>LR778278.1:17411507-17614861 GCA_902810595.1 Coregonus sp. 'balchen' | reverse complement strand
CCAAAAGTTAAAAAGTATTGGATTCTTCACCACACTAAGCCCATTCCACTACCTTTTTAAAACCTTTTTTATTATTATATGAAAGAGAGCTTTGCTTTTATACTTACAAAAACCATATTTGATTGAGCTGTTTTGTCTTGTAATAATGTGGTGCCTGCCTGTATTTTCCTTAAACGTTTATTTTACATGTCATTGAGAAAAACATATATTTCATAACATATTTTCTTGGTCAGTTAACAACATAACAACAGGTGGGCACATTGTTGGACACATTCACTCACATATATTTATAGAGCTACCTCTACCGTTATGATTTCTGTAACCGTTAGCTTACCTGTGTAATATTGACAAATGCTCAGAAACACTTGTTTTGCAAGCATGGTCCTGTTTTATCAAGTGCTGTGCTGATCAATAGGCAGTTCATTACCTCTGTCATTTAAGGTATGTGAAGCTACAATAATACACCTTTACAACTATATCTAAAAATGCATACAGCCTAATTATATATATATATAGAATAATAGTGAAGACATCAAAACTATGAAATAACACATATGGAATCATGTAGTAATCAAATTAGTGTTAAAACAATAAAGATATATTTTATATTTGAGATTCTTCAAATAGCCACCCCTTTGCCTTGATGACAGGCTTTGCACTCTCTTGGCATTCTCTCCACCAGCTTCAGGAGGTAGTCAAGGAAACTGGCTCTCATGAGGACCGCCACAGGAATGGAAGACCCAGAAATTGCAGCCCAAATAAATGCTTCACAGAGTTCAAGTAACAGACATCTCAACATCAACTGTTCTGAGTAGACTGTGTGAATCAAGCCTTCAGGGTCGAATTGCTGCAAAGTAACCACTACTAAAGGACACCAATAATAGAAGAGAGCTGCTTTGGCCAAGAAACACGAGCAATGGACATTAGAACGGTGGAAATGTGTCCTTTGGTCTGGAGTCCAAATTTGAGAGTTTTGATTCCAACCGCCGTGTCTTTGTGAGACGCGGTGTGGGTGAACGGATGATCTCCGCATGTGTATTTCCCACCGTAAAGCATGGAGGAGGAGGTGTTATGGTGTGGGGGTGATTTGCCGGTGAGACTGTCTGTGATTTATTTAGAATTCAAGGCACACTTAACCAGCATGGCTACCACAGCATTCTGCATGGATACGCCATCCCATCTGGTTTGGGCTTAGTGGGACTATCATTTCTCTACCATAAGCCACATCCAACGTCGTTTCAGATCACGTGTACGGCGTTGTGTGGGCGAGTGGTTTGCTGAGTGCCCCATGGTGGCGGCGGGGTTATGGTATGGGCAGGCATAAGCTACGGACAACAAACACAATTGTAATATGAATGTACAGAGATACCGTGACGAGATCCTGAGGCCCATTGTCGTGCCATTCATCTGCTGCCATCACCTCATGTTTCAGCACGATAATGCACGGCCCCCATGTTGCAAGGATATGTACACAATTCCTGGAAGCTGAAAATGTCCCAGTTCTTCCATGGCCTGCATACTCAGACATGTCACCCATTGAGCATGTTTGGGATGCTCTGGATCGACGTGTACGACAGAGTCTTCCAGTTCCCACCAATATCCAGAAACTTTGCACAGCCGTTGAAGAAGGGTGGGACAACATTCCACAGGCCACAATCAACAGCCTGATCAACTCTATGCGAAGGAGATGTGCCACGCTGCATGAGGCAAATGGTGGTGACACCAGATACTGACTGGTTTTCTGATCCACACCCCTACCTTTTTTCTTTATGGTATCTGTGACCAACCAACTGTATTCCCAGCCATGTGAAATCCATAGATTAAGGCTTATGAATTTATTTCAATTGACTGATTTCCTTATATGAACTGTAACTCAGTAATATCTTTGAAATTGTTGCATGTTGCATTTATATATTTTTTCATTATTCCTCTGAAGAGTATGAATTAGGCTGTTTGAGAAGGTTTGAATCCTATGCAACCTGCATACACATTGTTTGAAGTACAATAGACCAACATAGCTACTGTAGTAGGTCAGAGCTGTGCTGGAAAACCTTGGTAGAGCATGGGTGGAGTAGGCGTTGTGGTGCTCATTTGAATTTCCTTTTAGACCAATGCCTACTTCTCACTTAAAACGTTGTTTTTTTGTTTTTAATTTCCATGGTTTTTACACCGGAAGTAGATTGTCTGTTAAAGGTGCATTATACAACATTTCCACATGTAAAGGAATCATGGCTACCCGGACTATTTGCACTGCCCCCCCACCCCATCCTTTTACGCTGCTGCTACTCTGTTAATTATTTATGCATAGTCACTTTAACTCTGCCCACATGTACATATTACTTCAACTACCTCAACTAGCCGGTGCCCCCGCACATTGACTCTGCACCGGTACCCCCCTGTATATAGCCTCCCTACTGTTATTTTATTTTACTTCTGCTCTTTTTTTCGCAACACTTTTTTTGTTGTTGTTTTATTTTTACTTTTTTTGTTAAAAATAAATGCACTGTTGGTTAAGGGCTGTAAGTAAGCATTTCACTGTAATGTCTGCACCTGTTGTATTCGGCGCATGTGGCCAATACAATTTGATTTGATTTGATTTGATTAAAGCCAGATGTTGTTTTTAGCAGCCAAAAGCTATTGGCAGTGCTATTGTAACTTTTTAATTTGGCCTCTGCAAGGGGTTGCTGGTTTAAGCGCTGGTCTGCTGGCTGTTGCCCTCTAATAGCTCAAATCAGTTTTGAACTAACTATTGAAGTATGTGTAGAATTTACTTGATAGTCAGCTTTCAGAAGGTGAATAGCGCAATTGATTGATTGTGACAGCCTTACATTGTAAAATATGACTAAATTCCCATTGTAAGCAAAGTAAAAGAAAACTGTTTAAAAACCGTTTTAAGTCTTCAAAAAGTATTCATAACCCTGGACTCATTCCACATTTGTTGTGTTACAGCCTGAATTCCAAATGGTAAAAAAAAATAGCAATAATCTCTTCCATCTACACACAATACCCCATGACAAAGTGAAAACATGTTTTTAGAAATGTTTGCAAATGTATTGAAAATGAAATACAGAAATATCTCATTTACATAAGTATTCACACCCCTGTGTCAATACATGCTAGAATCACATTTGACAGTGATTAGAGCTGTGAGTCTTTCTGGGTAAATCTCTAAGATCTTTGCTTGTACAATATTTGCCCATTATTATTCTTCAATCTCTGTCAAATTGGTTGTTGATCGTTGCTAGACAACCATTTTTAAGTCTTACCATAGATTTTTCAAGCAGATTTAAGTCAAACTGTAACTCGGCCACTGAGGAACATTCACTGTCTTCTTGTTAAGCAACTCCAGTGTAGATTGGCCTTGTGTTTTAGGTTATTGTCCTGCTGGAAGGTGAATTCATCTCCCAGTGTCTGGTGGAAACAGACTGAACCAGGTTTTCCTATAGGATGTTGACTGTGATTTTCTCCATTCCGTTTATTTTTTATCCTGAAAAAGTCCCTAGTCCTTAAAAGGAAAACTCCACCCAAAAACGTTTGGTATTTGTTTCATTAGTCCGTTGTTGACGTAGTCCCAAAATGTTTTGCTTGTCAGCAATCACGTTTTCAAGATATGTTCAGCTGACTGGTTTTAGCTAGCTACAGAGGCTAGCTGCTGGACTTTGGACAAGCAAGCTAACGTTAGCTAGGTAATGTAGAACTGGCATTTATAGGACTGGCATTTGGACGTGAGCTAGCTAACGTTAGCTAGCTAGCTTCTTTGTCGAGATCAGTTGTTGTTGACTGGCTCTAGCTAGCTAGCTAGCTATTGGCTGAAGTAATTTGTGTAAAAACCTTCCATAACCATATATAGCTAGCTACCTTTGTTTCCCTGTTCGTTAGCTAGCTAGCTTTCAGATGACTGGTGTTAGCTAGCTACAGAGGCAAGCTGCTGGAATTTGGACAAGCAAGCTAACGTAGCTAGGTAGCGTAGCTTTGGCTGAAAAGTTAGCATTGTCAGAAATGTTTAAAAAAAGGTAGCACATCGTTGGTTCTTAATGGACAGAAAATGAGCATGTGAGAGCGATTAAATTATACATTTTATTAAAACTGTTGCTCCTACAAACTTTTTTTTTTTTTTAATATATATTTTTTTTTTGGGGGGGGGGGGAATGGATCAGCTTAATATTGCAGATAGATTGTATCTTCTATCAATGTAATTGTCTGCATCACTTCCAATCCCCCATGTTTTATATATATATACTCCCCTTTATTACTTTTCAACCCCACCATCCTTTCCCTACTTGGAGTAAATTAGTGAACAACAATGCCCAGGCCTCTACTTCCGGTCTATACTTACTATCTACACCTTATGGACAGAGTTAATTTTACAATAATTCTATTATATATATATATATATATATATATATATATATATATATATATTTTTTTTTTTTTTTTTTTTTTTTTTTTTTTTTGCTCCTGAACTTCTTCTACTCTCAACCTCTCCGATCATTTTCATGGTGTCCATCCGGTTTGCTTCTATATGCCATATCTTTCTAACTGTGCTCCTTCCCAAAAGCTCCCAACATACAACCTATATACTTATTATGGACACAGTATGCTTACATTATTAGCTATCTTTGTTATTATTTGTTATTAGTCCCATCCTTCAACTCTATTCAATACCTCCCATCTATCTCTTAACACCATCCATATAGGATTTCTATTTGCCATATATATTTCAACCGTACTGTGATGTTTCACAAAAATTCTGAACCTCTCTATTCTCATTGCTTCTACAGATTGTGAATTAAAAATAAACATTTTTGCTAAAAGTATTATTATATTATTGATTGATTGACTATGACTTTTCAGATCACCCAGTAATGCTATCTGCAAGGTTAGTTCCAGGTAAATATTGCAATCCTTTAGCCATTCCTGGACCTGTGTCCAAAAACAAGCTACAAATGGACAGAACCAAAACAAATGACCTAATGATTCTGTCTCTTCACAGCAAAACCTGCAGAGCTGGGAAGATTGTATCCCCCATATAAATAACATTCTATTGGTAGCAAGAATTTTATATAATAATTTAAATTGAAAGATTCTAATTTTTGAATCCGGTGTCGTTTTGCGTGTCAGTTCATAAACACTATGCCATGGGATCGGTACGTCAAAGATCTCTTCCCAACTATTTTGCAATCTATATGGGACGGCTGTCAATCCTTTGGTCCTTAAGTGAAACTGATATACTTTTTTATTTATCACAGTTTTCCTTAACCAATTATGTTCTTTAATGCAAGGCCGACAGACAAGTTCTTTACTTTCTCCCCCTTCCACTTTCCTCTTCCATTTTTGCGGTAAGGCTGCAATTATTTGGTTGTAATTTTGGGTAGAGCAGACATTTCCATAAGTTTTTGTTAGCTGCATGTGCGACATAACTCCACCAGTCCTACCGATGATATCATTTACGAAGATTATACCTTTTTTAAACATTCTGTCAAAAAATAAAGGTTTTTTGTCAATTAGTATATTTGAATTTAACCACAATATTTGTTGCATTATTTGTTCTGTCGTTTCTGGAGGATTAAATTGAAATTGCAACCAACTTTCTATGGCTTGTTTTAGAAATAGTGACATTTGGGAGATTATTTCCTTTTCAAATAACTGAAAGTGAGAGGTTGTAATCTGAATAAAGGGAAAAAAGGCCTTTCTTGAACATTGGGTGAGACAATCTTACTAATTTGCTTGAGAACCAGTTCGGATTTAAGTATAACTTTTGTATGACTGAAGCTTTTAGTGATAGGTCTAATGCTTTAATATTTAATAATTTCTGTCCTCCGAATTCATATTCATTATATAAATATGCTCTTTTAATTTTGTCTGGCTTGCCGTTCCAAATAAATTTGAATATTTTTTCTCATATAATTTAAAAAACTGTTCGCTAGGCGTAGGCAAGACCATAAGCAAATAGGTAAACTGGGATAATACTAAAGAGTTAATCAGGGTGATTTTTCCACAAATTGACAGGTATTTTCCTTTCCATGGTAGTAAGATCTTATCTATTTTTGCTAACTTTCTATTAAAATGTATTGAAGTGAGATCATTTATTTCCTTTGGGATATGTATTCCGAGTATATCCACATCACCATCAGACCATTTTATTGGTAAACTACATGGTAATGTAAAAATTGTATTTTTTAGTGATCCAATACGTAATATAGTACATTTGTCATAATTTGGTTGTAATCCAGAGAGGTTAGAAAATGTATCTAGATCCTCTATGAGGCTGTGGAGGGATTCTAGTTGTGGATTTAAAAGAAAACATGAATCATCAGCGTACAATGACACCTTTGTTTTTAAGCCCTGTATTTCTAATCCTCTGATATTATTATTGGATCTGATTTTAATAGCTAACATCTTGATTGCCACAATAAATACATATGCCGATAGTGGACATCCTTGTTTCACTCCTCTTGACAGTTTAAAACTTTCTGAGAAATAGCCATTATTTACTATTTTACACCTAGGGTTACTATACATGATTTTGACCCATTTTATAAGAGATTCTCCAAAATTGAAATGCTCCAGGCATTTATATATAAACCCCAGTCGAACTTGATCAAATGCCTTTTCGAAGTCTGCTATGAATAGCAGGCCTGGTTTCCCATATTTTCCATAGTGTTCTATTGTTTCCAATACTTGCCTTATATTATCTCCAATGTATCTTCCATGTAAAAAACCTGTCTGATTAGAATGAATAATATCCGACAATACCTTTTTAATTCTATGCGCTATACATTTTGCTAGGATTTTTGCATCACAACACTGAAGTGTAAGGGGCCTCCAATTTTGTAAATGGACTGGATCTTTATATTTTCCACTTGTATCCTGTTTCAGTAATAATGAGATCAGACCTTCTTCTTGAGTGTCAGATAATCTACCATTTACATAGGAGTGGTTAAAACATGCTAATAACGGTCCGCTTAGTATATCAAAAAAGGTTTGGTATACCTCGACTGGTATGCCATCCAACCCTGGAGTTTTCCCGGACTTAAAGTCTTTAATTGCATCCAGAAATTCCTCCTCTGTAATTTCACCTTCACATGAGTCTTTCTGTGTGGCTGTTAATTTGACATTATCAATAGAAAAAAAATCTCTACAATTAGCTTCAGTTAGAGGAGATGGAGGCGACTGAAAAGAAAACATATGCTTAAAGTACTTTGTTTCTTCCTTCAAAATATCATTTGGTGAATTATGGGTGACTCCGTCAATTGTAACCAGTTTCATTTAAGTTCTTTTTGGTAGCATTCCTATGTTGAAGATTAAAAAATAATTTTGTGCATTTTACCCCATATTCCATCCAGTTTGCTTTATTTTTATAATATATTACACTTGATCTTTCTTGAATAAGTTTCTCCATTTCTTTTAGTTTTTCCTCTAATTTATTCTGAGCCTCTATGTTACAGTTTTTATTGGCATCTATCTGTTCTGTTAGATTTTCTATTTCCTTTCTTAGTATAAACTCTTTTGACCTAAATTGCTTTTGTTTTCGAGATGAGTACTGAATTGCATGGCCTCTAAAGGCACATTTAAAGGTGTCCCATACAATAAGGGGATTCGCTGTACCTATGTTATGTTGGAAAAAGTCAGTTATAAATTCCTTTGTTCTAATTATGAATAAATTATCATCCAATAGGCTTTGATTAAATTTCCAATATCCTCGCCCACGTGGAAATTCAGTAAGAGTAATGTATATGCCTATTATATGATGGTCCGACCGCATTCTGTCCCCTATCAACACTTTTTTTTACTTTTGGTGCCAACGAGAATGAGATAAGAAAGAAGTCAAGACGACTAGCTTGATTCAGTCTCCGCCATGTATATCTCACTAGATCAGTATATTTAAGCCTCCATATATCTACTAGTTCTAATGTATCCATGACATTCACAATTTCCTTAAGAGCATGTGGGTGATTGTTTGTGGTGTGATTTCCTTTACGGTCCATTGAGCTATTTAAAACAGTATTATAATCCCCCACCATAATATATTGTCTTGAGTTGCTTGCAGGCTTGATAATTTATTATATATATTGTCAAAGAATTGTGGATCATCATTATTTGGTCCGTAAAGGTTAATGAGCCATATCTGTTTACGGTCCTACAAACTTAGTCAATCCAACATTTTTTAAGTCCAATCGTCACTTTATGGACACTATAGTCTCGTTTGAATCTGACGCCTAGAATTTGAACTAGGTAGGCGCAGAAAATACTCTGAAAATTCAATTGCTAATGACCCTGTTAAAAATCCGGTATTTGGTTCTCGTTAACGGCCGGACTGCTCATGATGAGAGGTGGGGAATGTGTTGTGTACCTCCAATCAAGTTGATTTGAGAATTGTTATCGACATTGGTGTCATATTGGCTTAGATATGACGGTAGAGACAATTGAATGTAACATTGAGCTTCAACCAATGCATACTATAGTCGTGCCAATTCCTACATACTGTAAGTACTATTCTGAAGTCATTTCAATGGATGTCTTTAGTAGAGACGCATGCATACATACAGCAACACAGGGACATTCATCAACACAGGCTTATGATCTTTATCGACTTAACAGGATAGGAAAGAGATTGTTTATAAATTCATGTAAGGTACGGCTTTCAATACCATTTTATGTGTACCAGTACTTGAAGAAATGAACTACAACAGATGTATTGGCCTGGGGGGCACTCCAGCCCTTTCGCTCACATTAACTCACCGGCTGTGTGCGACTGTGTTGTCCCTGGATGTTTTGTGCAGTCTCTGGGTGGTGGAGAGAATACTGCTGCAGGGAGCCAGGGTCTGGACAGACGACAGATGGGCTGTTGTTCTGGTGTTCTAATGTTCCGACGTTCTACTGCTCCGACGTTCTAACGGACCAACACAGACGGGGAGGGGCCTGCGGGAGAGAAACAGATAATGAGTTAGGAAATAATTACCATATTCCCAAAGCTTGAAGATGTGTGGAAGCCAGGAGGCCAAAGTTACTTAACAAACAAGTTTAACGACTGTATGATAAAAAAATAAGCAGAATCAAAAGCATTTGACCTACAATTGTTTTGACATCAACTACTACGGTTGATGATATAATGGAATCATGAATACACCCCCAGGCCCTAGGGGAGAAGGTCTTCAGAGACACCCAGGCCCTAGGGGAGAAGGTCTTCAGAGACACCAGGCCCTAGGGGAGAAGGTCTTCAGAGACACCCCAGGCCCTAGGGGAGAAGGTCTTCAGAGACACCCAGGCCCTAGGGGAGAAGGTCTTCAGAGACACCCAGGCCCTAGGGGAGAAGGTCTTCAGAGACACCCAGGCCCTAGGGGAGAAGGTCTTCAGAGACACCCAGGCCCTAGGGGAGAAGGTTCTTCAGAGACACCCAGGCCCTAGGGGAGAAGGTCTTCAGAGACACCCAGGCCCTAGGGGAGAAGGTTCTTCAGAGGACACCCAAGGGCCCCCTAGGGGAGAAGGTCTTCAGAGACACCCAGGCCCTAGGGGAGAAGGTCTTCAGAGACACCCAGGCCCTAGGGGAGAAGGTCTTCAGAGACACCCAGGCCCTAGGGGAGAAGGTCTTCAGAGACACCCAGGCCCTAGGGGAGAAGGTCTTCAGAGACACCCAGGCCCTAGGGGAGAAGGTCTTCAGAGACACCCAGGCCCTAGGGGAGAAGGTCTTCAGAGACACCCAGGCCCTAGGGGAGAAGGTCTTCAGAGACAACCCAGGCCCTAGGGGAGAAGGTCTACCCCCTAGGGGAGAAGGTCTTCAGAGACACCCAGGCCCTAGGGGAGAAGGTCTTCAGAGACACCCAGGCCCTAGGGGAGAAGGTCTTCAGAGACACCCCAGGCCCTAGGGGAGAAGGTCTTCAGAGACAACCCCAGGCCCTAGGGGAGAAGGTTCTTCAGAGACACCCAGGCCCTAGGGGAGAGAGAGTCCTTGCAGAGACAACCCAGGCCCTAGGGGAGAAGGTCTTCAGAGACACACCGGCCTAGGGGAGAAGGTCTTCAGAGACCCAGGCCCTAGGGGAGAAGGTCTTCAGAGACACCAGGCCCTAGGGGAGAAGGTCTTCAGAGACACCGGCCCTAAAAACTTCTTTACTAGATCCAAAAACTCCTATCTCTCTCTCTCCTCCTATGGGTCGGGTCTAAGACTTAGAGATATCTATTGATGAGTGAGAGAGAGAGATAAGAGAGAGAGAGAGAGCGAGCGCGGCGCGAGAGCGAGAAGCGAGAGAGTAGAGAGAGAGAGCAGAGCGAGAGAGCGAGGAGGGGGTTGTCTCTCTATTCTCTCTCTCTATGTGTCTATCTCTCTCTCTCTCTCTATATCTCTCCTCTCTCTCTCTCTATCTATCTATCTCTCTGCTCTCTCTCTCTCTCTCTCTCTCTCTCTCTCTCTCTGTGTGTCTCATCTCTCTCTCTCTCTATGTGTCTCTCCTATATCTCTCTCTCTGTGTCTCTCTCCTTCTGCTTCCTCTTCTCTCGCTCTCTCTCTCCTCTCTCTAGCCTAATTAATCAAGAGGTTCCTTCCTATCTCATGAACACTAATCATCAGCATGCATCACCGCACCCTGAGTGCTTTCTCAACAATGCATTGAGAGCCAGTTATTTCAGTTTGTTAATGGAATACTGAGAAGTATCAGTGAAAAGGACAATGTTGGTTTAAGCAGCAGAGCAGACAGACCTGAGTACAAATACTATTCGAAATCTTTCAAATTCTTCCAGCATTTGCTTTAGCCTGCCTGGAGTACCAGATGGATGGGGTTTGCAGTGTTTACGACTATTCTATTGGCTTCAATGCAACAGGTAAGCTCAGTCAAGCACAGATACTGTATTTGCAATGATTTCGAATAGTGTTTGAACCCAGGTCTGGTCTAAGCTGACAGACAGAGGCTGTGTCCCACATGGCACCTTATTCCCTATCTAGTGCACTACTTTAGACCAGAGCCCATAGCCAAATGGCACCCTATTCCCTATGTAGTGCACTACTTTAGACCAGAGCCCATAGCCAAATGGCACCCTATTCCCTATGTAGTGCACTACTTTAGACCAGAGCCCATAGCCACATGTCACCCTATTCCCTATGTAGTGCACTACTTTAGACCAGAGCCCATAGCCAAATGGCAACCCTATTCCCTATCTAGGTGACAATACTTTAGACCAGGGCCCATAGCCAAATGGCACCCTATTCCCTATCTAGTGCACTATGAGACCAGAGCCAAGCCACATGGCACCCTATTCATATGGAGTGCCTACTTTAGACCAGAGCCAATAGCCACAGTCACCTATTCTCCTATGTAGGGCATCTTAGACCAGAGCCATAGCCAAATGGCACCCTATCCCTATCTAGTGCACTACTTAGACCAGGGCCCATAGCCAAAGGCCCTATCCCTATCTAGTGACAACACTTAGACCAGAGCCATGCCACTTGGCACCCGTTCCTATCTAGTGCAACTACCTTAGACCAGAGCCAATAGCCAATTGTCACCCTATCCCTATGTTGTGCACTACTTAGACCAGAGCCCATTAGCCAAATGGCACACTATTCCATATAGTGCCACTAATTTGACCAGGGCCCCTAGCCAAAATGGCACCATATTCCCTATTAGTCACTACTTTAGCCCAGAAGCCCATTAGCCAACATGGCACCCTATTCCTATCGTGCACTACTTTAGACCAGAACCATAGCCAATGGCACCTATTCCCTATCTAGTGCACTACTTTAGACCAGAAGCCCATAAGCCACTGTCCAACCCCTATTGCCCTAGGTGTTGCACTACGTTAGACCAGAGCCCATAGCCAATGGCCACCCTATTCCCTATCTAGTGCACTAATGTAGACCAGGCCCTAGCCCAAATGGAACCCTATTCCTATCTGCTGCACTACTCTTTAGGGACCAGAGCCCATAGCCAAATGGCACCCCTATTCCCTTCTAGGCAATACTTTAGACCAGAAAGCCCATAGCCAAATTGCACCCTTCCCTCTATTCTGTGCACTACTTAGACCAGAGCCTTATAGCCAAATTGGGACCCTATCTCCCTATCTAGTGCACTACTTAGAACCAAGGACCCCATAGCCAAAGGCACCTATTCCTATATAGTGCACTACTTTAGACCAGAGCCCCATAGCCAAATGGTACCCTATTCCCTATCTAGTGCACTACTTTAGACAGAGCCCATAGCCAAATGGTACCCTATTCCCATATCTAGTTGCACTACTTTAGACCAGAGCCCATAGCCAAATGGCACCCTATTCCCTATCTAGTGCACTACTTTAGACCAGGGCCCATAGCCAAATAGCACCCTATTCCCTATCTAGTGCACTACTTTTTGTGGGCCCTGGTCAAAAGCAGTGCACCAGGGTGCCATTCGGGACACATCTGTGCTGTTTATTGCCAGTCTCATTATATCCTTCTTAATTATTCACACACACACAAACACACACACGCACACACTATATCCCCTGGTAATTATTCCCAGTGAGACAGACGGGGTTCAGGGATCAGTGTTGAGATCCTCTAACCTCCGCTCTGTCGCTGTGATCTGAATCATGATCAAAACAACATTACAATAAAAATGCTGTCTTGTTTTTGTTCTTTTACCCCATAAATAATTCATCATTTTGTTTTCGTTCAGATGTAGAGGTGGTGATGACGTGTGCCGGGGCCCAGGGGCCGGGGTGAAGAGAGGCGGGAGGGGGGAGGGGACAGTGGCAGGAGTCTAACAACTGATGTGGACTTACAATGTCTGAAAACATCAGTCATCATCTACACTAATGATAGTGGAAATCTCTCTGCATGGGACAATTAAAACGGGGACGAATGTGTTCATTTAAAGCATAGCTGAATCTTAATAATTGTGCAAAATGTAAAAAAATGGTGGTCACAGTGGAAAGAAATACAATAATAAAGTCTTCCAATCTTATCATTACAGTACAGCACCTCATATCATTCAGGACCCAAACAGGGTCATGTTCTGTAGTTTTCTCTGTAAAACAGGGTCATGTTCTGTAGTTTTCCCTGTAAAACAGGGTAATGTTCTGTAGTTTTCTCTGTAAAACAGGGTAATGTTCTGTAGTTTTCTCTGTAAAACTGGGTAATGTTCTGTAGTTTTCCCTGTAAAACAGGGTCATGTTCTGTAGTTTTCCCTGTAAAACAGGGTAATGTTCTGTAGTTTTCCCTGTAAAACAGGGTAATGTTCTGTAGTTTTCCCTGTAAAACAGGGTCATGTTCTGTAGTTTTCCCTGTAAAACAGGGTCATGTTCTGTAGTTTTCCCTGTAAAACAGGGTAATGTTCTATAGTTTTCCCTGTAAAACAGGGTAATGTTCTGTAGTTTTCCCTGTAAAACGGGTCATGTTCAGTAGTTTTCCCTGTAAAACAGGGTCATATTCAGTAGTTTTCTCTGTAAAACAGGGTCATGTTCAGTAGTTTTCTCTGTAAAACAGGGTCATGTTCAGTAGTTTTCCCTGTAAAACAGGGTCATGTTCTGTAGTTTTCCCTGTAAAACAGGGTAATGTTCTATAGTTTTCCCTGTAAAACAGGGTAATGTTCTGTAGTTTTCCCTGTAAAACAGGGTCATGTTCAGTAGTTTTCCCTGTAAAACAGGGTCATATTCAGTAGTTTTCTCTGTAAAACAGGGTAATGTTCTGTAGTTTTCCCTGTAAAACAGGGTCATGTTCTGTAGTTTTCTCTGTAAAACAGGGTCATGTTCTGTAGTTTTCCCTGTAAAACAGGGTCATGTTCTGTAGTTTTCTCTGTAAAACAGGGTCATGTTCTGTAGTTTTCCCTGTAAAACAGGGTCATGTTCTGTAGTTTTCTCTGTAAAACAGGGTAATGTTCTGTAGTTTTCTCTGTAAAACAGGGTCATGTTCTGTAGTTTTCCCTGTAAAACAGGGTCATGTTCTGTAGTTTTCTCTGTAAAACAGGGTCATGTTCTGTAGTTTTCCCTGTAAAACAGGGTCATGTTCTGTAGTTTTCTCTGTAAAACAGGGTCATGTTCTGTAGTTTTCTCTGTAAAACAGGGTCATGTTCTGTAGTTTTCTCTGTAAAACAGGGTCATGTTCTGTAGTTTTCTCTGTAAAACAGGGTCATGTTCTGTAGTTTCTCTGTAAAACAGGGTCATGTTCTGTAGTTTTCTCTGTAAAACAGGGTCATGTTCTGTAGTTTTTTCTCTGGTAAAACAGGTCATGTTCTATAGTTTTCCCTGTAAAACAGGGTAATGTTCTGTAGTTTTCCCTGTAAAACAGGGTCATGTTCTGTAGTTTTCTCTGTAAAACAGGGTCATGTTCTGTAGTTTTCCCTGTAAAACAGGGTCATGTTCTGTAGTTTTCCCTGTAAAACAGGGTAATGTTCTATAGTTTTCCCTGTAAAACAGGGTAATGTTCTGTAGTTTTCTCTGTAAAACAGGGTAATGTTCTGTAGTTTTCTCTGTAAAACAGGGTCATGTTCAGTAGTTTTCCCTGTAAAACAGGGTCATGTTCAGTAGTTTTCCCTGTAAAACAGGGTCATGTTCAGTAGTTTTCTCTGTAAAACAGGGTCATGTTCTGTAGTTTTCTCTGTAAAACAGGGTCATGTTCTGTAGTTTTCCCTGTAAAACAGGGTCATGTTCAGTAGTTTTCTCTGTAAAACAGGGTCATGTTCTGTAGTTTTCTCTGTAAAACAGGGTCATGTTCTGTAGTTTTCCCTGTAAAACAGGGTCATGTTCTGTAGTTTTCTCTGTAAAACAGGGTAATGTTCTGTAGTTTTCTCTGTAAAACAGGGTAATGTTCTGTAGTTTTCTCTGTAAAACAGGGTCATGTTCTGTAGTTTTCCCTGTAAAACAGGGTCATGTTCTGTAGTTTTCTCTGTAAAACAGGGTAATGTTCTATAGTTTTCTCTGTAAAACAGGGTCATGTTTGGTAGTTTGACTTCTATGTAATAAACATAGTGTAGCGTAATAGTGTAATATGAATCCCACTCACCGACAGGCCGTGTTTCAATTCATAAAGAACTTTATTCAACTTTGAGGACAAGCAACCTTCTGATATTGAGGTGACAAAATAGATTTGTGTCATTTCTGTTGGCACACAGTTTGACATCTGAGTTTTAGGAAAAGGATTATGAAGAAAGAGAAAGCAATGGATGGGAAAAGGGAGCATTTAATCTGTCCTTTGTCAGAGTTAGAGGATCCGTCTCAGATGGCACCCTATCTGATATATAGTGCACTGCTTTGGACCAGAGCCCTGTGGGAATAGAACACCATTTGGGATGCAGACTGAGCCACATCCATCCACTGTTCATTCCTCATTATAAATCAGAACAATAACAGCAAGAAGAAAACTGATCAATATGTTGCTGTTAGCTGAAAGCTTTTCTGTTTCTGTGTGTGTGTGCATGTGTGTGCGTGTGCCTGCATGTATGTCTTTCTGTGTGTGTGTGTGTGTGTGTGTGTGTGTGTGTGTGTGTGTGTGTGTGTGTGTGTGTGTGTTGTGTGTGTGTGTGTGTGTGTGTGTGTGTGTGTGTGTGTGCATACATACATGCATGTGTCCACTCTCCCCCCTGTCTGTTTACCAGCATTCACAACAACAACTGTTTCTTTGACTTCTCCAATAGTCCTGACTACACACAGCAACACACAGTGATCTCAGAAGACACAATCACCTCAATAGTCCTGACTACACACAGCAACACACAGTGATCTCAGAAGACACAATCACCTCAATAGTCCTGACTACACACAGCAACACACAGTGATCTCAGAAGACACAATCACCTCAATAGTCCTGACTGCACACAGCAACACACAGTGATCTCAGAAGACACAATCACCTCAATAGTCCTGACTACACACAGCAACACACAGTGATCTCAGAAGACACATTCACCTCAATAGTCCTGACTACACACAGCAACACACAGTGATCTCAGAAGACACAATCACCTCAATAGTCCTGACTACACACAGCAACACACAGTGATCTCAGAAGACACATTCACCTCAATAGTCCTGACTACACACAGCAACACACAGTGATCTTAGAAGACACAATCACCTCAATAGTCCTGACTACACACAGCAACACACAGTGATCTCAGAAGACACAATCACCTCAATAGTCCTGACTACACACAGCAACACACAGTGATCTCAGAAGACACAATCACCTCAATAGGCCTGACTACACACAGCAACACACAGTGATCTCAGAAGACACAATCACCTCAATAGTCCTGACTACACACAGCAACACACAGTGATCTCAGAAGACACAATCACCTCAATAGTCCTGACTACACACAGCAACACACAGTGATCTCAGAAGACACAATCACCTCAATAGTCCTGACTACACACAGCAACACACAGGGATCTCAGAAGACACAATCACCTCAATAGTCCTGACTGCACACAGCAACACACAGTGATCTCAGAAGACACAATCACCTCAATAGTCCTGACTACACACAGCAACACACAGTGATCTCAGAAGACACAATCACCTCAATAGTCCTGACTACACACAGCAACACACAGTGATCTCAGAAGACACAATCACCTCAATAGTCCTGACTGCACACAGCAACACACAGTGATCTCAGAAGACACAATCACCTCAATAGTCCTGACTGCACACAGCAACACACAGTGATCTCAGAAGACACAATCACCTCAATAGTCCTGACTACACACAGCAACACACAGTGATCTCAGAAGACACAATCACCTCAATAGTCCTGACTCTACACAGCAACACACAGTGATCTCAGAAGACACAATCACCTCAATAGTCCTGACTACACAGCAACACACAGTGATCTCAGAAGACACAATCACCTCAATAGTCCTGACTCTTCACAGCAACACACAGTGATCTCAGAAGACACAATCACCTCAATAGTCCTGACTACACACAGCAACACACAGTGATCTCAGAAGACACAATCACCTCAATAGTCCTGACTACACACAGCAACACACAGTGATCTCAGAAGACACAATCACCTCAATAGTCCTGACTACACACAGCAACACAAAGTGATCTCAGAAGACACAATCACCTCAATAGTCCTGACTACACACAGCAACACACAGTGATCTCAGAAGACACAATCACCTCAATAGTCCTGACTACTTAGCAACACACAGTGATCTCAGAAGACACAATCACCTCAATAGTCCTGACTGCACACAGCAACACACAGTGATCTCAGAAGACACAATCACCTCAATAGTCCTGACTTCACACAGCAACACACAGTGATCTCAGAAGACACAATCACCTCAATAGTCCTGACTACACACAGCAACACACAGTGATCTCAGAAGACACAATCACCTCAATAGTCCTGACTACACACAGCAACACACAGTGATCTCAGAAGACACAATCACCTCAATAGTCCTGACTGCACACAGCAACACACAGTGATCTCAGAAGACACAATCACCTCAATAGTCCTGACTACACACAGCAACACACAGTGATCTCAGAAGACACAATCACCTCAATAGTCCTGACTACACACAGCAACACACAGTGATCTCAGAAGACACAATCACCTCAATAGTCCTGACTACTTAGCAACACACAGTGATCTCAGAAGACTTTCTTCTGAAACTCGTCAGTCTATTCTTGTTCTGAGAAATGAAGACTATTCCATGCGAGAAATTGCCAAGGAACTGAAGATCTCGTACAAAGCTGTGTACTACTCACAGGTCCTCAAATGGCAGCTTCATTAAATAGTACCCGCAAAACACCAGTCTCAACGTCAACAGTGAAGAGGCGACTCCGGGATGCTGACCTTCTAGGCAGAGTTGCAATGAAAAAGCCATATCTCAGACTGGCCAATAAAAATAAAAGATTAAGATTTGCGGGTACTATTTAATGAAGCTGCCCGTTGAGGACCTGTGAGGCGTCTGTTGATCAAACTAGACACTCTAATGTATTTGTCCTCTTGCTCAGTTGTGCACCGGGGCTTCCCACTCCTCTTTCTATTCTGGTTAGAGACAGTTTGCGCTGTTCTGTGAAGGGAGTAGTACACAGCGTTGTACGACATCTTCCGTTTCTTGGCAATTTCTCGCATGGAACAGCCTTCATTTCTCAGAACAAGAATAGACTGACGAGTTTCAAAAGAAAGTTATTTGTTTCAGGCCATTTTGATCCTGTAATCGAACCCACAATTGCTGATGCTCCAGATACTCAACTAGTCTCAAGAAGGCCAGTTTTATTGCTTCTTTAATCAGCACAACAGTTTTCAGCTGTGCTAACATAATTGCTTTTGGTTTTCTAATGATCAATTAGCCTTTTAAATGATAAACTTGGATTAGCAAACACAACGTGCCATTGGAACACAGGACTGATGGTTGCTGATAATGGGCCTCCGTACGCATATGTAGTATTCCATTAAAAATCAGCCGTTTCCAGCTACAATAGCCATTTACAACATTAAAATGTCTACACTGTATTTCTGATCAATTTGATGTTATTTTAATGGACAACAAAATTGATTTTCTTTCGAAAAACAAGGAAATATCTGAGTGACCACAAACTTTTGAACGGTAGTGTATATTTGCGCCCATCTCAGTGAACTAATCCATTGTGGAGGCCTAGACTAAAAGCCAATTTACACTTGATCTGAAAATGTGGCCGGAGGCTCCATATGGAGGGTGTGACTCAATTGCACAGCCTCCCGAGGCATGCAGAGGCCAAATCGCGCTCCGTACCGCATCGCCATGCGCCTCCCAAATTTTGTAACAATGCGGAGGGCTCTGTATAGCTCCGTATTGACATGATTGGTTGACGGTAGGTGGGGGCGGTACATCCTGTAGAAAACACAAACTCACTTCCTTGACAACAGCTCTGCACTGCTCCGCGAAGCGCAAGAAGTATGAATGCCCTGACTTCTGCTGAGGCCATATCACCGTAAATGCAGCACGGCCAATGCAGACGTCGGGTTGACCATGCGCCTAGATGCACAATGCACTTCTCTCTCCAGAATGCACTGTCTCCCGCCAATTTGTGCACATTCATTGTTTCATAACTTCATTGTGTGAATTGTTTGCGTTTGATTGTTACTGTATATCAATTCCCATTACATAAACTCAGCAAAAAAAGAAACGTCCTCTCACTGTCAACTGCGTTTATTTTCAGCAAACTTAACATGTGTAAATATTTGTATGAACATAACAAGATTCAACAACTGAGACATAAACTGAACAAGTTCCACAGACATGTGACTAACAGAAATGGAATAATGTGTCCCTGAACAAAGAGGGGGGGTCAAAATCAAAAGTAACAGTCAGTATCTGGTGTGGCCACCAGCTGCATTAAGTACTGCAGTGCATCTCCTCCTCATGGACTGCACCAGATTTGCCAGTTCTTGCTGTGAGATGTTACCCCACTCTTCCACCAAGGCACCTGCAAGTTCCCGGACATTTCTGGGGCGAATGGCCCTAGCCCTCACCCTCCGATCCAACAGGTCCCAGACGTGCTCAATGGGATTGAGATCCGGGCTCTTCGCTGGCCATGGCAGAACACTGACATTCCTGTCTTGCAGGAAATCATGCACAGAACGAGCAGTATGGCTGGTGGCATTGTCATGCTGGAGGGTCATGTCAGGAAGGGTACCACATGAGGGAGGAGGATGTCTTCCCTGTAACGCACAGCATTGAGATTGCCTGCAATGACAACAAGCTCAGTCCGATGATGCTGTGACACACCGCCCCAGACCATGACGGACCCTCCACCGTCAAATCGATCCCGCTCCAGAGTACAGGCCTCGGTGTAACGCTCATTCCTTCGACGATAAACACGAATCCGACCATCACCCCTGGTGAGACAAAACCGCGACTCGTCAGTGAAGAGCACTTTTTGCCAGTCCTGTCTGGTCCAGCGATGGTGGGTTTGTGCCCATAGGCGACGTTGTTGCCGGTGATGTCTGGTGAGGACCTGCCTTACAACAAGCCTACAAGCCCTCAGTCCAGCCTCTCTCAGCATATTGCGGACAGTCTGAGCACTGATGGAGGAATTGTTCGTTCCTGGTGTAACTCGGGCAGTTGTTGCCATCCTGTACCTTTTTTTTTGTAAAACATTTTTTTTTAGTCATCTAGCAGACGCTCTTATCCAGAGCGACTTACAGTTAGTGAGTGCATACATTTTTCATACTGTCCCGCAGGTGTGATGTTCGGATGTACCCATCCTGTGCAGGTGCTGTTACACGTGGTCTGCCACTGCGAGGACGATCAGCTGTCCGTCCTGTCTCCCTGTAGCACTGTCTTAGGCTGTGGCTCAATTGGTAGAGCATGGCGCTTGTAACACCAGGGTAGTGGGTTCGATCCCCGGGACCACCCATACGTAAAAATGTATGCACACATGACTGTAAGTCGCTTTGGATAAAAGCGTCTGCTAAATGGCATATTATTTAATTTTTATTAGGCGTCTCACAGTACGGACATTGCCATTTATTGCCCTGGCCACATCTGCAGTCCTCATGCCTCCTTGCAGCATGCCTAAGGCACGTTCACGCAGATGAGCAGGGACCCTGGGCATCTTTCTTTTGGTGTTTTTCAGAGTCAGTAGAAAGGCCTCTTTAGTGTCCTAAGTTTTCATAACTGTGACCTTAATTGCCTACCGTCTGTAAGCTGTTAGTGTCTTAATGACCGTTCCACAGGTGCATGTACATTAATTATTTATGGTTCATTGAACAAGCATGGGAAACAGTGTTTAAACCCTTTACAATGAAGATCTGTGAAGTTATTTTGATTTTTACGAATTATCTTTGAAAGACAGGGTCCTGAAAAGGGGACGTTTCTTTTTTTGCTGAGTTTATATCACCAGTAGTACATTTACCTTTAATTCCTAACATTTCTAATCTACAATGTTTGTTACTTTGGTTACGGTAATTTCTGTTAATGCATTCAATATTATTATTCCAGTTTTCCCGTTATCATTGTCGGAGTGGACACATTGTTTGCAGAGTGCGCTCCTGTCAATGTTGAGTAAGGACGCTCACGCATAGAAGTAGGCCTATAGACTACCTGTCCTGCGCGCAAAGGTAGGCATATAAATGTGCCCATTTGGGGATCTGATAGTATTTCTGATTGGCTTAAAGCACCACCACTAATGACCTGTGGAGCATTTCAAAGTAATGTTTTCTTCACCTCAAAGAGCAAGCAAACCAAGTCTGTTTTTACATCAATTGAGAATTACAATAGTTCCTCAATCTATTTGAAAAATATTTCCAGCTCTGTCCCTTTCAGTAACCATGCAGTCCCCTGGGTCAGTAACCATGCAGTCCCCTGGGTCAGTAACCATGCAGTCCCCTGGGTCAGTAACCATGCAGTCCCCTGGGTCAGTAACCATGCAGTCCCCTGGGTCAGTAACCATGCAGTCCCCTGGGTCAGTAACAGTCCAGTCCCCTGCAGTGGAACAACTGAACTGAATCTTTCCTTCGACAAACAGAACAGTGTTACATCACACAGAACAGTGTTACATCACACAGAACAGTGTTACATCACACCTTTCTTATTATTCTTAATTAATGCAACTGTTTGACTAATTAGCATAGTCTTAGACATTCTAAAGCTGGTAATGGTGACTTGCTGTTGGCTTCATTCACTCAGGGTCCTGTTACTACTGTATGTCGAATTAACAGAAAGCACAGAGATGTCTGACAGGACAGAACACAATAAATTGCAGAACAACTATAACAGGGGAGACAGTGTGGGTTTTCAAGAATTGTTACACAATTTGCATTGACCCATTTTTTTGCACTGACTCTCTTGCACTGACTCTATGCACACTCACTGGACTCTACCCACACACACAAGTTAATTTCTTTGCCACATTTTGTGCAGTTTTACTTTACTGCCTTGTTGCAAACAGGACGCATGTTTTGGAATATTTTTATTCTGTAGAGACTTTCTTCTTTTCACTCTGTCATTTAGGTTAGTATTGTGGAGTAACTACAATGTTGTTGATCCATCCTCAGTTTTCTCCTATCACAGCCATTAAACTCTGTAACTGTTTTAAAGTCACCATCGGCCACTAGGTGAAATCCCTGAGCAGTTTCCTTCCTCTCTGTTAACTGAGTTAGGAAGGACGCCTGTACTTTGTAATGACTGTGTGTATTGATACAACATCCAATGTGTAATTAATAACTTCACCATGCTCAAAAATTCAATGTCTGCTTTTTAATTTGTACCCATCTACCAATAGCTGCCCTTTGCGAAGCATTATAAATCCTCCCTGGTCTTTGTGGTTGAATCTGTATTTGAAATTCACCGAGGGACTTTACAGATAATTGTATGTGTGGGGTACAGACAGAGATGAGGTAGTCATAAAAAAATCATGTTAAACACTATTATTGCACACAGAGTGAGTCCATGCAATTTATTATGTGACTTGTTAAGCACATTTTTTCTCCTGAACTTATTTAGGCCAAAACAAAGGGGTTGAATACTTATTGACTCAAGACATTTCAGCTTTTCATTTTTTAGTAGCCTAATTTGTATATATATTGAAAAACGTAATTCCACTTTGACATTCAGGGGTATTGTGTGTAGGCCAGTGACAAAAAAATCTCAATTTAATCCATTTTAAATTCAGGCTGTAACAACAAAATGTGGAATAAGTCAAAGGGTGTCAATGCTTTCTGAAGGCACTGTACATGTACTTATTTCCTCAACCACCTCGTACCCCTGCACGTTGTCTCGGTAACGCTACTCATTATAACCTCCTTATTGTTATCTGTTGTGTTACTAATTTATATTTTTAACTCTGCATTGTTGGGAAAAGGCTCGTAACTAAGCATTTCACGGTAAAGTCTACACCTGTTGTATTCGGAGCGTGTGACAAATAACATTTGATTTGATTTGTGTGAAATATCCAGTAGCAACTTATTCATTTCACATCAATTGCTTTCTCTCTTTCTGTACTTGATTAAGTTGAGAGATGCTTAAGTTGCTGAGACGTCAGGAGGCATGGTGCCGGCCCCCCAACAGTGGTTTGTTTACCCATGCTGTTTGTTTACCCACGCTGTTAGTTTACCCATGCTGTTTGCTTACCCATGCTGTTTGTTTGCCCAGTTTACCCATGCTGTTTGTTTTGATCACTCCAGATTGAAGTCGAAATTTAAAATTTGGAGGTCTCCAGGAGGTCGGGAGATGGCGTCAAAAACCGTCCACTTGGGGCAAAAACTAAAAACAGTTCCCGGAGCCGGGATAGAACCTCCATCCACAATGAATAGCAAAGGCGAGCCTTCATTAACCGCTCAAATTAACCGCAGAGTTGTTTTTCTGGTTTAACCCTATCCCAAACCTTATTCCTTAACTTAACCAATCGGAGTTAACGCCTGAAGTTTATTAACCCTATCACAAACCTTCATTCTTAAAAGGAGTAGTTCACTATTTACCAACTTGATGTTAGATGGTTCCTCACCCTTAAAGTAGTCTATGGGCCAGGAAAAACAGTTATCCATGATTCAGTTTTCTTTAAACAGCCATTACAAACTTCAGCTAACTTTAGCCACAGCTAGCAAAAAATCTATTAAAATGATGGAGGACATCAAGTAGTAAAATAGTGAACTACTCCTTTAACTTAAACACTCGGAATGAATGCCTGAATTGTTAACAAATCGGAATGAATGACTGAAGTTAACCCTAGAGTTGTTAACAGTCTGTTACGAGGGCCTTCGGTGCACATTGTCCTTGAGCTAATGGAATATTTTCCTTGAGCTAATGGAATATTTTCCTTGAGCTAATGGAATATGTTCCTTGAGCTAATGGAATATTTTACTTGAACTAATGGAATATGTTCCTTGAGCTAATGGAATATTTTCCTTGAGCTAATGGAATATGTTCCTTGAGCTAATGGAATATTTTCCTTGAGCTAATGGATAATGTTCCTTGAGCTAATGAAATATGTTCATTGAGCTAATGGAATATGTTCATTGAGCTAATGGAATATGTTCCTTGAGCTAATGGAATATGTTCCTTGAGCTAATGGAATATGTTCCTTGAGCTAATGGAATATTTTCCTTGAGCTAATGGAATATGTTCCTTGAGCTAATGGAATATGTTCCTTGAGCTAATGGAATATGTTCCTTGAGCTAATGGAATATTTTCCTTGAGCTAATGGAATATGTTCCTTGAGCTAATGGAATATGTTCCTTGAGCTAATGGAATATTTTCCTTGAGCTAATGGAATATGTTCCTTGAGCTAATGGAATATGTTCCTTGAGCTAATGGAATATTTTCCTTGAGCTAATGGAATAACATTATGAAGTGTTAGTGAGCCTGAGGGGTGCTGTGGACTGTGTGTGATTGAGCTAATGGAACATATGAAGTGTTTCTTTGAACTTTTAAGCTGTTTTAAACTATATAAATATTTTTACCCAACAATAAACTAATCAACACCAGGAAGGTAAGATGGTTGAATAATGCTAATATGATGTAATTGTCTGTATACACGCTTTGCTCGTTTTGTATTTCGAAGTCTCTTTAAAGTGTTTTTATATAAGGTACAGTGAAAGAAATCAGTGCTTTCTTGGATTCTAGTCAAGAGTTTGAATGAAAGCTGTGAATGATTTCCATTCTAAATCATCTCTATAATACTGTTAGTAAATGAGTCAAGCTGCAGGAGAATCAAGACTGCTGATGTAAATGAGTCAAGCTGCAGGAGAACCAAGACTGCTGATGTAAATGAGTCAAGCTGCAGGAGAACCAAGACTGCTGATGTAAATGAGTCAAGCTGCAGGAGAATCAAGACTGCTGATGTAAATGAGTCAAGCTGCAGGAGAACCAAGACTGCTGATGTAAATGAGTCAAGCTGCAGGAGAACCAAGACTGCTGATGTAAATGAGTCAAGCTGCAGGAGAACAAGACTGCTGATTGTAAATGAGTCAAGCTGCAGAAACCAAGACTGCTGATGGAACATGATCCACTGCAGAGAATCAAACGCTGATGTAATGAGTCAAGCTGGCAGGAGAACCAAGACTGCTGATGTCAATGGAGTCAGTCTGCAGGAGAACCAAGACTGCTGAGTAAATGAGTCAAGCTGCAGGAGAACCAAGACTGCTGATGTAAATGAGTCAAGCTGCAGGAGAACCAAGACTGCTGAGGTAAATGAGTCAAGCTGCAGGAGAACCAAGACTGCTGATGTAAATGAGTCAAGCTGCAGGAGAACCAAGACTGCTGATGTAAATGAGTCAGCTGCAGGAGAACCAAGACTGCTGATGTAAATGAGTCAAGCTGCAGGAGAATCAAGACTGCTGATGTAAATGAGTCAAGCTGCAGGAGAACCAAGACTGCTGATGTAAATGAGTCAAGCTGCAGGAGAACCAAGACTGCTGATGTAAATGAGTCAAGCTGCAGGAGAACCAAGACTGCTGATGTAAATGAGTCAAGCTGCAGGAGAACCAAGACTGCTGATGTAAATGAGTCAAGCTGCAGGAGAACCAAGACTGCTGATGTAAATGAGTCAAGCTGCAGGAGAACCAAGACTGCTGATGTAAATGAGTCAAGCTGCAGGAGAACCAAGACTGCTGATGTAAATGAGTCAAGCTGCAGGAGAACCAAGACTGCTGATGTAAATGAGTCAAGCTGCAGGAGAACCAAGACTGCTGATGTAAATGAGTCAAGCTGCAGGAGAACCAAGACTGCTGATGTAAATGAGTCAAGCTGCAGGAGAACCAAGACTGCTGATGTAAATGAGTCAAGCTGCAGGAGAACCAAGACTGCTGAGTAAATGAGTCAAGCTGCAGGAGAACCAAGACTGCTGATGTAAATGAGTCAAGCTGCAGGAGAACCAAGACTGCTGATGTAAATGAGTCAAGCTGCAAGGAGAACCAAGACTGCTGATGTAAATGAGTCAAGCTGCAGGAGAACCAAGACTGCTGATGTAAATGAGTCAAGCTGCAGGAGAACCAAGACTGCTGATGTAAATGAGTCAAGCTGCAGGAGAACCAAGACTGCTGAGTAAATGAGTCAAGCTGCAGAGAACCAGACTGCTGATGTAAATGAGTCAAGCTGCAGGAGAACCAAGACTGCTGATGTAAATGAGTCAAGCTGCAGGAGAACCAAGACTGCTGATGTAAATGAGTCAAGCTGCAGGAGAACCAAGACTGCTGATGTAAATGAGTCAAGCTGCAGGAGAACCAAGACTGCTGATGTAAATGAGTCAAGCTGCAGGAGAACCAAGACTGCTTATGTAAATGAGTCAAGCTGCAGGAGAACCAAGACTGCTGAGGTAAATGAGTCAAGCTGCAGGAGAACCAAGACTGCTGATGTAAATGAGTCAAGCTGGCAGGAGAACCAAGACTGCTGATGTAAATGAGTCAAGCTGCAGGAGAACCAAGACTGCTGAGGTAAATGAGTAAATGAACATTCAGAGGCTGAGACGTGTCTGTAGTTCACTGGGGAGGGGGCTGGCCGCTGCTCTTGTTGCTGTGTGTGTGTGTGTGTGTGTGTGTGTGTGTGGTGTGTGTGTTGTGTGTGTGTGTGTGTGTGTGTGTTTGTGTGTGTGTCTGTGTGTGTGTGTGTTGTGTGTTGTGTTGTTTGTGTGTGTGTGTGTTTGTGTGTGTGTTGTGTGTTGTGTGTGTTTGTGTGTGTGTGTGGTGTTTGTGGTGTGTGTGTTTGTGTGTGGTGTGTGTGTGTGTGTGTGTGGTGTGTGTGTGTGCTCTCATCATACACCCTGGACCATGGGGTACCACCAGCTGTGCTTTCTACCCTCCTTCACCACTCCTCCATCACCACTCCTCCATCCCCTCCCCCCTCCCCCCCTCCATCACCACCCCTCCATCACCCCCCTCCTCACCACTCCTCCATCACCACCCTCCATCACCACTCCTCCATCACCACCCTCCATCACCACTCCTCCATCACCACCTCCTCCATCACCACCCCTCCATCACCACCCTCCATCACCACTCCTCCTCACCCTCCTCCATCACCACCCTCCATCACCACTCCTCCATCCCCACTCCTCCATCACCACTCCTCCATCACCACTCCTCCACTCCCATCACCACCCTCCATCACCACTCCTCTCCACACCCCCTCCATCACCACTCCTCCACACTCCATCCACCCCTCCATCACCACCTCCTCCATCACCACCCTCCCTCCCACCCTCCATCACCCTCCTCCATCACCACTCCTCCATCACCACCCTCCTCACCACACTCCTTCCATCACCACCCCATCCCTCCTCCATCCCACCACCCTCCATCACCACTCCTCCATCCACCCCCACACCACCCTCC
This sequence comes from Coregonus sp. 'balchen', assembly GCA_902810595.1. Taxonomy (NCBI): domain Eukaryota; kingdom Metazoa; phylum Chordata; class Actinopteri; order Salmoniformes; family Salmonidae; genus Coregonus; species Coregonus sp. 'balchen'. Next base: position 17,587,613 of record LR778278.1, on the reverse strand, counting down.
ATCACCACTCCTCCATCACCACCCTCCTCCCACTCCTCACCCACCCTCATCCCCTCCTTCTTCACCACCTCTCCATCACCACCTCTCCATCACCACCCCTCCATCACCACTCCTCCATCACCACTCCTCCATCACCACTCCTTCTTCACCACCCTCCATCACCACTCATCCATCACCACCTCTCCATCACCAGACCTCCATCACCACTCCTCCATCACCACCTCTCCATCACCCACCTCTCCATCACCACCTCTCCATCACCAGACCTCCATCACCAGACCTCCATCACCACCTCTCCATCACCAGACCTCCATCACCACTCCTCCATCACCACCTCTCCAACACCAGCACTCCATCACCAGACCTCCATCACCACTCCTTCATCAACTCTCAGACTGCAGCCCTATTTTCTACGAGCGCTGGTCTAAAGTAGTGCACTACATAGAGAATAGGGTGCCGTTTGTGACTCAGGCCCATTCTCCTATTACTGTCCTACTGGGTTCAATTAAAACAGAACAGAAGGAAAGAGAACTCTTCTGTTTCCTTGGGTGTTCTGGTCAAGGTAGGGCGGAGCCACACACTCACACACCCAGTGTTGCGTACAGAGCAGTCTGTGTAAAGTAAATAAGTTATTGTTGTTTATTAGAAAGTTCCAGCACCGCAGGCCAGGACTAAAGTCAGCAGATCTTTAAGCGGGGCAAGAGGTTTTAATAGAGACAGAGCGACACGACAGATTTAGAGAGAGGGGAAGAGGTAGAGACCAGGGAAGAATAACATAGAAAGAAAGGAAGAGAGAGAGAGAGAGAGAGAGAGAGAGAGAGAGAGAGAGAGAGAGAGAGATAGAGAGAAACCCTCCGTCCATGAAATGCTGAAACAACAGCCTGTCTGCCAGCAGGTTAATTTTACAGCCCGATAGTTTCACACCTCAGCCCTCTGTCGGCCCGTCACCCTCCCTCTCCCTCTCCCTCTCCCTCTTCCTCCCAACCCTGAACGTCTCTGTGGATGCCTCCCAAATGGCACACTATTCCCTACATAGTGCACTACTTTAGACGCAAGAGAAAGAGGAGAGAAAGAGAGAGAGAGAGAGAGAGGAGAGAGAAGATAGAGAGCATACTACGAGAGATACGCGTAGAGAGATTCGAGAGAGAGAAGCACAGGAGAGAGATAGCGAGATCTAGCGCATATCTACGCGCGAGCTCCTTCTCACCTTCCACTCTCTCGCCCTCGACTCTCGCTCTCTCTCGCTACATCTACTCTTCCTGCCCCTTCCCTCCTCTCTACCCTCTAGCGCTCTCCTCTCTCGCGTTCCCCTCTCCTCTCCTCTCTTCTGCCCTTCCCTCGTCTCTCCCTCTCTCTCCTATCTCTCTCTCTCTCCTGCTCGCTCTCTGTCTATCCCTCCTCTCTATCTCTCGTCTCTCCCCGTCTCCTCGCCTCTCTTCTCTCTCTCTCTCTCTCTCTCTCTCTCTCTCTCTTCGCCCCTTGCCCTCTCTCCTCCCTTCCGTCCCTTCTCTCTCTCCTCTCTCTCCTCTCTCTCTCCCCTTCTCCGGCTCTCTCTCTCCTCCTCTCTCTCTCTCTCTCTCTCTCTTCTCCACTTCCCTCTTCTCTCCCTCTCCTCTCTCTCCTCTCTCTCTCTCTCTCTCTCTCTCTCTATCTCTCTCTCTGCTCTCTCTCTCTCTCTCTCTCTCTCTCTCTCTCTCCTCTCCTCTGCTCTCCTCCCCTTCTCGCTCTCCTTCTCTCCTCCTCTGCTCTCGCTCTCGCTCTCTTCGCCCCTTCCCTCTCTCTCCCTCTCTCTCTCTCTCTCTCTCTCTCTCTCTTCTCCCCTTCCCTCCTCTCCTCCTCTCTCTCTCTCGTCTCTCTCCTCTCGTCTCTCTCTCTCTCTCGCTCTCTCTCGTTGTATTCCCGGCTTCTGAGCATCGTCTCCATTAGTGTACTGTGTAGGGAATAGGGTGCCATGTGGAAGGCAGCCTCTGTGTGTGTACTGCGGTGTCAGTATCGGCCCAGGGACGGGACGGGATGGGACCGAGCAGAGAGCAGTGACCGAGAGACAGACAGACAGACAGACAGATAGGAATTCCTATATCCCATCCTAACCCTTTTCCATGGACGGACAGACAGACAGACAGACAGACAGTCTGAATGAAAGACTGAAGTTAACCCTAGAGTTGTTTCAGTATAATATGCCTAAAACGTCTGGAGCTCATGAAGGAGCTGTGTGCCTAAATACAGGACATCGCCACTAGGGGCAACGGTGAGCGCTATTACCATCCAGTAGGGTTTAGCTAGGGCGTTGTGGACGGGGGGGTGGCGAATAGACGTAAACTGAGAGCTCTGGCTCCAAGGGTCATGTGTTCAATCCCAGTGAAAGTCATTCGTTTTTGCAGCTTGGAAATTTGACGTTTCATCCCAAACATGTTGAAATTTGATGTTTGGAGAAACATGGAAAAACGTATAATTCTGCAGTGAGACTGTGTGATCTTGTTGCACAGCAGCTGGTGAAAGAACTAACTTGCCATCTAAGCTTTCAGTAATGTCAACTCAGAACCCAAAACCAAACCTGGCGTTTACAGTTTATGTTAACAGTCTGTTACGAGAGCATTCGGTGCACATTTTCCTTGAGCTAATGGAATATTATCCTTGAGCTAATGGAATATTATCCTTGAGCTAATGGAATATTATCCTTGAGCTAATGGAATATATTATCCTTGCGCTAATGGAATATTATCCTTGAGCTAATGGAATATTATCCTTGAGCTAATGGAATATTATCCTTGAGCTAATGGGAAAATTATCCTTGAGCTAATAGAATATGTTCCTTGAGCTAATGGGATAACATATGAAGTGTAAAAACAAACAAAATATAATTATTGTAGAATTTGACTGTGTCCATAAAATGTATATACATTTTAGTCATTTAGCAGACGCGCTTATCCAGAGCGACTTAGAGTTAGTGAGTGCACACATTTTTTCACACTGGCCCCCCGTGGGAATCAAACCCACAACCATGGCATTGCAAGCACCACGCTCTACCAACTGAGCTACAGGAGGGCCAATTAGGAAGTAGAGGCCTAAGTGTTGTTCTTCACTAGTTCACTCCAATTGGGGAAGGGGTGGTGAGGTTGGAAAGTAATGAAGGGAAATATAGGGCGGCAGGTAGCTTAGTGGGTAAGAGCGTTGTGCCAGTAACCGAAAGGTCGCTGGTTCTAATCCCCGAGCCGACTAGGTGAAAAATCTGTCGATGTGCCCTTGAGCAAGGCACTTAACCCTAATTGCTCCTGTAAGTCGCTCTGGATAAGAGCGTCTGCTAAATGACTAAAAAAAATAAAAAAATAAAAAATAATAATATATAATTTCAAAAAGGATAAGTGGATGTATGTATATACAGTATCTCACGAAAGTGAGTACACCCCTCACATTTTTGTAAATATTTGAGTATATCTTTTCATGTGACATCACTGAAGAAATGACACTTTGCTACAATGTAAAGTAGTGAGTGTACAGTTTGTATAACAGTGTACATTTGCTGTCCCCTCAAAATAACACAACACACAGCCATTAATGTCTAAACCGCTGGCAACAAAAGTGAGTACACCCCTAAGTGAAAATTTCCAAATTGGGCCCAATTAGCCATTTTCCCTCCCCGGTGTCATGTGACTCGTTAGTGTTACAAGGTCTCAGGTGTGAATGGGGAGCAGGTGTGTTAAATTTGGTGTCATAGCTCTCACACTCCCTCATACTGGTCACTGGAAGTTCAACATGGCACCTCATGGCAAAGAACTCTCTGAGGATCTGAAAAAAAGAATTGTTGCTCTACATAAAGATGGCCTGGGCTATAAGAAGATTGCCAAGACCCTGAAACTGAGCTGCAGCACGGTGGCCAAGACCATACAGCGGTTTAACAGGACAGGTTCCACTCAGAACAGGCCTCGCCATGATCGACCAAAGAAGTTGAGTGCACGTGCTCAGCTTCATATCCAGAGGTTGTCTTTGGGAAATAGACGTATGAGTGCTGCCAGCATTGCTGCAGAGGTTGAAGGGGTGGGGGGTCAGCCTGTCAATGCTCAGACCATACGCCGCACACTGTATCAAATTGGTCTGCATGGCTGTCGTCCCAGAAGGAAGTCTCTTCTGAAGATGATGCACAAGAAAGCCTGCAAACAGTTTGCTGAAGACAACCAGACTAAGGACATGGATTACTGGAACCATGTCCTGTGGGTCTGATGAGACCAAGATAAACTTATTTGGTTCAGATGGTGTCTAGCGTGTGTGGCGGCAACCAGGTGAGGAGTACAATGACAAGAGTGTCTTGCCTACAGTCAAGCATGGTGGTGGGAGTGTCATGGTCTGGGGCTGCATGAGTGCTGCCGGCACTGGGGAGCTACAGTTCATTGAGGGAACCATGAATGCCAACATGTACTGTGACATACTGAAGCAGAGCTTGATCCCATCCCTTCGGAGACTGGGCCGCAGGTGGAGGAGTGCAAGGTCTCTAACATCCACCAGCTCACCTGACGACCGAGGTCAGCCTGCAGGCGCCCGGCCTGCCACAAGGAGTCGCTAGAGTGCAATGAGCCAAGTAAACCCCCCCGGCCAAACCCTCCCCAAAACCGGACGAGGCTGGGTCAATTGTGCGCCACCCTATGGGACTCCCGATCACGGCCGGTTGTGATACAGCCCGGGATCGAACCCGGGTCTGTAGTGACGCCTTTGCGATGCAATGCCTTAGACCGCTGCACCAATCGGGAGGCCCTGATACAGTATGTTTCATTCTAAAAAGTCCTAGAAAGACTGTAGGCCTATAGCCTGTTTTCGTTTCCCTTGACAATGAAAACATTACAGTGGAATCCATCTGATCAACTTTATTTGTAGATTTGATTAGTAATAGAGTTGTAGTAATTAATAAAGTCCAGTTACAGCTTCTTTTGACAAAGTAGAAACCAAAGAGATAATAATAATAACAGAACCAGCCAGGTGACATTATTTACCGTATTCCTGAACAATTGTAAAGGATGAATTGCATAAAGAAATATTAATGGGAATATATTAATGACAAGCTATGAAAACAGTAATCTGTATTGTGCCTTTACGCATTAATCTTCTCTTTATGCTTCGGGTCCACAGTCAGCACACAGCTTCGGGTCCACAGTCAGCACACAGCTTCGGGTCCACAGTCAGCACACAGCTTCGGGTCCAGAGTCAGCACACAGCCTCGGGGCTTTGTGTGAGCAAGCCGCACAAACAAATCGATTGCACTGCACACAGGTTTTCATGAGGCTCGAAGTCGACATCAGAATCAGATGAAAACCCTTCATCAGTAACTTTGATTTCAAGCTCAATATCCGATCCTCCGTCCGACTCCAACTCATCTAAATTCTGCAGCATGTGCAATGCTGTCAGTGCGTCCATTCGTTTGGTTGGGCTTGCCATCATGAACTACACACATTGTGTTGTACTCAGTGTCTGATTTGACTCTCTGAGGGGAAATTATAAACCATTTCCAGCCTTTCATAGTAAAATAATCAGACCTCCCACAACGGCCACAATTCTTCATCATCTTTACTATATTGTTCTAAATTCAATCATCCTCTTCATCATCCTCATTCAGATCAATCAAATTCAATCATCCTCTTCACCCTCCTCATCATCCTCATCATTTAGTTCATTGAAGTCGCAGGCACCATTATCAGTTTCTATCTGGTTTCTATAGCCTATTCATCCATTGATGACAGAATAGCATATTTCAATTTAAATAATACCAAAAATATATATATTGTATTATGTTACTAGTTTTTGCTTAGTAGCCAGAGCAATGCTGCCGTGGGAGTGGTCATGTGCTGAATGCTGCCGTGGGAGGGGTCATGTGCTGAATGCTGCCGTGGGAGGGGTCATGTGCTGAATGCTGCCGTGGGAGGGGTCACGTGCTGAATGCTGCCGTGGGAGGGGTCACGTGCTGAATGCTGCCGTGGGAGGGGTCACGTGCTGAATGCTGCCGTGGGAGGGGTCACGTGCTGAATGCTGCCGTGGGAGGGGTCACGTGCTGAATGCTGCCGTGGGAGGGGTCACGTGCTGAATGCTGCCGTGGGAGTGGTCATGTGCTGAATGCTGCCGTGGGAGGGGTCATGTGCTGAATGCTGCCGTGGGAGTGGTCATGTGCTGAATGCTGCCGTGGGAGGGGTCACGTGCTGAATGCACGGACAGCACGGATATTCTTGGGAAAAGTGACATTTGGAAATAGAGCTGCAACTCCTGAATTTTTAGTTATTTGACAAAGGTACGTTTTATAGAAACTGCAGAAATGTATATTTCTGATACTTATATAGAAATCTAAATGTTTTACTTGCATGTGACTCTGAAGTAGGATTTAATAAAGTGATGCTCCTCTTCGTGTACAATTTGACAACTGATAGGCCTAATGTTGTCACTCATCAAATTATTGTCTATAGGCTAACTCTTATTATGTGTGAAATTAGTTTCGGTGTAGTTTAGGTGTAGTTTCGATGGGCCGGCTGTGCAGGCCCACTGGCATGGTTGTTTCCCGCTCATCAACTTGGAAAGAGTCAATAAAATGTTTTGGGATGGGTAGGGGCTTTAGCGGGGGGAATAGTGGAGAACAATTGGAGAGTTACTTAGTAGCAATGCAAATATCATGGTATAGATACAGTGAGGGAAAAAAGTATTTGATCCCCTGCTGATTTTGTATGTTTGCCCACTGACAAAGACATGATCAGTCTATAATTTTAATGGTAGGTTTATTTGAACAGTGAGAGACAGAATAACAACAAAAAAATCCAGAAAAACGCATGTCAAAAATGTTATAAATTGATTTGCATTTTAATGAGGGAAATAAGTATTTGACCCCTCTGCAAAACATGACTTAGTACTTGGTGGCAAAACCCTTGTTGGCAATCACAGAGGTCAGACGTTTCTTGTAGTTGGCCACCAGGATTGCACACATCTCAGGAGGGATTTTGTCCCACTCCTCTTTGCAGATCTTCTCCAAGTCATTAAGGTTTCGAGGCTGACGTTTGGCAACTCGAACCTTCAGCTCCCTCCACAGATTTTCTATGGGATTAAGGTCTGGAGACTGGCTAGGCCACTCCAGGACCTTAATGTGCTTCTTCTTGAGCCACTCCTTTGTTGCCTTGGCCGTGTGTTTTGGGTCATTGTCATGCTGGAATACCCATCCACGACCCATTTTCAATGCCCTGGCTGAGGGAAGGAGGTTCTCACCCAAGATTTGACGGTACATGGCCCCGTCCATCGTCCCTTTGATGCGGTGAAGTTGTCCTGTCCCCTTAGCAGAAAAACACCCCCAAAGCATAATGTTTCCACCTCCATGTTTGACGGTGGGGATGGTGTTCTTGGGGTCATAGGCAGCATTCCTCCAAACACGGCGAGTTGAGTTGATGCCAAAGAGCTCGATTTTGGTCTCATCTGACCACAACACCTTCACACAGTTCTCCTCTGAATCATTCAGATGTTCATTGGCCAACTTCAGACGGCCCTGTATATGTGCTTTCTTGAGCAGTGGGACCTTGTGGGCGCTGCAGGATTTCAGTCCTTCACGTCGTAGTGTGTTACCAATTGTTTTCTTGGTGACTATGGTCCCAGCTGCCTTGAGATCATTGACAAGAGCCTCCCGTGTAGTTCTGGGCTTATTCCTCACCGTTCTCATGATCATTGCAACTCCAAGAGGTGAGATCTTGCATGGAGCCCCAGGCCGAGGGAGATTGACAGTTCTTTTGTGTTTCTTCCATTTGCGAATAATCACACCAACTGTTGTCACCTTCTCACCAAGCTGCTTGGCGATGGTCTTGTAGCCCATTCCAGCCTTGTGTAGGTCTACAATCTTGTCCCTGACATCCTTGGAGAGCTCTTTGGTCTTGGCCATGGTGGAGAGTTTGGAATCTGATTGATTGATTGCTTCTGTGGACAGGTGTCTTTTATACAGGTAACAAGATGAGATTAGGAGCACTCCCTTTAAGAGTGTGCTCCTAATCTCAGCTCGTTACCTGTATAAAAGACACCTGGGAGCCAGAAATCTTTCTGATTGAGAGGGGGTCAAATACTTATTTCCCTCATTAAAATGCAAATCAATTTATAACATTTTTGACATGCGTTTTTCTGGATTTTGTTGTTGTTATTCTGTCTCTCACTGTTCAAATAAACCTACCATTAAAATTATAGACTGATCATTTCTTTGTCAGTGGGCAAACGTACAAAATCAGCAGGGGATCAAATACTTTTTCCCCCTCACTGTATATGGACACTCAATCACTATGGTATTTTTTATTGGTAAATTTACAAACATATATAATGATAAATAGATTTGAAACTTGTATCTCATTATGGTATGTGGTGAAACAAGTATAGCCAGTTATAATTGTAATGGCTTAGCTGATAATAACAAAAGAAGAACAATATTTACATGGCTCAAAGAGAAGGAATATAATATCTATTGTTTACAGGAAAATCATTCAACAATTCTAGATGAAGTTGCGTGAAAAAAGGAATGGGAAAAACATATTCCATTTTATTTGGAAAGCAGTCAAAATTAAACGGGCCTATTTATATAATGAATATGAATTCGGAGGACAGAAATTATTAAATATTAAAGCATTAGACTTATCACTAAAAGCTTCAGTCATACAAAAGTTATACTTAAATCCAAACTGGTTCTCTAGCAAATTAGTAAGATTGTCTCATCCAATGTTCAAGAAAGGCCTTTTTCCCTTTATTCAGATTACAACCTCTCACTTTCAGTTATTTGAAAAGGAAATAATCTCCCAGATATCACTATTTCTAAAACAAGCCATAGAAAGTTGGTTGCAGTTTCAATTTAATCCTCCAGAAATGACTGAACAAATAATGCAACAAATATTGTGGTTAAACTCAAATATACTAATTGATTAAAAAAAACATTATTTTTTGTAGAATGTTTAAAAAGGTATAATCTTCGTAAATTATATCATCGGTAGGACTGGTGGAGTTATGTCGCACATGCAGCTAACAAAAACATATGGAAATGTCTGCTCTACCCAAAATTACAACCAAATAATTGCAGCATTACCACAAAAATGGAAGAGGAAAGTGGAAGGGGGAGAAAGTAAGGAACTTGTCTGTCGGCCTTGCATTAAAGAACATAATTGGTTAAAGACAATTGTGATAAATAAAAAAGTATTCAAGTTTCATTTAAGGACCAAAGGATTGACAGACGTCCCATATAGATTGCAAAATAGTTGGGAAGAGATCTTTGACGTACCGATCCCATGGCATAGTGTTTATGAACTGATACGCAAAACGACGCTGAATTCAAAACTTAGAATTTTTCAATTTAAATTATTATATACAATTCTTGCTACCAATAGAATGTTATTTATATGGGGGATACAATCTTCCCAGCTCTGCAGATTTTGCTGTGAAGAGACAGAATCATTAGATCATTTGTTTTGCTACTGTCCATTTGTAGCTTGTTTTTGGACACAGGTCCAGGAATGGCTAAAGGATTGCAATATTTACCTGGAGCTAATCCTGCAGATAGCACTACTGGGTGATCTGAAAAGTCATAGTCAATCGATCAATAATATAATAATACTTTTAGCAAAAATGTTTATTTTCAATATACAATCTGTAGAAACAATGAGAATAGAAGGGTTCAGAACTTTTGTAAAACATCAGAGTACAGTTGAAAAATATATGGCAAATAGAAATCCAATATGGATGGTGCTAAGAGATAGATGGGAGGTGTTGAATGAAGTTGAAGGATGGGACTAATAACAACTAACAACAACTAATAACAACAAGATAACTAATGTAAAGCATACTGTGCCCATAATAAGTATATAGGTTATAGGTTGAGAGCTTTTGTGAAAGTCAGGGAAGGAGCAGGACATAGCTAATTTTTTAGCCAGATGTTTTTTATTTACAAAATCAAACGTCAGTGGCCGTTGGCCTATGGCAGTTCTAGTGAAAATCTCACTTTTAAAAGTTAATATTCTGTTAACTCATATCCAAATAATGCTGTTGACTCGTCCTATATTCGTATTTGTGGCTAAAGCATAAATTGGAGCAAAAACACTGTAAAAAAAACCCCCACCTCAAACTTGTATCTCAAAGACCAATTCAAAAATGCTTGCTATTTCCTCATGGAGGATGATGTCATCCCCCTGAGGAGGATGAGCTGGCCAATCAGCGGTCTATTCGCATTAATATTTGTAATGACCAGTATACACCCACACCATTCTGTTGTTGGGGTACGCCCACACCATTCCAACACAGAAAAGCATACTAATTACACATTTTGGAAGGAAAACTATTTCACTCATATTGTAATTAATTATAGGTCATATTTTATAGAAATCTGGAAACAGAGGACAGTTACTTCAATACTCTGCTGAAGTGGCAGTTCCAAAAATAACTCATCATCATCCTTTACAACTCCTCGTTCTCCAAAACATAAAAATTACCATTACAATAGATCATATGTCCTGTCAGTGTGCTGAGTCATAGGTCATAGGGAAGCCATGTGATTCCCATGTGAGGTCACATCACGTCTCTTCCTTCCTGTCTGTATTAAACATTTATGTGCACAGTAAAGGCAGGTCGGCCACCAGACAGACAGTCAGAACCATGCACTAGACTTATCTATCGGCAATGAAAAGATGTCTATCGCAATGGAATGCTGCATCTTGTGATTTCTTGGTTTGTTTTCAATGTCTCGCAACTTCAGTAAAGCAGGGCCTATCATCAATGAATAGACTAGGATATTCTACAGGCAACAGACCGAAGACTGAACACACACTGGCATCATTAGCAAAGAGAAAGAGCAGGCGAGCCAGCGCGAGGGAGAGAGAACCGTACGCATATGTCTTGGTAATCTGTCTCTCACAATGTCTTGTCTTGCCTCCCAAATTCACCACAGCCTAAAGTATTTTATTTAAATTACATAACTTTCCCCAGGCCTTTATAGCCTGTTGTCTAGTTAGGCTATAACATGGTGTGACGAGGTGTGAAAGAAGGAGTCAGGCGCAGGAGGTAAAATACCGGAGTCCAGAGTTTAATCCGTTTGCATAAATCAAACGCCCCAAGCGTCAAACGGAACTGTACAAGGGAAAACATCCACCTTGGCAATAACACAGTGAAATGTAGCTCAACCGAGCTACACGCTCTCACAACAAAACAATCACTCACAAAGACAAGGGGAACAGAGGGAACACTTATACACATACTAATTAGGGGAATGAGCACCAGGTGTGTGTGATTGACAAGACATAACATGTGGAGTGATGAGAATGGGATCGGCAGTAGCTAGTACTCCGGTGACGACGAACGCCGAAGCCTGCCCGAACCAGGAGGGGGGGGCAGCCTTGGCGGAAGTCGTGACACATGGAAAATTATACGATTTGTGATAACTGCACTGTGATTTTATATTTTGTGGGATTTTTATAACGTTAAGGATCCCAACTTCTAGTTAGGGGTGTGATTACAGCACACCAGCTAATTCAACACAATGAGGGTACCTCACTACACACACACACACACACACACAGTCAAATAAATGAGCCATTACAGCAATCACTCAGTCACCAATTACACCTCCACTACCACAGCTAGGATATCAGTGGCAATTAAAACCGCCACATCTGAAATGGCATCCTATTGTATATGTAGTACCTTAATGCTATTAGCCATTAGTGCTTCTCGAGGTCGGTTCGGTTTCGGTTAGATTATATACAAAAATATTACGGTTTTCGATTTCGATTATTTGGGATGAATGCTGTAACACTGAATAAAACAATTAATACAATTCCCATGATAGTGACTGCCCATTACTGCATATCACTGCATTAACCATCAGTTATTCACATTACTTTACTTGAATAAAATATTAGTTTTATTTGATGACTTTAACTTTATTATTTCATTCCAAGTCATCATCTCATCTCTATAGAGCTACTGCCTATGCTGTCTGAAAAATGTACGCACTCACTAACTGTAAGTCGCTCTTGTCACGAATTCAGCCGAGGCTGCTCCTCCTCCTTGCTCGGGCAGGCTTCGGCGTTCGTCGTCACCGGAGTACTAGCTGCCACCGATCTATGTTTCTGTGTTCTACTTGTTTTGTCTATATTGCCCACACCTGGTTCCAATTACGATCATTTGTTTCCCTATTTTACACTCTGGTTCCCTCATGGTGTTGTGCGTGATTGTTCGTTGTTTTGTTGTCATTGACATGTGAGTCGGTATTTTCTTCCCCCGCGTGGAAGATGTGTTTATTTACTTGTGACAAGTAAAGTACGTCGTTGACTAAGTTCTGTGTCCTGCGCCTGACTCCGTCCTACCGCTACACACTGACGCATGACAGAATCACGCACCTTTATGGAGTCAGCAGGTACATCCATTCCTCCAGGATCAGCATCCAACAGCACTCGACCATGCTACAGACTCTTGGCACAGCCATGGATCGAGTGGTACAGACTATGGAGCGATGGGAGAGGGGGGGGTTTTCTACACCTCCTTCCACTACTATTCACTATTCACAGGGTCCGTCCAGTCCATTCCCCAGCACTTCCGACCCTACACCGATGGAGCTCGGAGGTGCTGATCTAAGGGTGACCGGAGGGGGGGCTGTTTCCTGCACCAACTGTGGCCGCAGAGGACACACTGCTGGTCGGTCTGGAAAGGGTCCTCAGGGAGTCGAGGCAGCAGGCAGGGGCACTGGTGGACCATCCCAGGTGAGTAGGCACCTGACTCACCCAGAGCTCCCTGTTGTGCGCATTGTTCACGTAGAATTTCCTGAGTTTTCCCCGCATTCCCAGGATAAGGCGCTCGTAGATTCAGGCGCAGCTGGGAATTTTATGGACCGTCTATTTGCACATAGATTAGGGATCCCTATTGTACCTGTTGATGTGCCCTTCCCTGTACATGCCTTAGATAGTCGTCCTTTAGGGTCAGGCCTGATTAGGGAGGTCACAGCTCCACTCTGAATGAAAACGCAGGAGGGTCATGAGGAGAGAATTAGTCTCTTCCTGATCGATTCTCCTGCGTTTCCTGTGGTGTTGGGGCTTCCCTGGTTAGCCTCTCATCACCCAAATATTTCGTGGCAACAGAGGGCTCTCAAGGGATGGTCCCGTCAGTGCTCGGGGAGGTGGGTAGGTGTTTCCGTAGGTGCAACTACGGTGGAGGGTCCAAACCAGGTCTCCACTACGCACATTCCTCCCGAATATGCCAATTTGGCTCTCGCCTTCTGTAGAAAGAAGGCGACTCAATTACCACCCCATCGACAGGGGGAGGGGATTGTGCGATAGATCTCCGGGAGGGCGCTGCACTTCCTCGGAGTCACATGTATCCTCTGTCACAGGAGGAGACGGTGGCTATGGAAACATATGTCTCCGAATCTCTGGGACAGATTCGGCCTTCCACTTCCCCTGCCTCCTGCAACCTACAACCTGGTGCCACGTGTATCCTCTGTCACAGGAGGAGACGGCGGCTATGGAGACATATGTCACCGAATCTCTGGGACAGATTCGGCCTTCCACTTCCCCTGCCTCCTCGAGTTTCTTTTTTGTGAAGAAGGAGGATGGAGGTTTACGCCCGTGCATTGACTATCGAGGTCTCAATCAGATAACGGTGAAGTACAGTTATCCTCTACCTCTCATTGCTAGCGTGACGGAGCCATTGCACGGGGCGCTTCTTCACAAAATTGGATCTCAGGAGCGCGTACTACATTTACATTTTAGTCATTTAGCAGACGCTCTTATCCAGAGCGACTTACAGGAGCAATTAGGGTTAAGTGCCTTGCTCAAGGGCACGTCGACAGATTTTTCACCTAGTCGGCTCAGAACCAGCGACCTTTCGGTTACTGGCACAACGCTCTTAACCACTAAGCTACCTGCCGCCTCCTGCAACCTACAACCTGGTGCCACGTGTATCCTCTGTCACAGGAGGAGACGGTGGCTATGGAGACATATGTCACCGAATCTCTGGGACAGGGATACATTCGGCCCTCCACTTCCCCTGCCTCCTCAAGTTTATTTTTTTGTGAAGAAGAAGGATGGAGGTTTACGCCCGTGCATTGACTATCGAGGTCTAAATCAGATAACCGTAAAATACAGCTATCCTCTACCTCTCATAGCTAGTATGACGGAGTCATTGCACGGGGCGCGCTTCTTCACAAAATTGGACCTCAGGAGCGCATACAATCTGGTTCGTATCCGGGAAGGGGATGAGTGGAATACGGCATTTAGTACCACCTCTGGGCACTATGAGTACCTCGTCATGCCGTACAGGTTGATGAATGCTCCCTCAGTCTTCCAATCCTTTGTCGATTAGATTTTCAGGGACCTGCACGGGCAGGGTGTAGTGGTGTATATAGATTATATTCTCATATACTCCACTACATGAGCCGAGCATGTGTCCCTGGTGCGCAAGGTGCTTGGTCGACTGTTGGAACATGACCTGTACATCAAGGCTGAGAAATGTCTGTTCTTTCAACAGTCCGTCTCCTTCTCAGGCTACCGCCTGTCCGCGTCAGGGGTGGAGATGGAAAATGACCGCATTTCAGCCATGCGTAATTGGCCGACTCCAACCATGGTTAAGGAAGTGCAGCGATTCTTAGGGTTTGCCAACTACTACCGGAGGTTTATCCAGGGCTTTGATCAGGTAGCGGCTCCCATTACCACCTTGCTGAAGGGGGGACCGGTGCGCCTGCAGTGGTCAGCTGAGGCGGACAGGGCTTTTGGTCACCTGAAGGCTCTGTTCACCTCGGCTCCCGTGCTGGCTCATCCGGATCCCTCCTTGCATTCATAGTCGAGGTGGACGCGTCCGAGGCTGGGATAGGAGCTGTACTGTCTCAGCGCTCGGGTACGCCACCAAATCTCCGTCCCTGTGCTTTCTTTTCGAAGAAGCTCAGTCCGGCGGAGCGTATCTATGATGTGGGGGACCGGGAGCTGTTAGCTGTTAAGGCTCTGAAGGCGTGGAGACATTGACTTGAGGGGGCAAAACACCCTTTCCTCATTTGGACTGACCACCGCAATCTGGAGTACATCCAGGCGGCATTTTGTTTTCACCCTCTCGTACAGACCAGGTTCCCAGAATGCTAAGGCAGACGCTCTGTCCCGGCTGTATGACACAGAGGAGCGGTCCAGGGAGCCCACTCCCATACTTCCGGCTTCTTGTCTGGTGGCACCGGTGGTATGGGAGGTTGACGCGGACATCGAGCGGGCGTTACGCACGGAGCCCACTCCACCCCGAGAGTAATGGGGAGGTGGAGAGAGTAAACCAGGATGTGGGTAGGTTTCTGAGGTCCTATTGCCAGGACCGGCAGGGGGATTGGTCGGTTTACATCCCCTGGGCAGAGATAGCCCAAAATTCCCTCCGCCACTCCTCCACTAACCTGTCTCCATTTCAGTGTGTACTAGGTTACCAGCCGGTCCTAGCACCTTGGCATCAGAGCCAGATCGAGGCACCTGCGGTGGATGAATGCCTTTCGGTGCTCGGAGGAAACCTGGAACGCTGCCCATGTACATAGGCGACAGAAGGCGAGCGCCGACCGCCACCGCAGTGAGGCTCCAGTGTATGCCCAAGGGGACCGGATCTGGTTCGGGTCTCGACCCGAAACTTGCCCCTTCGCCTGCCCTGCCGGAAGCTGGGTCGGCGGTTTGTGGGGCCATTTAAAGTCCTGAGGAGATTGAACAAGGTATATTATAGGTTACAGCTCCCTCCTGATTACCGTATTAACCCCTCGTTCCATGTGTCTCTCCTCAGGCCGGTGGTAGCTGTTCCGCTCCACCTCCGCCCCCACTGGACATCGAGGGGGCATCGGCGTACTCGGTCCGTTCCATCCTGGATTTGAGGCGTCGGGTGGGGGGCCTGCAGTATCTCGTGGAGTGGGAGGGGTACGGTCAGGAGGAACGGCGCTAAACTATGTAGAATATTGGCCTGTTGGAAACTACAACTCCCAACTACATCACACAGTTCAGGCTGGATCTGATTTATCTCTAGATAAACTACAACTCCCAACTACATCACACAGTTCAGGCTGGATCTGATTTATCTCTAGATAAACTACAACTCCCAACTACATCACACAGTTCAGGCTGGATCTGATTTATCTCTAGAGAAACTACAACTCCCAACTACATCACACAGTTCAGGCTGGATCTGATTTATCTCTAGATAAACTACAACTCCCTACTACATCACACAGTTCAGGCTGGATCTGATTTATCTCCAGAGAAACTACAACTCCCTACTACATCACACAGTTCAGGCTGGATCTGATTTATCTCTAGAGAAACTACAACTCCCAACTACATCACACAGTTCAGGCTGGATCTGATTTATCTCTAGAGAAACTGTGCGATGTGCACATTGAGCTCACAGGAAAAAAAAAGAAGAAGGAAGAAATGGAATTCAAATAACTGAACCAACGTCCGGTCCAAAAAAAGAAAAATAACCAACATTTGGGTTAATCGCTCAGCACTATACTTTATAACATGACCCATAGGGAATAAGGTGCTATTTGGGCCAATTAAAACCTAACTACCTAACTAACTAACTAACCTAACCAATCCAACACGTCATTAATAAGAGGTGATAGCTTGTGTGCTCTGACATTTTTTCCCCTCATTCATTTGCCATGAAATAAATACCGCCTTTACATGATTAAGACCATTTAAATTAAATGGCAGTATGATTAGATTGGCTGTTTATGCTACCGTGCATACATCTCACTGAGCTAGAACTAAAGACAGGGAACTGCACATCTACGGAACCATATAGACCTACCTATAGAAACGCTTTCATTAGGTCTGTGTGGATTGCGGATTGAAGAGGAAGCAAAACTGTTCAAGAGTGCAACAGAGCTGTAATAAATATGAAACTTGAGGATTCTGCTCTGGGTCATGGGAGGAGGGTCTGCATTCATCCCCAGGGCCAGACACGAGCTATTCAGACTGACCAGAGAGTTATGTCGACCCCAGATACACAGACCTGTACTACAGTATCATACCAGATACACAGACCTGTGCTACAATATCATACCAGATACACAGACCTGTACTACAGTCTCATACCAGATACACAGACCTGTACTACAGTATCATACCAGATACACAGACCTGTACTACAATATCATACCAGATACACAGACCTGTACTACAATATCATACCAGATACACAGACCTGTACTACAGTATCATACCAGATACACAGACCTGTACTACAATATCATACCAGATACACAGACCTGTACTACAATATCATACCAGATACACAGACCTGTACTACAGTATCATACCAGATACACAGACCTGTACTACAATATCATACCAGATACACAGACCTGTACTACAATATCATACCAGATACACAGACCTGTACTACAATATCATACCAGATACACAGACCTGTACTACAATATCATACCAGATACACAGACCTGTACTACAGTATCATACCAGATACACAGACCTGTACTACAGTATCATACCAGATACACAGACCTGTGCTACAGTCTCATACCAGATACACAGACCTGTACTACAGTATCATACCAGATACACAGACCTGTATACATATCATACCAGATACACAGACCTGTCTACAATATCATACCAGATACACAGACCTGTACTACAGTATCATACCAGATACACAGACCTGTACTACAGTATCATACCAGATACACAGACCTGTACTACAGTATCATACCAGATACACAGACCTGTACTACAATATCATACCAGATACACAGACCTGTACTACAATATCATACCAGATACACAGACCTGTACTACAATATCATACCAGATACACAGACCTGTACTACAGTATCATACCAGATACACAGACCTGTACTACAATATCATACCAGATACACAGACCTGTACTACAGTATCATACCAGATACACAGACCTGTACTACAGTATCATACCAGATACACAGACCTGTACTACAGTATCATACCAGATACACAGACATGTACTACAGTATCATACCAGATACACAGACATGTACTACAGATCATACCAAATACACAGACCTGTACTACAGTATCATACCAGATACACAGACATGTACTACAGTATCATACCAGATACACAGACCTGTACTACAGTATCATACCAGATACACAGACCTGTACTACAGTATCATACCAGATACACAGACATGTACTACAATATCATACCAGATACAGAGACATGTACTACAGTATCATACCAGATATGCGATGAGTATGCGATGTGTATGACGCTCACACACACAGTCCTACCACCACCACTTCCTGTTGAACGAGGAACGAGGGAGAGCTCGGTTTGTTGTTTTGGAAAGTTGTTGTTTAGGAAAGTTTTGAAAGTCTATTGAAAAAGTTTGGTTACTAGCTAGATGGCATCGGTTTCTGGGACCACTACCATCTGTCCTGGGATCCTGCCGACCAAGGCAGGGTTTGAGGAGCTGCTTCTCGTAGCAGCTAGCCTAGCTGCTAGATAGCTGCCTATCAAGCTAGCGATGCGGATAACCATTGTGGCTGGGACCGCGGATTGTGCCGGGCTTGTGGCTGTCGAGATCCCTACTGTTTGTTGTTGTTTCCAGTCTTCCCTGTGACACCTGTCCTGTCTGGAACTGAGAGACCTGTCCTGTCTGGAACTGAGAGACCTGTCCTGTCTGGAACTGAGAGACCTGTCCTGTCTGGAACTGAGAGACCTGTCCTGTCTGGAACTGAGAGACCTATCCTGTCTGGAACTGAGAGACCTGTCCTGTCTGGAACTGAGAGACCTGTCCTGTCTGGAACTGCAAGACCTGTCCTGTCTGGAACTGAGAGACCTGTCCTGTCTGGAACTGAGAGACCTGTCCTGTCTGGAACTGAGAGACCTGTCCTGTCTGGAACTGAGAGACCTGTCCTGTCTGGACCTGAGAGGAGTAACAGCGTAACCTACGTTGCGACCAGGACTAAGACCAAAGCCGGTGGGAGAACCGTTGAGGACAGTGGTGTCTCTCTATCACAGGTGAAGGATTTTTTTAATGAACGAAAATAGTTCTACAAGCAGTTGTTACAACAACATAGGGTGCGTGCTTAGTCCCCTCCTGTACTCCCTGTTCACCCACGACTGCGTAGCCAAGCACGACTACAACACCATCATTACGTTTGCTGACGACACAACAATGGTAGGCCTGATCACCGACAACGATGAGACAGCCTATAGGGAGGAGGTCCGAGACCTGGCAGGACAAAGGAGCAAGACAAAGGAGATGATCGTGGACTACAGGAAAAGGAGGGCCAAACAGGCACCCATTAACATCGACAGGGCTGTAGTGGAGCGTGTCGAGAGTTTCAAGTTCCTTGGTGTCCACATCACCAACAAACTATCATGGTCCAAACACACCAAGACAGTCGTGAAGAGGGCACGACAACACCTTTCCCCCCTCAGGAGACTGAAAAGATTTGGCATGGGTCCCCAGATCCTCAAAAAGTTTTACAGCTACACCATCGAGAGCATCCTGACCGGTTGCATCACCGTCTGGTATGGCAACTGCTCAGCATCTGCACCGTAAGGCGCTACAGAGGGTCGTGCGTACGGCCCAATACATCACTGGGGCCAAGCTTCCTGCCATCCAGGACCTATATACTAGGCGGTGTCAGAGGAAGGCCCAAAAAACTAAAGTCACCCAAGTCATAGACTGTTTTCTCTGCTACCGCACGGCAAGCGGTACCGGAGCGCCAAGTCTAGGTCCAAAAGGCTCCTTAACAGCTTCTACCCCCAAGCTATAAGACTGCTGAACAATTAATCAAATGCCCACCCGGACTATTTACATTGACCTACCTATATATGTATAACTTCATGAGCTGGATTGCCTGTCATTGCAATTTGTTTATTTTCGTTTGCGCTCGTTAGCATATTTAGCTAGCAGCCTCCATGGAAATTCACCATTACTTGTGCAAATTTTGTTAGCATTCTGGCAATATGAGAGAAGGACAGTATGACGATATAAAAATCTGAATTCCGCCCAACCCTGGAGAAACCTGAAGCTTTTTACCCTCTCCACTGCGGCCCCGTCGATGTGGATGGGTGCGTGCTCCCTCTGCTGTCTCCTGAAGTCCTTTGTTTTGTTGACGTTGAGGGAGAGGTTATTTCCCTGACACCCCTCCGCCAGGGCTCTCACCTCCTCCCTGTAGGCTGTCTCATCATTGTTGGTAATCAGGTCTACCACTGTTGTGTCGTGTGCAAACTTGATTGAGTTGGAGGCGTGCTTGGCCACGCAGTCATGGGTGAACAGGGAGTACAGGAGTGGGCTGAGCACGCAGCCTTGTGGGGCCCCCGTGTTGAGGATCAGCGTAGTGGAGGTGTTGTTGCCTACCTTTACCACCTGGGGGCGGCCCGTCAAGAAGTCCAGGACCCAGTTGCATAGGGCGGGGTTCAGACCCAGGGCCCCGAGCTTAGTGATGAGCCTGGAGGGCACTTTGGTGTTGAATGCTGAGCTGTAGTTGATGAACAGCATTCTTACATAGGTATTCCTCTTGTCCAGATGGGATAGGGCAGTGTGCAGTGCAATGGCGATTGCATCATCCATGGATCTGTTGGGGCGGTATGCAAATTGCAGTGTCTAAGGTGTTGGGTAAGGTGGAGGAGATATGATCTTTAACTAGCCTCTCAAAGCACTTGATAATGCTATGGGGCGATAGTCATTTAGTTCAGTTACCTTCGCTTTCTTGGGTAGAGATGCCATCTGGGCCAGCAGCCTTGCGAGAGTTAACACAATTAAATGTTTTACTTACGTCAGCCACGGAGAACGAGAGCTCAGAGTCCTCGTGAGCGGCGGTGGCCCGCGGCGGCGGCCCGCGGTGGCTGCACTGTGTTTTCCTCGAAGCGAGCGAAGAAGGTGTTTAGCTTGTCTGGGAGCAAGGCGTTGGTGTCCGTGACGTGGCTGGTTTTCCCTTTGTAATCCATGATTGTCTGAAGTCTCTGCCACATACGTCTCGTGTCTGAGCTGTTGAATTGCGACTCCACTTTGTCTCAGTACTGACGTTTTACCTGTTTGACTGCCTTACGGAGGGCAGAGCTGGACTGTTTGTACTCGTCCATGTTCCCAGTTACCTTGCCGTGGTTAAATGCGGTGGTTCGCGCTTTCAGTTTTGCGCTTTCATCTATCCACCGTGGAGCTTGGAGGTGCTGATGTGGAGAGACCCGGCAAGGGGGTGGTCTCCTGCACCAACTGTGGCCGCAGAGGACACACTGCGGCCCGTTGCAGGAGAGGACCCTCATGGAATCGAGGCAGCAGGCAGGGCCCTGGTGGACCATCCCAGGTGAGTAGGCACCCACCTCACCCAGAGCTCCCTGTTGCTCACATGACGGTCAATGTAAATTTCCCTGGGTTATCCACCGTTTTTGGGTTTGGATAAGTTCTAATCGTCACAGTGGGAACAACATCCTCTATGCACTTCCTGATGAACTCAGTCACAGAGTCAGTGTATCCGTCAATGTTATTCTCAGAGGCGATGTGTTGATAAAACTTTGGTAGCATTTTCCTCAGATTTGCTTTATTAAAGTCCACAGCTACAACAAATACGGCCTCAGAATATGCGGTTTCCAGTTTGCACAAAGTCCAGCATAGTTCCTTGAGAGCCGTCGCGGTGCCGGCTTGAGGGGGAATATAAATTGGCTGGGAGCCAGACATAAGTATGCTCGCGGCTTGCTAGAGTGTTGTGGACGGCGCTGGCTGAGTTGTCTAAACTGTGGGCTCCGGCTCCGAGGGCTATCCATTAGACTACCACGCCCACTGCAGAATTACAATATGAGATGGGAATACCAATGATAGCTTAGAGGAGGTTTATAAGTCTTTTCCAACAACATGACCAGCTAGTTGCCTGAGGAATAAATATTAACAAATTATGTTGTGCTGGCTATTGTAAGGTTCCAATTTGGAAAACGTTTTTTTTTTGACGCGCTAATGATGTAATACTGTTAGGTGATGTTCCCATGTAATGAATAAAATAAAATAATACGATGACATATTAAACTTTGTGGTTGTGATGGTTTGTGGTTGTGTAATCCAGGTTAAAGGCTTGTGAATAGCAGTAAAAACTGTGTGAATCTCCTGTTCACCCATGCTTGACTACTACCTGGTTCCCTGGGGCTTTATACACCTGACCCATTACCTCAGTGAGATTGACCCGCCACCTGACCCATAACCTCAGTGAGATTGACCCGCCACCTGACCCATAACCTCAGTGAGATTGACCCGCCACCTGACCCATAACCTCAGTGAGATTGACCCGCCACCTGACCCATAACCTCAGTGAGATTGACCCGCCACCTGACCCATAACCTCAGTGAGATTGACCCGCCACCTGACCCATAACCTCAGTGAGATTGACCCGCCACCTGACCCATAACCTCAGTGAAATTGACCCGCCACCTGACCCATAACCTCAGTGAGATTGACCCGCCACCTGACCCATAACCTCAGTGAGATTGACCCACTCAGTGAGACTGCTCTCTAGTGCTGAGAAGTGACAGCTCAGACAGACACAACTAGACAAACATACACCCTATCAAAATGGCTCTTACATATGTATTACATATACCCCTTGAGTTCAGAGGTTTAGGTTAGATTAAAAAGATTAACGGTGAAAAAGTACATTATCAGAGAGCAAAACTTTACTTTCTTGCCCTTGTAGCATGTATCTTAAACCCCAGCTGGAGTTAAACTTGGTTGGGATTAGCATTTAACAGCTGTGATCTCCTCACCGTAGGAGTTTCATTCAGGGAAAGGACAGTTATTATATGTTATTATATATGGGCCCCTGGATACCAGGGAGGGAAGAGCCACAGTCCAACACACACACACACACACACACACACACACACACACACACACACACAGGAAAGGAACAACCACAATCCTCTCCACCCAGCCAGGTGAGACTCAACAAGACTCTCTGTTACGTTATGGGTGAGGAGACAGCCTTTTCCAGTCTCCACCTGTGAAGCTCAGCTCAGCTCAGCTCCACCACGGGACTGGAGGAGGTTTTTCATTTAGACCCATGTTATGGATACCAGAGACCTTTCAGTCCAGCAGCCAAAAGCAAGCTGCTCATTTCACAGAGAAGTATTAACAGAGTAAAGAGAGAGAGATGTCTATACCAAGCTGCTGTGTGTTCTGTTGGCTGCCAAGCTGCCGCTCACTCAGAATGTATAATGCTGTCTCCTCCAGAGCAATAGGTACTGGGGTCTATGGGTTCAATACAACCACACACACTCAGCCAGGAGAGTGAATTATACATCATGGACTGCTTATACATTGTAAATCTCTCTCTCTCTCTCTCTCTCTCTCTCTCTCCTCTCTCTCTCTCTCTCTCTCTCTCTCTCTCTCTCTCTCTGCCATGTAAGAGGGGAATGTAATAGGGTGCCATGTAAGAGGGGAATGTAATAGGGTGCCATGTGGTACGCAGCCCTCAGGCCACATCATCTCAAACTGGAGGGGAACGTCTCTGATGGGACCAGATATAGGTGTATTTGATCACCTATAGCAAATCATTCCAATTCTCAAAGTTGTGTTGCAGACATGATCGAAAACTGAATACTGCTCAACTGGGCAAACGTACTATTCCACCTCTATTGCTGTACGTTTAATAATACGACTTTTAGAAGTGACTACATCAACGTGAAAAGTTACTAGTAACAACAGACCGACCGCAATATCAATGCAGCTCTCTCAAGTATGCAAAACTTTTATATCAGGTAGCTAAAGCCACATACATTGGTCGACGAAGGCCCTCGCTATCTACATTAAACCCAATGCAACACCAATACATCAGGTGCTAAGGCTGCATCACACATGACTCCCTACTATTCCCTATGGTCCTGGTCAAAAGTAGTGCACTAAATAGGAAATAGGGCGCCTAAAACTAGCTGTGCTATAGGGTCTGGTAAGTGACATGCATTAGATTTGATTGGACGATGAGGGACCCCTTCCTATCTTCATTAAACCCCACATCCCTTTATCTCTAGATCTTATCAATGCTCATTTCCTGAGTGTCCTCAGTACAATCTAGTAGACCTAAGTATTTCCATAGAGAAATGTGTCTTGCATACTTTATGTGGCCCCAGGCTAGTGTGACAGATGGACTGAGGGAGGGACCGACAATAGGGCTTGGCATTGCCAGGGACCTCTTGATATTATATTATCTTAGGTGCAGGTACAATATGTATTGTGATTCTCACAATTCTATATGTATCATGGGCCGCGTTAACGCATACATTTGCATTAAGAAAAAATGCATATGAAATATTTTGCTGCGTTTTGTAAAACGCAAATCTGAAATGCTTATTATTGTCATTTCTGCTCGGCTTCAGACATATTTTGTGGTTCAGTTACACTTCTCCACTCGGATGAGAAATCTTTGCTCTCCACATCAGACCAATCAAATTCCCGTATTCACAAACGGGTACTTTCCTCTGGTAAAATGCAAGATGAACTTGAAGCAAAACATTAGGAAATGTAGCTGGCTACATTCTTTCTATGATAAACATTAGAAATATGATGGCCATGCATCTTGTTTTTGCTAAGAAAAACCTTGCTTTTTCATTGTAAGCTAATTTACTTATGTGTGGCTGCTAGCCAAAATAGCGTTGCACTTCTGTTGTCATCTGATGAAAATTAAGCTATTTTCTGCTGAATGTGTTGCACTAATGTATTTTGTGTGAAGGAAAACTGTAGTTGCACGCCCCTGATAACTTTATTGAAGCAAAAAAAACACTGTTGACTTTCAATATAAAATGCAAGAGACATTGTTTAAAAGGCAGATTTTTTTATGGACTGCGTTTTGAAAATGCAGATTTCTGAAAGCTAATGCGACCCCTGTGTATTGCAATTCGATACTGCGATTTTATTGTGATTTCATGTTCCTGTCACGAATACAGCCGAGGCTGCCCCTCCTCCTTGCTCGGGCAGGCTTCAGCGTTAGTCGTCACCGGAGTACTAGTTGCCACCGATCGATGTTTCTGTGTTACACTAGTCTTGTCTTTATTAATCCCACCTGTTACCCATTATGCTTATTTGTGTCCCTATAATGACCTCTGTTTTCCCTCCTGGGTTTGTGCGTGATTGTCCGTTGGTTTACGTCGTGTGGTGAGCTGTTGTTCTGCTCTTCCCTGCGTGGAGGGTTTGTTATGGTTTACTTTTGTTTAGTAAATCCATTTATTTTCTCAGTTCTGTGTCCTGCGCCTGATTCCGTGTTGACAGTTCCATACATATTGCTCACTATATGTCTGCTGCAGAGACACAAGAGACAGCATGAGAACATTTACTTCGATCAGTCATGGAAATAAAACATGTTGGCTCACTTTTTAAAAAGATGATGGAGGACAAGCTACACTCTTAGAAAAAAAGGGTTCCAAAAGGATTCTTCGGCTGTCCCCATAGGAGAACCCTTTTTGGTTACATGTAGAAAGGGTGGAAAGGGTACTACATGGAACCCAAAAGAGTTCTACCTGGAACCAAAAGGGTTGTCCCTCCTATGGGGACAGCCAAATAAAAAAAAATATTCTACGAGTTTATAGGATGAAAAATGCCAGCGTTTTGGCGCAGGTACAGCCGACTAGCTCTAGCTCTAGCTAGCTAACAACAACTAAAAATATATATACTTGGAGTCAAAGTATCAATATATTATCGTCCAAAATAATATTGCGATATGTAACTGTTTCAACATTTTCCCCCATCACTAACGGACAAGCAGACAGACTGACAAGACAGCTCTGGCCCAGCCACCCAGCCTGGAGAGACCAGCCTGGGTTCAAAATCATACAGTATTTGAAATCAACCTAAAGCAATACTGGCAGTCCAGACAGTCTAAAGCAACACTAGCAGTCCAGACAGTCTAAAGCAACACTGGCAGTCCAGACAGTCTAAAGCAACACTGGCCAGTCCAGACAGTCTAAAGCAACACTGGCAGTCCAGACAGTCTAAAGCAACACTGGCAGTCCAGACAGTCTAAAGCAACACTGGCAGTCCAGACAGTCTAAAGCAACACTGGCAGTCCAGACAGTCTAAAGCAAACACTGGCAGTCCAGACAGTCTAAAGCAACACTGGCAGTCCAGACAGTCTAAAGCAACACTGGCAGTCCAGACAGTCTAAAGTCAACACTGGCAGTCCAGACAGTCTAAAGCAACACTGGCAGTCCAGACAGTCTAAAGCAACACTGGCAGTCCAGACAGTCTAAAGCAACACTGGCAGTCCAGACAGTCTAAAGCAACACTGGCAGTCCAGACAGTCTAAAGTAACACTGGCAGTCCAGACAGTCTAAAGCAACACTGGCAGTCCAGACAGTCTAAAGCAACACTGGCAGTCCAGACAGTTCTAAAGCAACACTGGCAGTCCAGACAGTCTAAAGCAACACTGGCAGTCCAGACAGTCTAAAGCAACACTGGCAGTCCAGACAGTCTAAAGCAACACTGGCAGTCCAGACAGTCTAAAGCAACACTGGCAGTCCAGACAGTCTAAAGCAACACTGGCAGTCCAGACAGTCTAAAGCAACACTGGCAGTCCAGACAGTCTAAAGCAACACTGGCAGTCTAAACACCAAATGCTAAAAGTATTCAAAAGACTTCGAACACTATCTGAACCCAGGTCTGGTCTTCTGTGTATTTGTGTGTGTGTGTGTGTGTGTGTGCGTGCATGTGCGTGTGTGTGTGTGTGTGTGTGTGTGTGTGTGTGTGTGTGTGTGTGTGTGTGTGTGTGTGTGTGTGTGTGTAACCAGGTTTCCGTTCAACCTTTTTATGCCAGTTGGATAAAACATGTCACAAAAGACCTGATGGAAACAGCACATTTGTTGGTAAACTTTCCAAATGTCAACAAAACTAAATATGGTAGACAAGGTTTGGATCTGTTTGTGTCTGTAAAATCAATTATGCAAGACATGGCGTTGAAAAAGCCTTTATGCACAAATATTGATATAATAACCATCATATCACGTAAACTTGGAGTCACGCAATGATATGGTGTGTGGACCTCCCACGACGACTCAGGAAACCATGCAGTTTATTAGGCTACAGATGAAATGAGTTATGATGAACATCACAGGGTGGTGAAAGTGAAAAGTGATGAGCTTGAAGCTCCTTTCCAATTGCTGTTTGGCTGCCTTTTGGGGTTGTCTCTGACAGGAGGAGAGGGGTGGGGGGGGGGGGGAGAAGGGAACAAGTGTCAGATGTGAGCAGGGAGGTAGCATCAGCAGTATTTGTAAAAAGTCAGAGGATCCCCTGGAGGGGAGTGCTTGTCGTTAGGACAAACAGGAAAATAACTGATGAGTGCATTAATCAGACAGGGAGAGAGAGAGAGAGAGAGAGAGAGAGAGAGAGAGAGAGAGAGAGAGAGAGGAGAGAGAGAGAGAGATTGAATTGAGAGACCCATCTATCAGGGGTTATGCTAATTTGGTATAGAGCAGACCTAACTCACTCTATTAACTTAGTCAAAACAGGAACATTTTACATCTGGCTAAAAATGTATAAGGAAATTATCCCAACAGAGAAAGATGTCCTCATGTGTGCTACCTATATCCCTCCACTAGAATCCCCATACTTTAATGAAGACAGCTTCTCCATCCTAGAGGGGGAGATCAACCATTTCCAGGCCCAGGGACATGTACTAGTCTGTGGCGACCTAAATGCCAGAACTGGACACGAACCTGACACTCTTAGCACACAGGGGGACAAACACCTACCTGGAGGTGACAGCATTCCCTCCCAAATATGCCCCCCAAGACACAACTATAAACAACCAACAAAAACGGGTCACAACTCCTGCAGCTCTGTCTCACGCTGGGTCTGTACATAGTCAATGGTAGGCTTCGAGGAGACTCCTACGGTAGGTACACCTACAGCTCATCTCTTGGCAGTAGTACTGTAGACTACTTTATCACTGACCTCAACCCAGAGACTCTCAGAGCGTTCACAGTCAGCCCACAGACACCCCTATCAGATCACAGCAAAATCACAGTCTACTTGAACAGAGCAATACTCAATCATGAGGCATCAAAGCCAAAGGAACTGCATAATATTATGAAATGCTATAGATGGAAGGAAGGTAGTGTCGAAACCTACCAAAAAACAATTAGGCAACAACACATTCAATCCCTTCTAGACAACTTCCTGGACAAAACGTTTCACTGCAACAGTGAAGGTGTAATCTTGGCAGTAGAAAACCTAAACAGTATATTTGACCTCTCAGCTTCCTTATCAAATCAAAACATTACACACAGACAACCTAACAAAATTAACAACAATGACAAATGGTTTGATGAAGAATGCAAAAACCTAAGAAAGAAATTGAGAAACCTATCCAACCAAAAACATAGAGACCCAGAAAACCTGAGCCTACGCCTTCACTATGGTGAATCACTAAAACAGAAATACACTATGGAAAAAGAAGGAACAGCACGTCAGAAATCAGCTCAATGTAATTGAAGAATCCATAGAATCTAACCACTTCTGGGAAAATTGGAACACACTAAACAAAGAACAACACGAAGAGCTATCTATCCAAAACGGAGATGTATGGGTAAACCACTTCTCCAATCTTTTGGCTCTATGACAAAGAACAAACAGCAAAAACATATATATCATCAAATACAAAATCATAGAATCAACTATTAAAAACTACCAATTACATTGAATGAACTACAGGATAAAATACAAACCCTCCAACCCAAAAAGGCCTGTGGTGTTGATGGTATCCTCAATGAAATGATAAAATATACAGACCACAAATTCCAATTGGCTATAGTTAAACTCTTTAACATTATCCTTAGCTCTGGCATCTTTCCCAATATTTGGAACCAAGGACTGATCACCCCAATCTACAAAAGTGGAGACAAATTTGACCCCAATAACTACCGTGGGATATGCGTTAACAGCAATCTTGGGAAAATCCTCTGCATTATCATTAACAGCAGACTCGTACATTTCCTCAGTGAAAACCATGTACTGAGCGAATGTCAAATTGGCTTTTTACCAAATTACCGTACGACAGACCACATATTCACCCTGCACACCCTAATTGACAAACAAACAAACCAAAACAAAGGCAAAGTCTTCTCATGCTTTGTTGATTTCAAAAAAGCTAGTTGCCAGGACCACAAATACAAATTCCATCTAGACACCGTTGCCCTAGAGCACACAAAAAACTACACATACCTCGGCCTAAACATCAGCGCCACAGCTAACTTCCACAAAGCCGTGAACGATCCGAGAGACAAGGTAAGAAGGGCCTTTTACGCCATCAAAAGGAACTTAAAATTTGACATACCAATTAGGATCTGGCTAAAAATACTTGAATCAGTTATAGAATCCATTGCTCTTATGGTTGTGAGGTCTGGGTTCCGCTCACCAACCAAGAATTCACAAAATGGGACAAACAACAAATTGAGACTCTACATGCAGAATTCTGCAAAAAATATCCTCTGTGTACAACGTAAAACACCAAATAATGCATGCAGAGTAGAATTAGGCCGATACCCGCTAATTATCAAAATCCAGAAAAAATATGTTAAATTCTACAACCACTTAAAAGGAAGCGATTCCCAAACCTTCCATAACAAAGCCATCACCTACAGAGAGATGAACCTGGAGAAGAGTCCCCTAAGCAAGATTGTCCTGGGGCTCTGTTCGCAAACACAAACAGACCCCACAGAGACCCAGGACAGCAACACAATTTGACCCAACCAAATCATGAGAAAACAAAAATATAATTACTTGACACATTGGAAAGAATTTACAAAAAACAGAGCAAACTAGAATGCTAGTTGGCCCTAAACAGAGAGTACACAGTGGCAGACTACCTGACCACTGTGACTGACCCAAACTTAAAGAAAGCTTTGACTATGTACAGACTCAGTGAGCATAGCCTTGCTATTGAGAAAGGCCGCCGTAGGCAGACCTAGCTGTCAACAGAAGACAGGCTATCTGCACACTGCCCACAAAATGAGGTGGAAACTGAGCTGCACTTCCTAACCTCCTGCCAAATGTATGACCATATTAGAGACACATATTTCCCTCAGATTACACAGACCCACAAAGAATTCGAAAACAAACCCAATTTTGGGTGAAATACCACAGTGTGCCATCACAGCAGCAATATTTGTGACCTGTTGCCACAAGAAAAGGGCAACCAGTGAAGAACAATCACCATTGTAAATACATTTACGTCATTTAGCAGACGCTCTTATCCAGAGCGACTTACAGTTAGTGCATACATTATTTTTTTATTTTTTCATACTGGCCCCCCGTGGGAATCGAACCCACAACCCTGGCGTTGCAAACACAAGATATACTGTAATAATACTGTATCCTGTATATAAAAGAAGGGGCAGAGATCATCACTGCATATGGTAGTGCAGCCTAACTAATGATATCAACGTTATAGTTGTAACCGTGTTTTGAGGATATATAGTGTTTGTTTACATTTACATTGTTTACAAACATTGGAGTAAAACAAGCTTCTATTTAGGGTTCTGATGGGGTGTGACAGCTGAACTAAGCTCATGAGGCATTTATAAGTTATATTCTTCAAGAATCTTGTTCCGGTTCAGGGGGCATTCATTGAAACGTGTGGCTATCTCGTGGCTTTTCTTTTGCAAAATAACTATGAATTAAGGGACTTATTTTCTAATCATTGTCAACATATAATCAAATCAAATCAAATTTTATTGGTCACATGCGCCGAATACAACAGGTGCAGACATTACAGTGAAATGCTTACTTACAGCCCTTAACCAACAGTGCATTTATTTTTAACAAAAAAAGTAAAAATAAAACAACAACAAAAAAAGTGTTGAGAAAAAAAAGAGCAGAAGTAAAATAAAATAACAGTAGGGAGGCTATATATACAGGGGGGTACCGGTGCAGAGTCAATGTGCGGGGGCACCGGCTAGTTGAGGTAGTTGAACGTGTGGGACGTTCACTGTATCACAAGGAACAATAGCAGGTCTACTTCTCTCCAATAGCTGGTATCATCTGTCTGTTCACAATTCACCTGTCGGGACAATGGTCGGCTCTCAACAGCCGACAACAGAAAGAGATGGCCGCCACTATCCGAGAGATTTTTCGTGAGGAAATGACCCTTGCCCTCGACTAGCAATTAAAACCGATAAATTAATCTCTTGCACCTGCTCACTTCTAAAGTGGATAGCTACTCAGCCTCAGCGGAACGTTCTGGAGACAGCGGCCAATGTGACAGAGGGGCGACTCCATGACCTGGAAACAGCATGATCTGAGCTAGAAGGGGAAAAATCTATTTCCTAAAAAAAATAAAAAATAGAATCACTCGAAAATCTCTCCCGTAAATTCAATGTGGGGGTCACAGGACTTGAAACTGGTGTGGAAGCGAGCAACCTAATCAACTAAAGCTTTTCTATGAACTGTTTGGGCGGGAGAAGCTGGGTCCCATGCCGCTGATAAAACATTGGCGCACTGTATGGGTCCTCTACGGAACAGGTGTTGGTGTATGATTGTACGAATCCACCGTTTTGAAGTCAAACTGCAAATTGTTCGCCTCGCAGCAGAATCGAGGGCTCTGACCTATGCGGAGAAGAGGATCAGCATCTACCCAGATCTGAGTGCTGAACGGCTGAAACAGAAGGTGACCTACAACCAGGCGAGAACCCCGGCTACGCCAGTTAAACCTGAGATGAGGCTTCATCCACCCGACAAAACTCACCTTGACCTTCCAGAATACAACACACACGTTTTCCACTGCCAAGGAGTCTCACGTCCAACACACAAAGGGGACGAGCCGGCAGGTCAAAGGGGACGAGCCGGCAGGTCAAAGGGGACGAGCCGGCACGTCTAGGCTAAACCCATTATGACTGGCTCAACATTCAGGTATTGCTATCCACGCACAGTCACACAGCCCATGCAGTGAGCTGCAGTCTCAGTCCGAGTGTGGGCCTGGAGGCATGGAGGTCGGGGAGGCCCATTCAGGTATTGCTATCCACGCACAGTCACACAGCCCATGCAGTGAGCTGCAGTCTCAGTCCGAGTGTGGGCCTGGAGGCATGGAGGTCGGGGAGGCCCATTCAGGTATTGCTATCCCCCGCACCAGTACACACAGCCCATTGCAGTGAAGCTGCAGTCTCAGTCCGAGTGTGGGCCTGGAGGCATGGAGGTCGGGGAGGGCCCATTCAGGTATGCTATCCACGACACATGTCACACAGCCCATGCAGTGAGCCTGCCAAGTCTCAGTCGAGATGGGGCCGGAGGCATGGAGGGTCGGGGAGGACCATTCAGGTATTTTGCTAGTTCCACGGCACAGTTCACACAGCCCATGCAGTGAGCTGCAGTCTCCGTCCGAGTGTTGGGCCTGGAGGCGATGGAGGTCGGGGAGGGCCCATTCAGGTATTTGCTATCCACGCCACGTCCACCAGCCCATGCAGTCACCGCCATGGGCCTGAGCATGCAGTCGGTCCTCCGAGGTTTGTGGCCGAGGCCATGGAAGGCCGGGAGGCCCATCGAGTTTGCTTGACGCAGAGTCGGCAGCCCATGCAGTGACTGCAGTCCAGTCCCGAGTGGGCCTGAGCATGAGAGTGCGGGAGGGGCCATTCAGGGATTAGCGTACCATCAGTTGCACACACCACATGCAGACCTGCAGTCTGCAGTCCCGAGTGTGGGCCTGGAGGCTGGAGGTCGGGAGGCCCATTCAGGTATTGCTATCCACGCACAGTCCCACAGCCCATGAGCAGTAGCCGAGCTGGCTTCAGTCCGAGTGGGGGGCCTCGGAGCATCCAGAAGTCAGGGGCAGGCCCATCAGGTATATGCTATCCACGGGCACAGTAGCGAGGCCCATGCAGGTGATGCTGCATCCCTCAGTCAGAGTCGTGGGCCTGGAGGCATGGAGTCGGGGAGGGCCCTTGGAGTATTGCATCCGGACAGTCCCATTCAGCCATGCAGTGAGCCTGCCAGTCTCATCCGACGTGTGGGCTGAGCTGGAGTCGGGGAGGTGCCCGATCATGGTAGTTGGTACCCTCACATTCATCACACAGCCCATGCAGTGAGCTGCAGTCTCAGTCCGAGTGTGGGCCTGGAGGCATGGAGGTCGGGGAGGCCCATTCAGGTATTGCTATCCACGCACAGTCCCACACAGCCCATGCAGTGAGCTGCAGTCGTGGCAGCGAGGTGGGGGCCCTGGAGGATGGAGGTCGGCGAGCCCATCAGGTATGCTATCCACGCACAGTCCCATGGCCCTGGCAGTGCTGCAGTCGGAGTCCGGATTGCTGGCCAGAGCAATGGAGCTCGGGAGGCCCATTCGGTTGCTATCCATGCCAGTCGGCACAGCCCATTCAGTGAGCTGCACGTCCAGTCCCGAGTTGGCCTGAGGCTGGAGGTCGGGGGGCCCATTCAGGATGTGCTATCGCGCAAGTCCCAGATGCCCATGCAGTGAGCTGCAAAGTCCCTCAGTCCGAGTGTGGGCCGAGCATGGGAGGTCGGGGAGGCCATTCAGGTATGCCTAGTCCACGCACAGTCCGGGAGCCAGCTATGGCTATCACGCCTCCACACTAGACAATGATGAGGACACCCCCTCAGCAGAGGATAAAAGGACACTACGTTAAATTGAACATTAGCTTTTTTAAATATTATATTGCCTATAGTCCAGGGCATGTATACATTGATGACTCCACGCCAGTGAATGAACAATGGACAATATATTGTTGTGCCATACAGACTGGGGTTGCTTCCTTGTGGGGCTACAGCACATCTGGATGGCCAGTCCCGCTGTTTAGGATGGATGGCCAGTCCCGCTGTTGAGGATGGATGGCCAGTCCCGCTGTTTAGGATGGATGGCCAGTCCCCCGCTGTTTAGGATGGATGGCCAGTCCCGCTGTTTCAGGAGGATGGCCCAGTCCCGCGTGTTAGGATGGATGGCCAGTCCCGCGTTTGTGGAGTGGCCAGTCCCGGCTGTTTAGGATGGATGGCCAGTCCCGCTGTTTAGGATGGATGGCCAGTCCCGCTGTTTAGGATGGATGGCCAGTCCCGCTGTTTAGGATGGATGGCCAGTCCCGCTGTTTAGGATGGATGGCCAGTCCCGCTGTTTAGGAGGATGGAATGCCCTTTGCCGCCGTTTTAGGATGGATGGCCAGTCCCGCTGTTTAGGATGGATGGCCAGTCCCGCTGTTTAGGATGGATGGCCAGTCCCCTATTGGCTGTTAAGGATGGATGGCCAGTCCCCTATTGGCTGTTAAGGATGGATGGCCAGTCCCATATGGGCTGTTAAGGATGGATGGCCAGTCCCATATGGGCTGTTAAGGATGGATGGCCAGTCCCCTGTGGTTGTTAGGATGGATGGCCAGTCCCATATGGGCTGTTTAAGGATGGATGGCCAGTCCCATATGGGCGTTTAAGGATGGATGGCCAGTCCCATATGGGCTGTTTAGGATGGATGGCCAGTCCCCATGGGCTGTTTAGGATGGATGGCCAGTGCCTTAATGGGCCTGTTTAAGGATGTGTTATGGCCAGTCCCACATGGGCTGTTTAGGATGGATGGCCAGTCCCACATGGGCTGTTAAGGATGGATGGCCAGTGCTATATTGGGTGTTTTAGGATTGGATGGCCCAGTCCCAATGGGCTGTTAGGATGGATGGCCAGTCCCATATGGGCTGTTAAGGATGGATGGCCTGTCCCATATGGGCTGTTAAGGATGGATGGCCAGTCCCATATGGGCTGTTAAGGATGGATGGCCAGTCCCCATTGGGCTGTTAGGGAGATGGCCGTCCCAATGGGCTGTTAAGGATGAGGCCCAGTTTACCGATGGGGCGCTTAAGGTAGGGATGGCCAGTCCAATGGGCTGTTTAAGGATGGCATGCCAGGTCCCATGGTGGGGGGCCTCCGTTTTAGATGGATGGCCAGTCCCAGGTGTTGGTTGTACATGGGGATGGATGGCCAGTCCCATGGGGCTGTTAGGATGGATGGCCAGTCCCACATGGGCTGTTTAGGATGGATGGCCAGTCCCACATGGGCTGTTTTAGGAGTGGATGGGCCCAGTTCACATGGCCGTGGTTTAGGATGGATGGCCAGTCCCCTTACATGGGCCGTGCATAGGGTGTAGGACCATCCGCTGTTAGGATGGATGGCCAGTCCCTGTGGATTGAGGCCGTCCGCAGTCCCACATGGGTGCTAGGTTTAGTGATGGATGGCCAGTCCCATGTTTGATTTTTTAGGATGGATGGGCCAGTTCCCATAGGGGTTGTTTAGGATGGATGGCCCGGTTTCCGGGCCTTTTTGGATGGGATGGCCAGTCCCCATGGGGTTTTAGGAGGATGGCCAGTCCCACATGGGCTGTTTAGGATGGATGGCCAGTCCCAATGGGTAGGCTTGCCAACCACATTTGGTTTTTGGAATGAAACCCCTTTTAGGACAAACGGCCTCCTTTTTCATCAGGCCCCAAACTAAACTAAACGTGTAATCATAATGAAACTCAAACTCACCATCTTGGGTAAAGACCAAGACGGCAGAATCAATGTATCCATAATGGAAAGAAAATTGCTTTTATTCATGTATATGCTCCAAATTCATATGCTCCTACGTTTTTTGATTCTCTGAACAGCATAGTGTTAAAATTAACTGAATTCCATCTAGTTATTGGGACAGACATGAATACTATTTTGGACATGAGGGACAAATCTAATAAGACCAACTACAATTCACACAGGCTCTCCAGCACATACTCTCTGATGACAACCTCATTGATGCCTGGCGAGTACATACTGTAAACACATACTGTAATCACATATTGTAATCATATTACTGTAAACACATACTGTAATCACATTACTGTAATCACATTACTGTAACCCAAAAGCAAAAGAGTACACTTTTTACTCAAACAGGCATAAATCATTTTTACTATACTATAATCTATACCTCTATTTTCTTTAATCAATAAAATATAAATTAAACATATATCTTGTCTGACACCATGCCAGCTACTGCCAACTTCACATTTCTGAATCTCCTAAAAGAGTTACAAGATGGGGTTTCAACGTTTCATTACTACACAATCCTGCATTCTGTGATCAATTTGAAATTCAACTACTGTAAATGAATTAATAATGATCAATAGAAATGTGGTCTACGAGCGCCGGATTCTATGGGATGCCACCAAAGGTTTTATAAAAAATGATGCAACTGCATTCGTATCTTGGTTGAATAAATCACAATGAAAGAAAATGTTGTTAACTGTGTTAGAACGTTCTCAACGAACACTACTTTCAGACCAGGTATCTATTACTCTTTCCAAAGTCAAGACAGAAATTAATTAATTTATAAGAGAGACAGCAGAATTTGCCATCCCATCGAGTAAGACCCAACCATTACTTCCATGGTAATTGCCCCAGTCGTTTACTGGCCAACAAGCTACGCAGTGATGATCAATTAGCTGATATAGCAACTACTTAATCTGAAACAGAGGAATTACTATCAGAACCCAAATTAATCAATCAAAGATTCTCACGCTTCTATAAAGAACTGTACACCTCTGATTGTAAATCTACACCAAGCCAGACTAAGTCCTTTCTAAAAATAACTCCTCTTCTCTCAACAGAGGAAGCCACCTTGCTGGGAGCCCAAATCTCTCTCCATGAACTCAAACGGGCATTAGATAGCATGAATAAAGGCAAATCACCTGGATTGGACGGTATTCCTCCTGAAGTCTATTTAAAATGTTGGAATCAAATTAGGAACTCTATTGCTCGAAATGATTAACACAACCGTTCACAAAGGTTCATTTGGAAGAGATGTGAACGCACCACTAATTTCGCTTCCAGTAGAAAAAGTAAGGATGCCACCCAGTGTTCTCACTATCTTTGATAAACAGAGATATTAAACTGTTTTCAAACATGTTGTCCTCCCGTCTTGAAACTTACTTACCCAAATTGATCCACACGGATCAAAGCGTGTTTGTTAAAAAGCGTTTGTTAGTTTTTTTTACTATTTTTTACTATAACTAGACAATGTATTTCAATCGCTCCCAAACACATTGAAGATCATAGAAAAATGCAGTTTAATCTCAAATTATAAAATTAATCAGCGCTACTGTCTCAAGACCCCGATGGAGGACTCCATCGCTACTTAGGAATCGTTTCCCATTTTAAAATGTTTGGAAGTATATACACTACCAGTTATAAGTTTGAACACACCTACTCATTCAGGGGTTTTTCTTTATTTTTACTATTTTCTACATTGTATGAAATAACACATATGAATTAATGTAGTAACCAAAAAAGTGTTAAACAAATCAAAATATGTTATATTTTGGATTCTTCAATGTAGCCACCCTTTGCCTTGATGACAGCTTTGCACACTCTTGGCATTCTCTCAACCAGCTTCATGAGGTAGTCACCTGAAATGCATTTCAATTAACAGGTGTGCATTGTTAAAAGTTAATTTGTGGAATTTCTTTCCTTCTTAATGCGTTTGAGCCAATCAGTTGTGTTGTGACAAGATAGGGGTGGTATACAGAAGATAGTCCTATTTGGTAAAAGACCAAGTCCATATTATGGCAAGAACAGCTCAAATAAGCAAAGAGAAACGACAGTCCATCATTACTTTAAGACATGAAGGCCAGTCAATACGGAACATTTCAACAACTTTGAAAGTTTCTTCAAGTGCAGTTGCAAAAACCATCAAGCGTTATGATGAAACTGTCTCTCATGAGGACCGCCACAGGAATGGTAGACCCAGAGTCACCTCTGCTGCAGAGGATACGTTCATTCGAGTTATCAGCCTCCAAATAAATGCTTCACAGAGTTCAAGTAACAGATCTCTGCATGTGTGGTTCCCACCATGAAGCATGGAGGAGGAGGTGTTATGGTGTGGGGGTGCTTTGCTGGTGACACTGTCTGTGATTTATTTAGAATTCAAGGCACACTTAACCAGCATGGAAACCACAGCATTCTGCAGCGATACGCCATCCCATCTGGTTTGCGCTTAGTGGGACTATCATTTGTTTTTCAACAGGACAATGACCCAACACACCTCCAGGCTGTGTAAGGGCTATTTGACCAAGAAGGAGAGTGATGGAGTGCTGCATCAGATGACCTGGCCTCAACCCAATCGAGATGGTTTGGGATGAGTTGGACCACAGAGTGAAGGAAAAGCAGCCAACAAGTGCTCAGCATATGTGGGAACTCCAGGTGAAGCTGGTTGAGAGAATGCCAAGAGTGTGCAAAGCTGTCATCAAGGCAAAGGGTGGCTACTTTGAAGAATCTAAAATATAACTTATATTTTGATTTGTTTAATACTTTTTTGGTTATTACATGTCTCCATATGTGTTATTTCATAGTTTTGATGTCTTCACTATTATTCTACAATGTAGAAAATAGTAAAAAAAAAAAAAAAAAAACTTGAATGAGTAGGTGTGTCCAAACTTTTGACTGGTACTGTATATTTCCTTATTTTGATAAAACCATTGCCAGAAACTTTAACAGAACGCTCAAATCATTTAAATCAGACCTCAGTAGAGGGCGCAAACCATTGAAAAACAATGTAATTGGGAATCAAAATGTATATACTGTATATAAGCAACTTTTAGAAAGCTCATATTCTGAGATAGCCATTAAAAAAGTATGGTCCACAGATCTAATTGAATCTGAACCACGCTTTAACTGGAACATAATATGGAAAAATATGACCTTGGCATCCTGTAATCCAAACCATCAATTTATACATTTTAAGTTTGTTCACAGACTGTATATAACACCAAGGAAACGTTTTACAAAGAAATTGGCCCCAACTCCCAACTGTTCACTGTGGCCCCTAAATCAGGTAGGCACATTCTTTCATATGATGTGGGAGTGCCCTGCAGTTAAATGCTTCTGGGGCAAAGTTACAAAATTCATTTTGAGGTGCATTCATTAAAATGTTCATTATGTTACTTAACGATGATAGCCCGTTGAATCTCTCAATCAATCAGAGAAGATTACTGCTGCCAGGCAGCACTGCTGCGAACAACAAAGTTTATCGACAGCAAGAATTAATGGTGCTAGTCAAGGACCAACTGAGGCCTGGACAAATATACTTGACTCTGTAAAGACCAATCTCAACTAAAGCCCCACACATACAAACCAGTTAAAGATATTTATTTAGACTTTTGTTACTTTCTTTGCTTTCAGGCCCACGGGGAAGGGGTGGTACGGGGAAGGGGTGGTACGGGGAAGGGGTGGTACGGGGAAGGGGTGGTACGGGGAAGGGGTGGTACGGATATCTGGTCATTGTGCGGGGGAGGGCGGGGGGTATTGGGGGAATCTAAGGGGGATGGATGGGTGGGAGGGGGACTGATAAGAAACCTGCTGGATGGGATAGGATGGGAGGCATGCTTTCCTCGAGGTGGGGAGGGGGTTAGGCGGGGTGGGAGGCATGATCCTCAGGGTGGGGTGTGGGTTAGGTGGGGTGGGAGGTGTGCTTTCCAGGTGGGGTGGGGAGGGGGTTAGGCGGGGTGGGAAGCATGGTTTCCGGGTGGGGAGGGAGGATGCGGGCAGGTGAATGGGGACTGAGGGGGGAATGGATTGGGTGGTCTAAGGCACTGCATCTCAGTGCTTGAGGCATCACTACAGACCCCCTGGTTCGATTCCAGGCTGTATCACAACCGGCCGTGATTGGGAGTCCCATAGGGCGGCGCACAATTGGCCCAGCGTCGTCCGGGTTTGGCCGGTGTAGGCCGTCATTGTAAATAATAATTTGTTCTTAACTGACTTGCCTAGTTAAATAAAGGTAAAATAAAATAAAAAATAAATAAATATGCATCTATTAGATTTTTTGGTACCTAAAACCCCATTCTGAAAAAGAAAAATGACAAAACTAAATAAAAAGTTGGTAAAAAATGTATAAAAAATCTATGGGTACTAGTGTTGTCACGATACCAGAATTTTGACTTCGATACCGATTCCAGGTTTAGTATCACGATACTCAATATCATCACGATACTGTGAATCAAAGCAATACCATCACGATACTCTAAATCAAAGCAATACCATCACGATACTCTAAATCAAAGCAATACCATCATGATACTCTAAATCAAAACAATACCATCATGATACTCTAAATCAAAGCAACACCATCACAATACTGTAAATCAAAGCAACACCATCACAATACTGTAAATCAAAACAATACCATCATGATACTGTAAATCAAAACAATACCATCACAATACTCTAAATCAAACGATAGCACACAAAAAAATGAATAAATAAGGCGTTAAGTACAGCCTTATTAAAGTACAGAATGGATCGAGACAGCTAAACTCAGCTACTGCACTGTTCAATCGTCTTCTGAGTTCAATATCATCATACATTTGAACTTTTTTTATGTCAAGACAGCCATGTATGCAACAATGAATCAATTATACAATCATACAATCAATTTGACTTTGTTTTTACCAATCTAACTACAAAACAACATAATGGTAATAATTTATTTGAATGGTAAATCTCTATTGATAAACTGAGTAAATCAAGATGTAGCCTAGGTCTATTCACAATACAGGTGAATGCATATTATTCAACAGGAGTGTGTGCATGCATTGAGTTATTGAGCTTGTTTTAGATTATTTAATGGGGCTACAGACGACAAACAATCCATTCCATATAGGACTTATTTTATTGGCAACTGCTAGGAGAACATATTCTTTTATTGTACTGATCAACAACATTTGCACAAAACTGCACATTTTAGAGTGGCCTTTTATTGTCCCCAGCACAAGGTGCACCTGTGTAATGATAATGCTGTTTAATCAGCTTGTTGATATGCCACACCTGTCAGGTGGATGGATTATCTTGGCAAAGGAGAAATGCTCACTAACAAGGATGGAAACAAATGTGTGCACAACATTTGAGAGAAATAAGGTTTTTGTGCGTATGGAAAATATATGGGATCTTTTATCTCATGAAACATGGGACCAACACTTTACGTGTTGCGTTTGTATATTTGTTCAGTATATTATTCACTACCAGGACAAAAATACATATGATGAGAATGGCGCCGGAGGGGATGGCTGCCGTTTTACAGGCTCCTAACCAATTGTGCTATTTTGTGTGTTTTTTCGCGTTGTTTGTAACTTATTTTGTACATACTGTTTCTGCCACCGTTTCTTATGACCGAAAATAGCTTCTGGATATCAGAACAGCGATTACTCATCTCGAACTGGACGAAGATCTTTTCTTTAACGAGTCAGACGGGAAGGATTTACTAATGCTCCCGGACCAGACCCAAATCCCCCACCCAAGACCAGGCCCAAGAGAGTTTTCATCTATATTTACCACCTCAAACCAATGCTGGCACTAAGACCGCACTCAACGAGCTGTATAAGGCCATAAGCAAAAAAGAAAATGCTCATCCAAAGGCTGGTCATGGCTCACATCAACACCATCATCCCAGAAACCCTAGACCATCTCCAATTGACATACCGCCACAACAGATCCACAGATGACGCAAACTCTATTGCACTCCACACTGCCCTTTCCCACCTGGAAAAGAGGAACACCTATGTGAGAATGCTGTTCATTGACTACAGCTCAGCGTTCAACACCATAGTGCCCTCAAAGCTCATCACTAAGCTAAGGACCCTGGGACTAAACACCTCCCTCTGCAACTGGATCCTGGACTTCCTGACGGGCTGCCCCCAGGTGGTAAGAGTAGGCAACAACACATCTACCACGCTGATCCTCAACACAGGGGCCCCTCAGGGGTTTGTGCTTAGTCCCCTCCTGTACTCCCTGTTCACCCACGACTGCGTGGCCAAGCACGACTCCAACACCATCATTAAGGTTGCAGATGACACAACAGTGGTATGCCTGATCACAGACAATGATGAGACAGCCTATAGGGAGGAGGTCAGAGACCTGGCCGTGTGGTGCCAGGACAACAACCTCATCTTCAACGTGATCAAGACAAAGGAGCTGATCGTGGACTACAGGAAAAGGAGGGCCGAGCACGCCCCCATTCTCATCGACGGGGCCGTAGTGGAGCAGGTTGAGAGCTTTAAGTTCCTTGGGGTCCACATCACCAACAAACTATCATGGTCCAAGCACACCAAGACAGTCATGAAGAGGGCACGACAAAACATATTCCCTCTAAGGAGACTGAAAAGATTTGGCATGGGTCCCCAGATCCTCAAAAAGTTATACAGCTGCACCATCAAGAGCGTCCTGACTGGTTGCATCACCGCCTGGTATGGCAACTGCTCGGCATCCAACCGCAAGGCACTACAGAGGGTAGTGCCTACGGCCCAGTACATCTCTGGGGTCAAGCTTCCTGCCATCCAGGACCTCTATACCAGGCAGTGTCAGAGGAAGGCCCTAAAAATTGACAAAGACTCCAGTCACTCAAGTCATAGACTGTTCTCTCTGCTACCGCACGGCAAGCGGTACCGGAGCGCCAAGTCTAGGTCCAAAAGGCTCCTGAACAGCTTCTACCCCCAAGCCATAAGACTCCTGAACAGCTAATCATGGCTACCTGGACTATTTACATTGACCCCCTTTTTTTATGCTGCTGCTACTCTGTTTATTATCTGTGCATAGTCACTTTACCCCTACCTACATGTACATATTACCTCAATTACCTCAACTAACCTGTACCCCCGCACATTGACTCTGTACCGGTACCCCCTGGATATAGCCTCGTTATTGTTATTTTATTGTGTTACTTTCTTTTTTTTTACCTTAGTTTATTTAGTAAATATTTTCTTAACTTTTCTTTTTCTTAAAATTGCATTGTTGGTTAAGGGCTTGTAAGTAAGATAAGGTTTACACCTGTTGTATTCAGCGCATGTGACAAATACAATTTGATTTGATATGCTTTTTATGATTTATCCTACATTCCGTATCCCCCAGGGGCTGGAAAATGTAAATAAGAACATGGTTTGCCAAAAATATAGAGTTAATATATATTTTGCTTTGGAAAAGTTCAGGGAGTCGGGACTCATACGCACTTCTCGTATTTTTCATTAACTTTTGCTAATGCAGTCGCTACTATGGCTCCGGGCCATTTGTTCAACGTCCAATTCAGTTTCAGCTCAAATAACAGTACATCAATCTGCCTGAAATAGAACCTTATCCCCTTAGTGCACTTCTATTGACCAGGACCCTCAGAGGTAGTGCACTTCTATTGACCAGGGCCCTCAGAGGTAGAGCACTTCTATTGACCAGGGCCCTCAGAGGTAGTGCACTTCTATTGACCAGGACCCTCAGAGGTAGTGCACTTC
Source organism: Coregonus sp. 'balchen' (assembly GCA_902810595.1). NCBI lineage: Eukaryota > Metazoa > Chordata > Actinopteri > Salmoniformes > Salmonidae > Coregonus > Coregonus sp. 'balchen'. The sequence goes on along the minus strand of LR778278.1, from coordinate 17,544,372 downwards.
TATTGACCAGGACCCTCAGAGGTAGTGCACTTCTATTGACCAGGACCCTCAGAGGTAGTGCGCTTCTATTGACCAGGACCCTCAGAGGTAGTGCACTTCTATTCACCAGGACCCTCAGAGGTAGTGCGCTTCTATTGACCAGGACCCTCAGAGGTAGTGCACTTCTATTGACCAGGACCCTCAGAGGTAGTGCACTTCTATTGACCAGGACCCTCAGAGGTAGTGCACTTCTATTGACCAGGGCCCTCAGAGGTAGAGCACTTCTATTGACCAGGGCCCTCAGAGGTAGTGCACTTCTATTGACCAGGACCCTCAGAGGTAGTGCGCTTCTATTGACCAGGACCCTCAGAGGTAGTGCACTTCTATTGACCAGGACCCTCAGAGGTAGTGCACTTCTATTGACCAGGACCCTCAGAGGTAGTGCACTTCTATTGACCAGGACCCTCAGAGGTAGTGCACTTCTATTGACCAGGACCCTCAGAGGTAGTGCACTTCTATTGACCAGGACCCTCAGAGGTAGTGCACTTCTATTGACCAGGACCCTCAGAGGTAGTGCGCTTCTATTCACCAGGACCCTCAGAGGTAGTGCCCTTCTATTGACCAGGACCCTCAGAGGTAGTGCACTTCTATTCACCAGGGCCCTCAGAGGTAGTGCCCTTCTATTGACCAGGACCCTCAGAGGTAGTGCACTTCTATTCACCAGGACCCTCAGAGGTAGTGCACTTCTATTGACCAGGACCCTCAGAGGTAGTGCACTTCTATTGACCAGGACCCTCAGAGGTAGTGCACTTCTATTCACCAGGACCCTCAGAGGTAGTGCACTTCTATTGACCAGGACCCTCAGAGGTAGTGCACTTCTATTCACCAGGACCCTCAGAGGTAGTGCACTTCTATTCACCAGGACCCTCAGAGGTAGTGCGCTTCTATTGACCAGGACCCTCAGAGGTAGTGCACTTCTATTGACCAGGACCCTCAGAGGTAGTGCCATTTCAGCCAGTCAGCTCAGTCAACTCATTGGAAAAACAGCTGGAATACGTCCCAAATGGCACCCTATTCCCTATATAGTGCACTACTATAGCGCACTACCTCTGAGGGCCCTGGTCAAAAGCAGTGCTCTATAAAGGGAATAGGGTTCCATTTGGGATGCATCCAGCTTCATTTGTAGAATAAAGGTCAGGCTGGCTGTTTCATTTGAAGGCTTCTGATGCAGAGACAGGATTCATATCTCACGTGAAGAATATTTATGTATTTTTTATTTTTTTATATCTATAACCGTTTCAATTCCTTAAAGCGTTTAGAAGAAGTAAAAAAAAAAATCTGGAAAATACTGGTATGTCTGATTATTATTCATACCATTTTTTTTTATACAATTAATTTATGTTATTTCCATTGATTATTATTCATCTAAAATTAGCACTCTTAAAGTTTGCTGTAACTATGCCTTTGTGTCTTGTTTGCCTAATTGAATGCAGTGTATTTTATTGTTTGCCTAATTGAATGCAGTGTATTTTATTGTTTGCCTAATAGAATGCAGTGTATTTTATTGTTTGCCTAATTGAATGCAGTGTATTTTATTGTTTGCCTAATTGAATGCAGTGTATTTTATTGTTTGCCTAATTGAATGCAGTGTATTTTATTGTTTGCCTAATAGAATGCAGTGTATTTTATTGTTTGCCTAATTGAATGCAGTGTATTTTATTGTTTTTTTGCCTAATTGAATGCAGTGTATTTTATTGTTTTTTTGCCTAATTGAATGCAGTGTATTTTATTGTTTGCCTAATTGAATGCAGTGTATTTTATTGTTTGCCTAATTGAATGCAGTGTATTTTATTGTTTGCCTAATTGAATGCAGTGTATTTTATTGTTTGCCTAATTGAATGCAGTGTATTTTATTGTTTGCCTAATTGAATGCTGTGTATTTTATTGTTTGCCTAATTGAATGCTGTGTATTTTATTGTTTGCCTAATTGAATGCAGTGTATTTTATTGTTTGCCTAATTGAATGCAGTGTATTTTATTGTTTGCCTAATTGAATGCAGTGTATTTTATTGTTTGCCTAATTGAATGCTGTGTATTTTATTGTTTGCCTAATTGAATGCTGTGTATTTTATTGTTTGCCTAATTGAATGCAGTGTAGTTTATTGCACTGCTGAATCTCTGTAAAGCATTAGGCCTAGTTAAGTAATTAAAATGCATGATTATTTCATAGAAATACAGCAAATCGTGAGTCAGAAAATCAACAGAGTTGCTCATTCATTCATGTCATACAACGCCATGCATCCCCGGGATGCCCAATACAGGGTGTCCTTGGTCATAGAAACAACTGTCAGCTATACACACACACAATCCCCTCCCTACACACACACACACACACACACACACACACACACACACACACACACACACACAACCCCCTCCCTACACACACACACACACACACACACACACACACAACCCCCTCCCTACACACACACACACAATCCCCTCCCTACACACACACACAATCCCCTCCCTACACACACACACACAATCCTCTCCCTACACACACACACAAACACACACAAACACTTCTTCATTAATCAACCCTAATTAAATGTATTGATTGATTAAGGCCTCCCAGCTGAAAAGGTTTACCAGTGTTTTCCACAAGCACATAGAGTAGTAGCCTGCCAAATAGAAAAAGTAGTCAGCCAGGCGCCCCCGGGACGGTTTTTTTTTTGGGCCGAAGCAGCTCTATTTTGGTGCCCTCTGGTACATTCTAATGCCTTGATTCCATCTGAAATACACTGAGAAATTATTGAATACTTTTAACGACTTTACCTCCCAGATTGGCAAAAATGTGTTAGAAATGATTAGATATGAATTGCCACAATGACGTTTGTTCTTCAAATTATGTATTTCAATAAAAACAGAAAAATTAAGTACAGAATAATTAAGTAAATAGCCCACATTATCTAGAAAAATAAATGTAATGTTAAATTGAAAAAATTAAAGGGTATAGCACCAATGTAACAACACAGTGTGATCAAAGACTTAGTAACTTAGTTGTTGTCACGATCTGTTTACCTATAACTACAAACATAGTTATGTTTGAGCGTTTTTACATATTTATTAACTTATTTCCGGGAAATCTTCGGAACTACCCACAATACACTATTTCTCAACGTCATATGGAGAGCCGATGCTACATAGCTAGATCCAGCCGGCCAAGTTTAGCTATTAGCCATGCTAGCATGTAATTACATTCCAAACCCAAGTGTTGGCGCTGGTGAGCTACTATGTACATCCACAAAGAAGAAACCATATAAATTCATGCGAAAAACTGCATCGCCTATTCTCCTGTGCGTTTTGGTAGTGGTAGTCGAGCGAGTGAGTGTTGAAGTAGTTTACCGTTGTTTGTAGCTAGCACAGTAATACCCACAAGGCCGGGTTAAGACTAATTTGTGGCCCAAAAACTAGAAGCTAGCTTTGAAGTGCGACCGGTTTATCCGGTTGAAGCAAGCGGATTGGAGTATGGGAACCGAGCGCACGTCTACTGTATGAGGTGCTAATCTTACCCTGGAGGACTTCGATGGCTTAGTATATAATGTATAACAAGTAGAAGGAAGGATTCAGAATGAGACTGATTGAAACCAGGTGCCAAGACGAGCATGAATGTCCTACCTGCAACCTCTATTTCCTACCGACCTACCGGTACTCGCAAGTGTCAGCAGTGATGGAGATCAACCGGGTAAATTCAATGTGGATTTACCTCACTATATCGCTATTAGATTAGCTGACTCTTCCTCGGCCTGTGAAACAGCCTCTCCCGCGGAAGGCCTCTCCTTGGCTCTTCTTTGGTAGCTAACTCAGCCGTCAATCGGTAAGTCTCTCTACTTTATATCTTCTGGCTTTTTTTTAATGTTGTGTTCTGTGGGTTTCTGCCTGTGATAGAATAGTTGTTCTCTGGCTTACTACTTAGCTATGTCGACCGTGGTGGTTGGCTAGCTAGGCTAGTTAGCTGGCTAGGCTAGCTAGCAGGCTAAATAACTCAATTTAGCTGGCTGGCTTGCTGGCTAAGATAACTGCGTATACCATAACATTATTTGATAACTGGTTAGATGGCGTTAAGTATTTCCAAAACTTTGGTTTACTTGAATGTAGTTGTAAGCTAGGTATTGATAGCAACTGGCTGACTCACGCAGTGCTAACGTAACCTTAACAAGCTGGTAGGGCTAACGTTAGCAGGCTAGTTGCCTAGCAACCTAGCAAGTTGATTTGTAACAATAAATTCATAAAGTATTTGCTTGTAAGTTGTAGTTACACTATTTCACCTTGACGGCTCCGGCTTCCGAACCAGCAACCTTTCAGTTACTGGCCCGACGCTCTAACCAAGGTGCGCATCTAGCAAGAGGCTGTTGTTTAACTGTGTTTTTGTAGCGCACATGTGATGGGAGAGTTTGCAAAACAAATCCTCTGGATTGATGAAAATAATCATGATATAATTCAGCCAGGTAAGCATAGGCTACTTTGTAGTTAACATTTAATTGAGAAGATTTTTTGACAAGCCTTTCCATCTACCAGAAGACCGTTTTCATTAGCATCACCGCTAACGGCTACACAAAGTGGTAGACGTGAGCACCACACACAGACAGGGGCATTCTCCTTACCTCTTCAGAAAGTTGCAGGAAATACGAATCACTGATGCATTCTGTTCATGTCTTATGATAAACTTGGGCTAATTAATACATGATCAATACATTAAGTTAATTCCGTACTAAGGTCAATAAAAAAAATGTATATTGTTGAATTCCGTTTTAATGCCTGGATTCCGTGAGAGACCTAATTATCATATTTGGACTAGAATGAGGCTCCCCACTACACTCTTAGAAAAAAGGGTTCCAAAAGGGTTCCAAATGGGTTCTTCAGCTGTCCCCATAGGAGAACCCTTTTTGGTTCCAGGTAGAACCTTTTTGGTTCCAGGTAGAACCCTTTTGGGATCCATGTAGAACCCTCTGTGGAAAGGGTTCTACATGGAACCCAAAAGAGTTATAACTGGAACCAAAAGGGTTCTACCAGGAACTAAAAAGGGTTCTTCAAAGGGTTCTCCAATGGGGACAGCCGAAGATCCCTTTTAAGTTCACCTTTTATTCTAAGAGTGTACCCTAATGTTCCTGCAGTGAGGATGCATCTTCATCTAATGTTTTCATAATTTATCTGCAAATCAGGGAGCCAAATGAACGGCTCTCTCACCGATGAGATTAGGTAGGCTACACTAAATGACGAGACAAGAGTCTGGCAAGGAAAGGAAACCTAGGAAAGGAAACATAGGAAAGGAAACATGGGAAAGGAAACCTAGGAAAGGAAACATAGGAAAGGAAACATAGGAAAGGAAACATAGGAAAGGAAATCTTTCGGTTTACTTGTCCCAAATTGCATTATTTATGAGTGGCAAAGGAATATAGGAGATCGACTTTATTCAGTAAGTTCGACACCTTTTAGAAACTAGTCAACACTTGCTGTTCAGTTGTCAATCAAAGCATAGTAAATATCCTATGCGCCATGACTTTTGTCAGTGTTCTGCCATGGCCAGCGAAGAGCCCGGATCTCAATCCCATTGAGCACGTCTGGGACCTGTTGGATCGGAGGGTGAGGGCTAGGGCCATTCCCCCCAGAAATGTCTGGGAACTTGCAGGTGCCTTGGTGGAAGAGTGGGGTAACATCTCACAGCAAGAACTGGTAAATCTGGTGCAGTCCATGAGGAGGAGATGCACTGCAGTACTTAATGCAGCTGGTGGCCACACCAGATACTGACTGTTACTTTTGATTTTGACCCCCCCTCTTTGTTCAGGGACACATTATTCCATTTCTGTTAGTCAGTGTATGTGCTTAATATTAGGAAAGTTGAGAAATAAATATAGTAGGCCTAGCCTATAGAAAGCTGATCCTGATATTTTTAGTAGAGGCCATCACTCTGTTTTCTCGCGCAATTGCATAGCCTGTTGAAATGTTGCGCAACATGAGCTCATGGGCTCTCATGAAGTGTTTGATTAGATTTCCGATAACATTTGCATTGATGTCAGAGTGATTAGAGGGACAGTAGAGTGTTGAGTACCAGGCAGTTAGCAAGTTTGGTAGGCTACTAATTACCATCAGCAGCATCAGAGCTTGGAGAAGCCTAGTTACCGTGACTAAATGGTCACGTGGAATTTGACTGCCTTCATTTTTAGAACCAGCGACCTTTCGGTTACTGGCACAACGCTCTTAACCACTAAGCTACCTGCCACCGGTGTGGCGGTAATACATTCACCACAACGGCCCTACGCCTGGCCCCTACTACCAAACCCCGTTCAAAGGCACTTACATTTTTTGTCTTGCCCATTCACCCTCTGAATGGCACACATGCACAATCCATGACTCAATTGTCTCAAGCCTTAAAAATCCTTCTTTAACCTGTCTCCTCCCCTTCATCTACACTGATTGAAGTGGATGTAACAGGTGACATCAATATGGGATCATAGCTTTCACCTGGATTCACCTGGTCAGTCTGTCATGGAAAGAGCAGGTGTTCTTAATGTTTTTTACACTCAGTTTATATGGGAACCTTAAAACATGCTTCCACATGTTGTCAAGCAGCTCTCACAAACAAAGAAGACAAAAACAAATGATGGTACTCCAGGAGGCTCAGAGGGAGGGGAGGTGATGAGACAGTGGAGGGGGAGGTGATGAGACAGAGGAGGGGAGGTGATGAGACAGTGGAGGGGGAGGCTCAGAGGAGGGGAGGTGATGAGAGGGAGGGGAGGGATGAGACAGGGGGGGAGGTGGGACGAGGGGGGAGGGATGGTGGAGGGGGAGGGTTGATGGACAGTGGAGGGGAGGTGATGGACGTGGGGGTGGTGATGAGACAGTGGAGGGGAGGAGGACAGGAGGGGGTGATGGGGCAGTGGAGGGGAGGTGATGGGACAGTGGAGGGGAGGGATGTGAGACAGTGGAGGGGGAGGTAGAGATGGAGGGGAGGTGATGAGACAGTGGAGGGGAGGTAGACGGGAGGGGAGGCTCAGACGGAGGGGTGTGGATGAGACAGTGGAGGGGAGGGGCAGAGGAGGGGAGTGGAGGACAGGGAGGGGTGGATGGTGAGGACAGGAGGGGAGGTGATGGGAGTGGGGGATGGAACGTAAAGGGGGGGGGAGGAGGCAGACGGAGGGGAGGTGATGAGACAGCGGAGGGGGCGCGAGGAGGTGGATGAGGAGAGCGGGGGGGAGGCTAGAGGGAGGGGAGGTGATGAGACAGAGGGGGAGGTAGAGGAGGGAGGGAAGGTGGAGGGAGGGGAGACGGGAGGGGGGGTGAGACAGTGGAGGGGTGGGTGGGACAGTGGAGGGGAGGTGATGAGACAGTGGGGGGGAGGTGATGAGACAGTGGAGGGGGGGTGATGAGACAGCGGAGGGGAGGTGATGAGACAGTGGAGGGGAGGTGATGAGACAGTGGAGGGGAGGGATGAGACAGTGGAGGGGAGGTGATGGGGGGAAAGGGGGGGAGGGTCAGAGGGCAGGGGGAGAGGTAGTAGCTATTGGGGAACACCCAGAGATGTGTGCTTTTAAACCTGTAATGCCATTTCCTGCAGCGATCTTATGTAACAAATAAAGTAGGCAAACACAGTGAGGCAAATACAGTTTTCACAGTATTTTCCTAGGAAAAAATATCAATCGTTTTTCGGTCAACAGAAGGGACCATAGGTAGGGGCAGGCTTAAGAGGGAGCAGAGGGGGGGGTGTAGACGAGGAGGGGATGAGACAGAGGGGGGAGGCTCAGAGGAGGGGAGGTGATGAGACAGAGGAGGGGAGGTGATGAGACAGTGGAGGGAGGGGATGGAGACAGAGGGGAGTGATGAGACAGGTGGAGGGGTGATGAGAGAGGAGGGGAGGTGATGGAAAGGAGGGGAGTGATGAGACAGAGGGAGGGAGGGGAGGAGAGGACAGGGGGGGAGGGATGAGAAGGGAGGGGGGTGATGAGACAGGGAGGGGAGGTGATTGAGAGACAGTGGAGGGGGGTGATGGGACAGGGAGGGGGGGTGATGGGAGGTGGAGCGGTGAGGAGGGATAACCAGTGGGATGGGAGTTTAGACGTAAGTGTGGGAACAGACGTGGAGGGGATGAAAAGTGGAAGGGAGGTGATGCGACGTGGACGGGGGTGATAGTAAGGGTCGTGCATTTGAAGTGCAGGGGTGTGAAATGAGGCCCAGGAGGGAGGCTCAGGAGGAGTGGGGAGGTGATGAGACAGAGGAGGGGAGGTGATGAGACAGTGGAGGGGAGGGTGTGAGACAGGGAGGGGAGGTGAGAGACAGTGGAGGGGAGGTGTGAGACAGGGAGGGGAGGTGATGAGACAGGGAGGAGGTGAGGCCAGAGGAGGGAGGTGATGGGAGGAGAGACAGTGAGAGGGGGAGGCTCAGACGAGGAGGGGGGGGATGAGACAGTGAGGGGAGGGATGAGACGGGAGGGGGGGAGGATGATGGAGGGGAGGGTGGTGGGAAGGGAGGGGAGGTGAGAGCAGTGGCAGGGGGGGGGTGATGAGACAGTGGAGGGGGCTCCGGAGGGTGATGAGACGCAGTGGAGGGGGGTGATGGACTGAGGGGAGGTGGAGGTGGAGGGGAGGTGAGAGACAGAGAGGGGGAGGGATGAGACAGTGGAGGGGGGGGTGAGGGCAGTGGAGGGGAGGGGAGGCTAGAGGGAGGGAGGTGATGAGACAGTGGAGGGGGGAGAGTGATGGAGGACAGGGAGGGGAGGTAGACGGTGAGGGGGGGTGGTGAGGAGACAGTGGAGGGGAGGTAAAAGGAGGGGGAGGTGATGAGACAGTGGAGGGGGGGGTGATAGGAGAGGGGGGATGTGTGAGACAGTGGAGGGGAGGTGTGATGGACAGAGGAGGGGGGAGCTCAGGACGGGAGGGGAGGTGATGAGACAGCGGGGGGGGGCTCAGCGGAGGGGAGGTGATGAGACGGGAGGGGAGGTCGAGGGAGGGGAGGGGATGAGAGAGGAGGGGAGGTGATGGGAGGGAGGGAGAGAGGGGGGTGATGAGACAGTGGGGGGGTAGCGTGGGAGGCTCAGACGGAGGGGAGGTGTGAGACAGCGGGAGGGGGGTTGACGGGAGGGGGGAGGCTGATGAGGGGGGGGGAGGCTGCAGGGAGGGAGGTAGGGGACAGAGGAGGGGAGGTGATGAGACAGGTGGAGGGGGTGATGAGACAGGAGGGGAGGTGTGGACGAAGGAGGGAGGGTGGTGACAGAGAGGGAAGTGGAGGGGAGGTGATGAGAACAGTGGGGGGGGGTGATGAGACGGGGAGGGGGTAGACAGCGGAGGGGAGGTGGAGGAGGGGGGAGGGTGATGAGACAGTGGAGGGGAGGTGATGAGGACAGTGGAGGGGAGGGTTGATGAGACAGGGAGGGGGGGCCAGAGGAGGGGTGGAGCACGTATGACAATTGAGAGAAACCCAGAGATTGGATTTTAACACCGAACTGCTTCTGCAATAGTCCGTAAATGGATAACAATAAGTAGAAGAAAAGTGAGTGAAAGTTTTCACAGTATTTTTCGAATATCAAATATCATCATTTTTCAATGGTCAGAACAGGGAGGGATGGTATGAGCGGCAGGCAAGAGGGAGGCAAGGAGGAGGGGAGTGATAGACAGAGGAGGGGAGGATAGAGGAGGGGAGGTGATGAGAGGGAGGGGAGGGAGGTGAGACAGGGAGGGGAGGTGATGAGACAGAGGGGGGGTGAGAGGCAGAGGGAGGAGGTGATGAGCAGTGGAGGGGAGGTGATGAGACAACGGAGGGGATGTAAAGAGGAGGGAGGTGATGAGTCGGAGACTTAATGGTAATGAGAAGAGGAGGGACCGGTGATGAGACAGTGGAAGGATTTATGAGCAGGAGGGCGAGGATTTGATGAGACAGTGGGGGGACGGGATGAGGACAGGGGGGGAGGTGGTAGACAGTGGGGGGGAGAGACAGGACGGAGGGGAGGTAGTGAGACAGGGAGGGGAGGTGTGAGGACAGTGGAGGGGGGGAGGGTCAGACGGAGGGGGGGTTGAGACAGGGAGGGGAGGTGATGAGACAGTGGGAGGGAGGAGAGGGAGGTGATGAGGACAGGGAGGGGAGGTATGAGACAGGGGGAGGTGATGGGAAGGGAGGGGAGGTGATGAGACAGTGGAGGGGAGGCTATGAGCAGAGGGGCGGTGAGTGGCATGGAGGAAAGTGGCAGGGAGGGGAGGCAGGCGGAGGGAGGTGATGAGACAGTGGAGGGAGGTGAGCAGGGACAGTGGAGGGGGTCGGGTGGGAGGTGATGAGACAGTGGAGGGGAGGTGATGAGACAGTGGAGGGGAGGTGATTGAGACATGAGGGAGGGGAGGGACGGAGGAAGGGGGGGTGTGAGCAGTGGAGGGGGGGGGAGAAGGGGGGGGGGGCTCAGGGGGGGGAGGTGAGAGAGGAGGTGGGATGGATGAGGGAGGAGGGAGGGGGCAGGGAGGGGGGTGATGAGACAGTGGAGGGGAGGGCTCAGACGGAGGGGAGGTGATGAGAAGTGGAGGGGTGGTGATGGACAGAGGAGGGGGTGATGAGACAGTGGGGGAGGGGTGATGAGACAGAGGAGGGGGGACGAGGGAGGGGAGTGAGAAGGAGGGAGGGGAGTCAGACGGAGGGGAGGTGGAGACAGCGGAGGGGGAGGCTCAGGGAGGGAGGTGATGAAAAGGAAGAGGGGGGGTAGAGAGTGGAGGGGGTGGAGACAGGGGAGGGGAGGTTGAGACAGTGGGGGGTGGTGATGGGAGACAGGGAGGGGAGGTGATGAGACAGTGGAGGGGAGGGATGAGACAGTGAGGGAGGGTGAGCGAGGGGAGGCAGGGAGGGGAGGTGATGAGACAGCGGAGGGGGAGGCTCAGAGGGAGGGGGAGGTGTGAGGATGCAGATGGAGAAACCCCAGGAGGTGTGAATTTTACACTGGAATGACTTCTGCAATTAGGATTAATGATAACAAATAAAGTAGAAACAGCAGTGAGTGGAAATACAGTTTACAGTATTTTCCTAGAATTATCCAATCATTTCATTATTTTCAATGGTCACGGAACAGGGACTAGGTATGAGGGCCAGGCGAGGGGGGGGGAGAGGGAGGGGAGGTGATGGAGGGAGGGGAGGTGATGAGAGGGAGGGGAGGTGAGGAGGGGGGGGGGCTCAGAGGAGGGGGGGTGATGAGAGCAGGAGGGGAAGGTGAGAACAGGGAGGGGAGCTTAACCTGATGCAGGGGATGTATGAGACAAGGAGGGAGGGAAGACGTGGAGGGGAGGTGAAGTTACGAAGGGGGAGGTCCGATGAGACAGGATGGTCAGATGAGACAGAGGAGGGGAGGGAGGAGGACAGGGAGGGGAGGTGTGAGGACAGAGGAGGGGGGGTGAGAGCAGAGGAGGAGGAGGTGAGAGGAGGGAGGGGGGTGATGAGACAGGGAGGGGAGGGGAAGAGGAGGGGAGGGGGAGTGGAAGAGGGAGGGTGCAGAGGGGGTTGAGACAAGGGAGGGGAGGTGATGAGACAGGGAGGGGGTGATGAGACAGTGGAGGGTGAGGGCAGAGGCAGGGGGGTGAGGATGGGATGAGACAGTGGAGGGGGATGGCTCAGACGGAGGGGTGGGGATGGAACAGTGGAGGGGGGGGATGAGACAGTGGAGGGGGGGATGAGACGTGAGGGGGTGGGTGAGAAGTGGAGGGGAGGTGATGGACAGTGGAGGGAGGGTGAAGGAGAGGAGGGGAGGTGGAGACAGGGAGGGGAGTGATGAGACAGTGGAGGGGAGGTGATGGGGTGGAGGGAGGGAGAGAGGATGGGGAGGACAGGGAGGGGGAGAGGCAGTGGAGGGGGAGGTGATGAGACAGTGGAGGGGAGGCTCGAGGACGGGAGGGGAGGGGATGAGACAGGGGGGGAGGTGATGGAGGAAGTAGGGGGAGGGGGGGGGACAGGGAGGGGGGTGATTGAGACAGGGAGGGGGAGGTGAGGGAGGGGAGGTGTGAGACGGAGGGGAGGTGATGAGGACAGTGGAGGGGGTGGGAGACAGAGGATGGGGAGGTGATGAGACAGTGGAGGGGGGGTGATGAGACAGTGGAGGGGAGGGAGCTCAGACGGAGGGAGGTGATGAGACAGTGGAGGGGGGAGGTGATGAGACAGAGGAGGGGGAGGTCAGGACGGGGGGGTGTGATGAGACAGTGGAGGGGAGGCTCAAGACGGAGGGGAGGTGATGAGGACAGTGGAGGGGGGTGGTGATGATAGAGAGGGAGGTGATGAATGGAGGGGAGTGATGAGACAGTGGAGGGGAGGCTCAGACGGAGGGAGGTGATGAGACGCGGAGGGGGAGGCTAAGACGGAGGGGAGGTGTTTTGGGGACAGCGGAGGGGGAGTCAGGGGGGGGGGGGGAGGTGATGGGGAAGGGAGGGGAGGTGATGGACAGAGAGGGGGAGGGGGTAGCGAGGAGGGGGAGGTAGACAGGGGAGGGGAGGGGGGGGGAGGTCAGACGGGGGGAGGTGATGAGAAGGGGGGGGAGGCTCAGAGGGAGGGGAGGTGATGGGGAAGAGGAGGGGGGGTGATGGGGGACAGTGGAGGGGAGGGGAGAGACGAGGGAGGGGAGGTGAGAGGACAGTGGAGGGGGTGGTGAGGGGAACAGGGGGGGGAGGTGATGAGACAGTGGAGGGGAGGTGATGAGACAGTGGAGGGGAGGTGATGAGACAGCGGAGGGGAGGTGATGAGACAGTGGAGGGGAGGTGATGAGACAGTGGAGGGGAGGTGATGAGACAGCGGAGGGGGAGGCTCAGAGGGAGGGTGGAGCACGGTAGTATGCATATTGAGAAACACCCAGAGATTTGTGCATTTTTTAACACCTGTAACTGCCATTTCCTGCAATCTAGATCCTTAAATGATAACAAATAAAGTAGCAAACACAGTGAGTGCAAATACAGTTTTCACAGTATTTTTCCTAGAATTATCCAAATCATTTCATTTCATTTTTCAATGGTCAACAGAACAGGGACCATAGGTATGAGGGCCAGGCAAGAGGGAGGCTCAGAGGAGGGGAGGTGATGAGACAGAGGAGGGGAGGCTCAGAGGAGGGGAGGTGATGAGACAGAGGAGGGGAGGCTCAGATGGAGGGGAGGTGATGAGACAGTGGAGGGGAGGTGATGAGACAGAGGAGGGGAGGCTCAGAGGAGGGGGAGGCTCAGACGGGACCATAGGTATGAGGGCCAGGCAAGAGGGAGGCTCAGAGGAGGGGAGGTGATGAGACAGTGGAGGGGAGGTGATGAGACAGTGGAGGGGAGGTGATGAGACAGTGAGGGGGAGGCTCAGACGGGACCATAGGTATGAGGGCCAGGCAAGAGCAATTCAAGTCATTCAAATCAAATCAAATTGTATTGGCCAAATGCGCCGAATACAACAGGTGCAGACATTACAGTGAAATGCTTACTTACAGCCCTTAACCAACAGTGCATTCATTTTTTAAATAAAAAAGTAAAATAAAAAACAAAAAAGTGTTGAGAAAAAAAGAGCAGAAGTCAAATAAAATAACAGTAGGGAGGCTATATATACAGGGGGGTACCGGTGCAGAGTCAATGTGCGGGGGCACCGGCTAGTTGAGGTAGTTTAAGTAATATGTACATGTGGGTAGAGTTAAAGTGACTATGCATAAATAATTAACAGAGTAGCAGCAGCGTAAAAAGATGTGGTGGGGGGTGGGGGTGGGGGGGCAGTGCAAATAGTCCAGGTAGCCATGATTAGCTGTTCAGGAGTCTTATGGCTTGGGGGTAGAAGCTGTTGAGAAGTCTTTTGGACCTAGACTTGGCACTCCGGTACCGTTTGCCGTGCGGTAGCAGAGAGAACAGTCTATGACTAGGGTGGCTGGAGTCTTTGACAATTTTGAGGGCCTTCCTCGGACACCGCCTGGTATAGAGGTCCTGTATGACAGGAAGCTTGGCCCCAGTGATGTAGTGGGCCGTACACTGTAGTGCCTTGCGGTCGGAGGCCGAGCAGTTGCCATACCAGGTGGTGATGCAACCAGTCAGGATGCTCTCGATGGTGCAGCTGTATAATTTTTTGAGGATCTGAGGACCCATGCCAAATCTTTTCAGTCTCCTGAGGGGGAATAGGCTTTGTCGTACCCTCTTCATGACTGTCTTGGTGTGTTTGGACACCAAGGAACTTGAAGCTCTCAACCTGTTCCACTACAGCCCCGTTGATGAGAATGGGGGCGTGCTCAGTCCTCTTTTTTTTTCATGTAGTCCACAATCATCTCCTTTGTCTTGGTCACGTTGAGGGAGAGGTTGTTATCCTGGCACCACACGGCCAGGTCTCCGACCTCCTCCCTATAGGCTGTCTCATCATTGTCAGTGATCAGGCCTACCACTGTTATGTCTTCTGCAAACTTAATGATGGTGTTGGCGTCGTGCCTGGCCATGCAGTCATGGGTAAACATGGAGTACAGGAGGGGACTGAGCACGCACCCCTGAGGGGCCCCCGTGTTGAGGATCAGCGTGGCAGATGTGTTGTTACCTAATTAACTGTGTGTGGGTGTGGTGTGAAAAAATGAGAGCAATAAAAATCGAACAATCCATTTACAGTATGGATTGTTATATTTATTATTTATATTTCAGTCCTCTTGAGGTTCACTAGTTCAGTAACCGTCAGGAATGGGCATTGGGCAGTCACTTCTTAAAATACTAACTATAGAACTAAACTAATGAAGGCATCTTTTAAAATAGAAAGCTGTTTCATTACACTAAAAGCTCCTGGTCTCCACCAGGGTCTGAAAACAAAAAGCTGCATTACTCTAATACTGTAATGCTAAAGTGCAGTTATGACAAACGACTTGGTGACAGGTGGCTATAATTCGGCTATTAACCCATTCACCGGCTGCTATCTACATATCATATCACAGCACGCGAAATAATAAAGATATTAGAGAGTGACTACATAACATATGGATTGAATAAGTGCCATGTCTTTCATGTCATAAAATGTTGCAGGCAATACTTTATTACTTTTCCAAATATGAAAGGGGCAAAAGTTCTCTGGGCCATCAATCAAAACATTGACTCAACAACAGCCCTGCTCGGGTAATTCTTCCCAATCCCACTATTTCACAGCGTTATCATCGTACTGCTACAGATAACCATATTCCCAGGGGTATTGTCAGTAATAATCTTGTGAACATGAAGTTGAATTCCACTGTTAGCTCTGTTAGTGTTAGCCCAATTGGGAAGCCCACTGTGGTAAGGTCATCCAGTGCTATTATTTCAAATACCATAAATATGGATACCCCGCTGTTTTCAAATCACGTAGAGGGTTTGGGCTGTTACATATCTTCATGATATGTATTACTCTGCCTTCTCTTCTATCAGCTGCATCCTGACCCTGAATTAGCTCTAAAATGGTTCTCATCTATTGATATAATGTGTATTACTCTGCCTTCTCCTCTATCCGCTGCATCCTGACCCTGAATTAGCGCTAGAATGGTTCCCATCTATTTCTCTCTCTCTCTGGCAGACAAACATGCACCCTTTAAACGCCTTAGTGTAAAAAAAATATATAACAAATCCTTGGTTCTCTATAGAACTTTCAGATCTTGTTAAGATGAGAAAATCCGGCCTGGTCCAAGGCTAGAAAAACTGACTCTGTAGCTGATTGGCAGCTTTACAGGCAATTGAGAAATAGATACACTTCCGCAATCAAGAAAGCTAAATCTAGCTACTTTCTAAGTTCTATCTCAGACACTGGGGGGTGATCTATCTACATTTTGGAAAACAGTTTAACGCAGTGAAGCGTGGAATTTCCTCTACTTCCCTGCCGAAGCAAGTTGTGTCAGACTGGCATTATTACTGAGAAGAATTAGATAAGTGACGCTTTTAATCAGCATTTCTCTCTCAGCAGGCTTTTATTTGATAGAATTGGTGGTTTACTTGACCCTGGTCAGTCAGTCGACTGCCTGCCCCTCTCCCAGCCTCTAGTTGGCTCGATGGAAGTTCAGTCAACTTCTAGTGAATCTGTTTTCATTTCAACAACTTTCTACTTCTGATGTGAGATTGATGTAAAAAATCAGCCCCAGTGGATTTTCTGCTTGATCCTTTCTGCTCCTCAGAATGCTGAATCTTACAATTATTTCTGGAACCATCCCCAGGGTCTGGAAGGAGGCCCATATAGTCCTCCTGGAACCATCCCCAGGGTCTGGAAGGAGGCCCATATACACCCCCTGGTACCATCCCCAGGGTCTGGAAGGAGGCCCATATACTCCTCCTGGAACCATCCCCAGGGTCTGGAAGGAGGCCCATATACTCCTCCTGGAACCATCCCCAGGGTCTGGAAGGAGGCCCATCTACTCTTCCTGGAACCATCCCCAGGGTCTGGAAGGAGGCCCATATATTCCTCCTGGAACCATCCCCAGGGTCTGGAAGGAGGCCCATATACTCCTCCTGGAACCAGCCCCAGGGTCTGGAAGGAGGCCCATATACTCCTCCTGGAACCATCCCCAGGGTCTGGAAAGAGGTCCATATAGTACTCCTGGAACCATCCCCAGGGTCTGGAAGGAGGCCCATATACACCCCCTGGTACCATCCCCAGGGTCTGGAAGGAGGTCCATATACTCCTCCTGGAACCATCCCCAGGGTCTGGAAGGAGGTCCATATACTCCCCCTTCACAAAGGTGGTGACCCTTGTGACCTAAATAATTATCACCCCATTTCCAAACTTCTTGCCTAGCAAACATTCTAGAATCCTTGGTAAATACTCAACTTAGATCCTTTTTAAAGGATCTTCTTAATTGTTTGGATTAAAAATAAATATTGTGCTACCCTTTTTATTGACCTGTCTAAAGCATTTGATACTGTGGACAAATTATTACTTATTTAGAGGCTTTCCATTAATTGGCCTGAACCAGGCTGCGAGTAGCTGTTTGAAAATGATTTAAAAGGACAGAACACTGTGTGTGTTTACTGTGTCAGAAGAACCGATGTGGATGTGGTGGAGGAGTCAGGCGCAGGACACAGAGGCTTCGTCCAACAGACTTTACTATTCAAAAGTGACAAAATACAATACACGGCCTCGAAACAAACACGAGGCGAGTGACTACGTAAACCATGCGTAAACACCAAACAAACAAACAGAGCGTCAACACGCAGCTCCGAAATACAGGCAGACAACAACACACAATCTAACCAATACAAAACAGGGAACTTATAGGACACGTAATCAGAACACAAACAGACACAGGTGTACAAGACAGACCAAAGCAATCACACCACGAAACATTCAACGGTGGCAGCTAGTACTCCGGGGACGGCGAACGCCGAAGCCTGCCTGAACCAGGAGGAGGAGCAGTCTCGGCCGAAACCGTGACATACTGATGGTTTAAATCAGGTTTCCTGGACATAACAAAGGGTGTTTCACAGGGATCCATTCTTGAATCCGGTTCTTTTCACTATTTACATTAACAATATTGGTTTATCTGTAAAAACAATTGTAACTTTCACCTGTATGCAGATGAAAATGTGGTGTATGCTATTGCCCCCACAGCTGACCAGGCTCTCTGTCAGAGCTTCAATCTGCGTTTATTGCCCTGCAGAAAGCCTTTGTTGAAGTGAAATTGGTACTTAATGCAGGTAAAACCAAGTATATGTTATTTCTAAATCCCGTAAAATTTATCTGATGATTTGTGACCTACCGTCTCTTTTCAGTCTTATTTCCAAAATAAAATAAAAATATGTTTTTACATTGGATGAAAGTATCACTGTAGTTGGAGGAAACGTGGGGAAGAAACGCATCTTTACAAGTTGATACACATATAATCCCATTTCGGAGAAAAGGGCTTTCAAACATTTTGCTGTGATTTTCATTAATCCTTGTCAAACAGTGGACATCTGCTCATCGAACATCTCATTCCAAAATCATGAGCATTAATATGGATTTGGTCCCCCCTTTGCTGGTATAACAGTCTCCACTCTCCTGAGTGGCGCAGTGGTCTAAGGCACTGCATCGCAGTGCTAACTGTGCCACTAGAGATCCTGGTTCGAATCCAGGCTCTGTCGCAGCCGGCCGCGACCGGGAGACTCATGGGCGGCGCACAATTGGCCCAGCGTCGTCCAGGGTAGGGGAGGGAATGGCCGGCAGGGATGTAGCTCAGTTGATAGAGCATGGCGTTTGCAACGCCAGGGTTGTGGGTTTGATTCCCACGGGGGGCCAGTATAAAAAAAAAAATGTATTCACTAACTGTAAGTCGCTCTGGATAAGAGCGTCTGCTAAATGACTAAAATGTATTCTGGGAAGGCTTTCCACTAGATGTTGGAACATTGCTGTGGGTACTTGCTTCCATTCAGCCACAAGAGCATTAGTGAGGTCGGGCACTGATGTTGGGCGATTAGGCCTGGCTCGCAGTCAGCGTTCCAATTCATCCCAAAGGTGTTCGATGGGGTTGAGGTCAGGGCTCTGTGCAGGCCAGTCAAGTTCTTCCACAACGATTTCGACAAACCATTTCTGTATGGACCTTGCTTTGTGCACGGGGGCATTGTCATGCTGAAACAGGAAAGGGACTTCCCCAAACTGTTGCCACAAAGTTGGAAGCACAAAATCGTCTAGAATGTCATTGTATGCTGTAGCGTTATGATATCCCTTCACTGTAACTAAGGGGCCTAGCCCGAACCATGAAAAACAGCCCCAGACCATTATTCCTCCACCAAACTTTACAGCTGGCACTATGTATTCGGGCAGGTAGCGTTCTCCTGGCATCCACCAAACCCAGATTAGTCCGTAGGACTGCCAGATGGTGAAATGTGATTCATCACTCCAGAGAATGTGTTTCCACTGCTCCAGAGTCCAATGGCGGCGAGCTTTACACCACTCCAGCCGACGCTTGGCATTGTGCATGGTGATCTTAGGCTTGTGTGTGGTTGCTCATGGAAACCCATTTCATGAAGCCCCCGAAGAACAGTTATTGTGCTGACGTTGCTTACAGAGGCAGTTTGGAACTCGGTAGTGAGTGTTGCAACCGAGGACAGATGATCTTTACGCACTACGCGCTTCAGCACTCGGTGGTCCCGTTCTGTGAGCTTGTGTGTCCTACCATTTAGTGGCTGAGCCGTTGTTGCTCCTAGACGTTTCCACTTCACAATAACAGCACTTACAGTTGACCAGGGCAGCTCTAGCAAGGCAAAGTGGAAAGGTGGCATCCTATGACAGTGCCACGTTGAAAGTCACTGAGCTCTTCAGTCATTTTTGTCTATGGAGATTGCATGGCTGTGTGCTCGATTTTATACACCTGTCAGCAATGGGTGTGGCTGAAATGGCCGAATCCACAAATTTGAAGGGGTGTCCACATACTTTTGGATACAGTTCCTTCGGAAAGTATTCAGACCCCTTGACTTTTTCCACGTTTTTTTTTACGGAAATATTTTTAGTCATTTAGCAGATGGATGCAAATATCACATTTACATAAGTATTCAGACCCTGTACTCAGTACTTTGTTGAAGCACCTTCGGCAGCGATTACAGCATCGAGTCTTCTTGGGTATGACGCTACAAGCTTTGCACACCTGTATTTGGGGAGTTTCTCCCATTCTTCTCTGCAGATCCTCTCAAGCTCTGTCAGGTTGGATGGGGAGTGTTGCTGCACAGCTATTTTCAGGTCTCTCCAAAGATATTCGATCAGGTTCAAGTCCGGGCTCCGGCTGGGCCACTCAAGGACATGCAGAGACTTGTCCCGAAGCCACTCCTCCGTTGTCTTAGCTGTGTGCTTACGGTCGTTGTCCTGTTGGAAGGTGAACCTTCGCCCCAGTCTGAGGTCCTGAGCGGTCTGGAGCAGGTTTTCATCAAGGCTCTCTCTGTACTTTGCTCCGTTCATCTTTCCCTCGATCCCGACTAGTCTCCCAGTCCCTGCCGCTGAAAAACATCCCCACAGCACGATGCTGCCACCACCATGCTTCACCGTAGGGATGGTGCCAGGTTTCCTCCAGACATGAAGCTTGGTATTCAGGCCAAAGCATTCAATCAGACCAGAGAATATTGTTTCTCATGGTCTGATAGTCTTTAGGTGCCTTTTGGCAAACTCCAAGCGGGCTGTCATATGCCTTTTACTGAGGAGTGGTTTCCGTCTGGCCACTCTACCACAAAGGACTGATTGGTGGAGTGCTGCAGAGATGGTTGTCCTTCTGGAAGGTTCTCCCATCTCCACAGAGGAACTCTAGAGCTCTTTCAGAGTGACCATCGGGTTCTTGGTCACCTCCCAGACCAAGGCCCTTGCTCAGATTGGCCGGACGGTCAGCTCTAGGAAGAGTCTTGGTGGTTCCAAACTTCTGCCATTTAAGAATGATGGAGGCCACTGTGTTCTTGGGGACCTTCAATGCTGCAGAAATGTTTTGGTACCCTTCCCCAGATCTGTGCCTCGACACAATCCTGTCTCGAAGCTCTACAGACAATTCCTTCGACCTCATGGCTTGGTTTTTGCTCTGACATGCACTGTCAACAGTGGGACCTTATATAGACAGGTGTGTGCCTTTCCAAATCATGTCCAATCAACTGAATTCACCACAGGTGGACTCCAATCAAGTTGTAGAAACATCTCAAGGATGATCATTGGAAACAGGATGCACCAGAGCTCAATTTAAAGTCTCATAACAAAGGGTCTGAATACTTATGTAAATAAGGTATTTCTGTTTTTTATTTTAACACATTTGCAAAAACTTCTAAAAACCTGTTTTCGATTTGTCATTATGGGGTATTGTGTGTAGATTGCTGAGATTTTTTAAATATTTAATCCATTTTAGAATAAGGCTGTAACGTAACAAAATGTGGAAAAAGTCAAGGGGTCTGAATACTTTCCGAAGGCACTGTGTATTTACTATCTACCCTCCCTCGCAAATGGCAGAAAATTCCTAATGTAATTTCATATGTCGGCCATGTGGGAGCTAGCTAGCGTTAGCGATTTAGCCAGTGTGGAGCACTGAGAAGAACACATCACCGAGACATCATAGAATGTAGGGCTGTCCCCGACAAAAAAAAAAAACTTGGTTGACCTGAGAGTCGTCTGTTCTTTCGACCAATCGATTGGTAGAAATTTAAAAACATGTATTTTTCCATATATAGACACACCCTATGTTTGAATAAAATCAACTATATGTAGGCTACTTTGTCTGATGATGAAATTACATTAGGAATTTTCTGCCATTTGCGAGGGAGGGTAGATAGTAAATACACAGTGCCTTCGGAAAGTATTCAGACCCCTTGACTTTTTCCACATTTTGTTACGTTACAGCCTTATTCTAAAATGGATTAAATATTTAAAAAATCTCAGCAATCTACACACAATACCCCATAATGACAAATCGAAAACAGGTTTTTAGAAGTTTTTGCAAATGTGTTAAAATAAAAAACACAAATTACTAAAGAGGGAGCCAGAGATCAATATAGCCTAACCAGAAGAGAAAAAAAAAACAGTTCCGGACCATCCTCCTCCCTCTTCCCATTCTGCCATTACGCTCCTGAAGTTGCCGGTAATAGGCGACATGGACCTGTGTGTCAATTATGATTTCCATATGCGCATTTTCGTGGAACAGTTCCATTTCATTTATAATAAAGTCTTCATATCTCAAAATCAATGTCATATGGTTAATCAAAATTCTATATAAATGAAAATTATACAAATCTAAAAGTAACTTCAATTGCCATTGCCAATATGTAAATATAGCCTACATAAAGCCAACAAATAAAAACATTGCAGCCCGCAGGTAGAAAATATCCTGATAAAAATAAATATCCTATGAATCACAATGGCTATGCATGGCCTGTCTGCAAGGAACTTGAAACATTGTATCACCTATTAACTTGGGTCCGCTGAAGCTCGTGCTAGCAAAAGTATTCTGGGCCCTCAGAGTTTCCGGCGCCAGTGAGCTAAGGACTTTGACTGTCTTTTTTGCCATTTATGTGTGCATTATTGAAGGCGTTTCTATGGGCGTTTCTATAGTAGTAAAGGCCAAATTCAGTTATTTATCAAATATTTGTTTTATACCTAAAGGGGTCTTAAAAGGAAGGCAACAACACCTCTGTCATGCTGGACCTCAACACAGGGGCCACAAGGATGCGTGCCCCTCCTGTACTCCCTGTTCACCCGTGACTGCGTGGCCACGCACGTCTCCAACTCAATCATCAAGTTTGCTGAAGACACAACAGTGGTAGGCATGACAACAACGACGACGAGACAACCTACAGGGTGGTACAGCCAAGAAGAAGAAGCCACCCGACCCCGGTCTGTTCACCCAGCGACCATCTAGAAGGCGGAGACAGTACAGGTGCATCAAAGCTGCGCCCGAAAGACTGAAAAACAGGCCATCCACTGTTAAATAGTCACCACTGGCCGGCCTCCGCCCAGTACCCTGCCCTGAACCTTTGTCACTGTTACTAGCCGGGTACCGCCCGGTACTCAACCCTGCACCTTAGAGACTTCTGCCCTATGAACAGTGCCTTCAGAAAGTATTCACACCCCTTGACCTTTTCCACATTTGCCTGAATTTAAAATGTATTACATTATGTCTTATGACTGACCCAGAGATGACGGCTGATTATCCTGTTAGTCTTATTACTGACCCAGAGATTACTTGGCTGATTACACATATAAGAGATTAAATAAATGTTGTAAAGTATGACGGGGGGGGGGGAGAAAGGGTGAGTTGATGAGCGAGGGGAAGCGAACGATGCATAATTATGATGTAATCACCAACTGTAAATGAAGAACAGTGCGGGACATTCTATTGTACTGATCTAGCTATTCTAGTCCCCTATATCAGTCCACCGAATCCAAGCAGTCTTATCAGTCTACTCTGGCCTACTTGGAGTACGCAGTGAGAGCGTGTGTTATTTACAAGGGCAAGAAGACCGAGACAAATGGATGCACATGCTGCGTTAGCGCTGCTACAAGATCTGAATGAAAACGACTCAGATGGAAGAAATTAATCGTGACATCTCTTGACGATTATTCTTCTGATTCCGAGGCCTGAACCTGCTCCTCCGAGGCCTGAGAGAAAAAAGCCAGAACGGTGCAGGTGCCCGCACCACCACCAAATGAAAACGGTGACTCAGGAGAGAGGAAGGGACAGCACTGTTTGGATAGAAGACAGAATGCTACCGGACAATTATCAGCACAAAATGTCATCACCGAGAGAGCAGACCCTATGTCTCAAGCAAAAAACGCACTCACCAGCTTTCGTTGTTTATGTGACATGGACATGCTCCAGCTGATGCCGTTGTTTAAGTGACATGGACATGCTCCAACTGATGCCGTTGTTTATAGATGCACACCATTTAAGCACGAGTTAACAGTAATGTACTATTTTTGACTGCTGTCATATCGACACTTATATTCATTATATTCCCATTATTGCTTTGTACTGATTTTCGCTATTTATATCAAGCACACTTGGTGCTTATAATGATGTTTTGGGCTACTGATGTTTTCATCATTTGACCGAGCGTCTTGCTGACCAATGCGTCTTGGTGGTTGGGGTATTCATTTTTTTTTTGGTCTTCATAAAAGGAAGCTGTTCCAACACACGTGCTTTCTGTGTTATAGTTGTAACAAAATTGCTTTAACACTTGAATTTTGGCGTTTTATGTTTTTACATACAGCCTACAGGTTTTCAACTGTTACCCTACGAGACCCAGAGTCTGCTGGTTTTCTGTTCTACCTGATAATTAATTGCACACGCCTGGTGTCCCAGGTCTAAATCAGTCCCTGATTAGAGGGAAACGATGAAAAAATGGAGTGGAACGGGGCTTTGAATTTATTTGAGGGGCCTACAGTAACATAAACTAATGAAAATGCTATTGTGTTGTTTGAAATTACCTTCATATTTATTTATGATTTATTTATTTGCACCAAAGAAAACAAGTGTGCAGGTGTGGTTGGAAGCCCAAGGGTTTATATGAAAACCACACCAGACCTTCATAAACACAACCAAATGATTCTTTTTGCGATAGCATACATAAAATGTATTAATTCCACTGTTAGAATGTTGCAGTCACAATGACTTCTCATTAGCTTACATTTACATTTTGTCATTTAGCAGACGCTCTTATCCAGAGCGACTTACAGTTTGTGAATACATATCTTTTTTATACTGGCCCCCCGTGGGAAACGAACCCACAACCCTGGCATTGCAAACGCCATGCTCTATCAACTGAGCTACATCCCTGCCGGCCATTCCCTCCCCTACCCTGGACGACGCTGGGCCAATTGTGTGCCGCCCCATGAGTCTCCCGGTCGCAGCCGGCTGCGACAGAGCCTGGATTCGAACCAGGATCTCTAGTGGCACAGTTAGCACTGCGATGCAGCGCCTTAGACCACTGCGCCACTCATTAGCTTGAAGGGTGGTCCCCCTCCCATATCCCTCCCATTGATCCACACTGGCACCCTTCCCTACTCAGACCACCCCTTGACACTCCTAGCTAAATTGTTGATAGAGAAATAGATTTTTGCAAAAAAAAAAAATGTAAAATCTTATTTTTGACCATTTTAGTGGAAAACTATTACAGCAAGGTACTTCATTGTTACCAAGAAATTATTTGATATTGATATTTTGAAAAATATGGCTGCATTGGGGCTTTAAAATTCAGGAAATATGTTTTCAAGGTTCACAAAAAAAAAAAAATATTTTGGTACCAAGTGTATGTTGACAAGACCACAGCCTAAACCTTTTGAAGACGATCCCCCCCCATTCCTCAAGACCACAGCCTGCTGGCCCCCCTACCTCTGCGGAAGCACAGTTCCCGCTCAGCCCAGTCAAAACTGTTCGCTTTTCTGGCACCCCAATGGTGGAACAAGCTCCCTCACAACGCCAGGACAGCGGAGTCACTCACCACCTTCCGGAGACACTTGAAACCCCACCTCTTTAAGGAATACCTGGGATAGGATAAAGTAATCCTTCTACCACTCCTTACCCCACCCCAAACATTTTGTAAGAATAATAATTGTAAAGTGGTTGTCCCACTGGCTATCATAAGGTGAATGCACCAATTTGTAAGTCGCTCTGGATAAGAGCGTCTGCTAAATGACGAAAATGTAAATGAACTGGTATTAACCTCCAACTATTTTCTCTTCAGAGGATACTTTTTCCTCCAGACCAAAGGCACAGCGATGGGAAGCACTATGGCTGTAAATGAACTGGTATTAACCTCCAACTATTTTCTCTTCAGAGGATACTTTTTCCTCCAGACCAAAGGCACAGCGATGGGAAGCACTATGGCTCCTAATTATGCTAACCTATATCTAGGAATGTTTGAAAAACAGGTGGTGCTGAATCCAGACCTGAACCCCTTTTCTCTCCAATATTCTCCTAATTGGCCCTCCTGTAGCTCAGTTGATAGAGCGTGGCGCTTGCAACGCCAGGGTTGTGGGTTCGATTCCCACGGGGGGCCAGTATGAAAAATGTATGCACTCACTAACTGTAAGTCGCTCTGGATAAGAGCGTCTGCTAAATGACTCAAATGTAAATGAAGATGATCCCCATTCCTCAAGACCACAGCCTAAACCTTTTGAAGATGATCCTCCCCATTCCTCAAGACCCCAGCCTAAACCTTTTGAAGATGATCCCTCCCCATTCCTCAGGCCAAAATGGCTCCTGTCCTGGCTTCTGCACACTGTTAAAGAGCTGGTAAGTAAAGTAAAGTAATGCCACTTATTTTTTGGGCAACTGAAACTCCATAATAATCATGAGGCACAAGGTAAATGCTGAATGTGCATGTGCATGTTTTCACTATACCCCCAAGGAACCTTTTCTCATGAGAAAACATGAGGACTTACTAAAGCTTGTAAAATGAAAGCTTGGTAATTTGTTAATAAGTGTTGGGGGTGCCATGTTGATGATCTGCTCTCAGTAAGATGCTATGACGTCCCCCTGTGTCTGTAGCCTGCATTTAACTTTGCACTTCATCGCCATCTAGCGGGTGATAATAACACTGCACGTTCAAACCCACTCTGGTCCTAAAATCAATAGTGATCCCCCGTCTTCTTCTCCCTCCGGGCCGGTTTGAAGGACAACTAACCTCATGACAGGAACACTTGACTCCTCTGTCCATTCTAATCAACATCAACTAGCTACAAGACAATTTACTTTCTGAAGACAGGGAGATTGAGATTTTTCCATAGGCAGTCACTGCAGAAGGGGGACGCGTTCATAAATGTGCATGGAAGGTGTGTCCAATGGGCTAATTGAAAAGGGACTACAGCTGTCTATCGCTTTATTAACTGTCACACTTTTACATAGGCCTAGAGAAATCTACCTGAAATGTGTTGCTTTTTGATGATGTTGCTTATTTCTTGGGAGTGGGACCAAAGAAGGAAGAGGCAAAGTGAGAGGTTTCACTCACTCACGCAAATATTTGTCCAAAATAAGCCCAATGGGTTTCTGTGGGCTAATTTTGGAGCTAAGCTTGTATCCTGCCTTCCCACCTTTGGGACATCGACTCCCATTGTTAGGGCGGAGACATGAGCATCTCGTCATTATATACAGATCTCTGCTGAGACTTATAGCACATGGGGAAATCTGTCCTATATTCTATTTTGAATTGTCACGCTTTTATATACACGTTAGTCTAGGCTAGTGCAATCTATGGCCTCTATTTTAACAAACCTAATGCAATGGTTTTCACTATCACAATAATCGGCGCCACTTGCTGGCGTTGGCGCTAAAGGGGCTGGGTTTTGATGAATAAACAAGTTGTGGGTGTGTCGAGGCTCGGCCCCTCACTGGCCAATCAGAACGTACTCCATGGCGAAATATGTGGTTTCTTCAAGTTGTGTATTTACGGTCTTTTATATTTTGCGTTGGAATCAACTCCAATTCCAATATTAGTCTGTTATATTTTGTTAAATGGCTTATAGAAACTAAATATCAAAATGTAAACCTATCTTTGCTAAATACGTTAACTTCAACCCATTTGCAGTCCACATAGTTCTAAGTACTTGCACGGCTTCAATAGCATTCACACGGATATAGGGGCTATAGGCCTACTGTAAATTGGACGTGCCAAACGTTGTCAATAAGCAAGATTCAATTCATTATTGATAAGGCCTAAAAAGAGAATGAATACTTATAATAAAATTCTAAACACAACAAAACAACAACTTGTTTTAAAAAGGCTATGTCACACTTACAGGCCCCATCATTTCTCCCCGTGGCCATATAATATTAAAACAACGCAGACTATAGAGGGTTTTACGCACATCCAAACTTTTGACAGTAGCTGGACAAAGATCCAATATAAACAGAAAGGGAGAATGTCCTCTCACCGTTATACTGCTCCTAAATAGGACTGTTTTATTAACATAATCAGAACCATCTTACAGATCACATCGCATCCACACATCTCCAGGAGTTGCATTGCATGTGCGCCACGGATGTTGTAACCATAAAACCAGGAAGGTGTATCATTCTAATAAGCTTGGTTGTAATAAAATGTATCGAAAAACAAGCAATCTGTTTTATTTTTTTAACAACTATAAATACAAAATGTAATGATGTCATAAAACCACCAGGATAAAAAAGACTGATTGTTGTTGAACCAGCCTTCATTATAGTAGACCTGAGGGAGGGCTTGGGTTGTTGTTGAACCAGCCTTCATTATAGTAGACCTGAGGGAGGGCTTGGGTTGTTATTGAACCAGCCTTCATTATAGTAGACCTGAGGGAGGGCTTGTTGTTGAACCAGCCTTCATTATAGTAGACCTGAGGGAGGGCTTGGGTTGTTGTTGAACCAGCCTTCATTATAGTAGACCTGAGGGAGGGCTTGGGTTGTTGTTGAACCAGCCTTCATTATAGTAGACCTGAGGGAGGGCTTGGGTTGCTGTTGAACCAGCCTTCATTATAGTAGACCTGAGGGAGGGCTTGTTGTTGAACCAGCCTTCATTATAGTAGACCTGAGGGAGGGCTTGCTGTTGAACCAGCCTTCATTATAGTAGACCTGAGGGAGGGCTTGGGTTGTTGTTGAACCAGCCTTCATTATAGTAGACCTGAGGGAGGGCTTGTTGTTGAACCAGCCTTCATTATAGTAGACCTGAGGGAGGGCTTGTTGTTGAACCAGCCTTCATTATAGTAGACCTGAGGGAGGGCTTGGGTTGTTGAACCAGCCTTCATTATAGTAGACCTGAGGGAGGGCTTGTTGTTGAACCAGCCTTCATTATAGTAGACCTGAGGGAGGGCTTGTTGTTGAACCAGCCTTCATTATAGTAGACCTGAGGGAGGGCTTGGGTTTGGAACATATGAAACGGAAAACAGGCAATTGTTACCGGTTACAGATACCTTCTAAATACGAGGTTCACCGGTATTCACTGAGGTTCTCATCTCTGGTTTCATGATGGGCATGGACAAGTAGGCTACATCATGGAAGGGGTTTTACACACGGCCAAAATGGGACCTGCATGGCTAACATAATGGGACCTGCATGGCTAACATAATGTGGACCTGCATGGCTAACATAATGGGACCTGCATGGCTAACATAATGGGACCAGCATGGCTAACATAATGTGGACCTGCATGGCTAACATAATGTGGACCAGCATGGCTAACATAATGTGGACCTGCATGGCTAACATAATGGGACCTGCATGGCTAACATAATGTGGACCTGCATGGCTAACATAATGGGACCTGCATGGCTAACATAATGGGACCTGCATGGCTAACATAATGTGGACCTGCATGGCTAACATAATGGGACCTGCATGGCTAACATAATGGGACCAGCATGGCTAACATAATGTGGACCAGCATGGCTAACATAATGGGACCTGCATGGCTAACATAATGGGGACCAGCATGGCTAACATAATGTGGACCTGCATGGCTAACATAATGGGACCAGCATGGCTAACATAATGTGGACCAGCATGGCTAACATAATGGGACCTGCATGGCTAACATAATGGGACCAGCATGGCTAACATAATGTGGACCTGCATGGCTAACATAATGGGACCTGCATGGCTAACATAATGGGACCTGCATGGCTAACATAATGGGACCAGCATGGCTAACATAATGGGACCTGCATGGCTAACATAATGGGACCTGCATGGCTAACATAATGGGACCTGCATGGCTAACATAATGGGACCAGCATGGCTAACATAATGTGGACCTGCATGGCTAACATAATGGGACCTGCATGGCTAACATAATGGGACCTGCATGGCTAACATAATGTGGACCTGCATGGCTAACATAATGGGACCTGCATGGCTAACATAATGGGACCTGCATGGCTAACATAATGGGACCTGCATGGCTAACATAATGTGGACCTGCATGGCTAACATAATGTGGACCTGCCTACAATACATAGATAAAAAGGGAATGTCAGCTCACTGTTTTACTCCTCTCAGACTTGATATTTTAATAAAGCTTTGGTGATTAAGATTTATTTCCAGGAGCCAAACCCTTTATCGACAGTCTTGACTACTTCGCGATTGCATTGGGCAGGACAAAAAAAAAGCCTTAATTGAGAGGAGGGGAGGCTATGCTTGGTTTTTAACAAAATAAAAATGGGAAAAAAACATTAGTTTTTTATGTTTCTAAATATGAAGTATACAGGCACCAAAAGCACATTAGGCTACTCTTGTTCCATGTGCATATGGGCAGTGTACGTCACGGCTGGATAGGCTGCGTTTCCGCTGTCAAAATTAATGCCATAATCAACCGCGTTACCGCTAAAACCAGCTTTTGGTTTGGATGAAATATCCCTATCAGCACTGCCTGAAATTAGCACTTTGGATCATGTTTTTTTAAGGACACACATCAAATATTTCCACCCCTCCCATCTGAGAGCAAGCGAGCTGATATAAGACAGGTGAATTGCCGAACCTGGCGTTAGGGCTGGAAAATGCGCCAGTCTTTACATGACGAAATTGCAAACTAAAGTTTGTTTGACACTAGCGCCGCCTTAACACCAGCCGAAAATAGAGCCCTGGGTGACAAGTTTTTGTTGATGTTGCTCAGGATTAAGACTAAGAACATGGCTACACGTGCATCGTGATACGCAGGTTAAAAATACCAAAACCAACTGTGAACCAACTATATTCATTTGGGGGCAGGTCGAAAGACCATGGACATTAAGCTAGATAGCTGTTGCTAGCAGTTTGGGAGATGAACATTGGGTTTTTATTTGACCTGCTCATGCTTATGGACCCCTTTTTTAACAGGTTCAA
The DNA here is from genome assembly GCA_902810595.1 of Coregonus sp. 'balchen'. Classification (NCBI taxonomy): domain Eukaryota; kingdom Metazoa; phylum Chordata; class Actinopteri; order Salmoniformes; family Salmonidae; genus Coregonus; species Coregonus sp. 'balchen'. The sequence continues at coordinate 17,514,156 of LR778278.1, read as the reverse complement.
TGTAGACTTTTGACCCGGATCATACAAAAAGCGTGTGTTTCTCTACTCCAATGACCTGAAAACCTAGTTTTTAGTTAGTTATCTTCGATTCATATCCTCGTTCCTCTTTCGTGGGTTTGTATCTTCCTGATAAAAGGTATAGAACCATATATTGAACAGTAGAGAGGGAAAGGGGGATACCTAGTCAGATGTACAACTGAATGCATTCAACTGAAACATGTCTTCCCCATTCATCCACGCCCGGGGAACAGTGGGTTTAACTGCCTTGCTCAGGGGCAGAACGACAGATTTTTACCTTATCAGCTCAGGGATTAGATCCAGCAACCTTTCGGTTACTGGCCCAACGCTCCTACCCGCCAGGCTACCTGCCGCCCCGACATCCAATAAGGAAGGGACTTGCAGCGCGTGGAGCGTCTCAAATAGAACCAAGTTCTATTTTAGCGCTTGGCTGCGCAGACGCTCGTTAACATGCGAGAGCGGTGTTGGGAGAAATTATTGAATAACATGTGTGTGTACATTTACTTTTTGCAACGCCCGTGCATGCAACGTGGGTGGTGAGGTTTGCATGTTATAGGCATAGCCACTGGAAGATGTTTGGGGTTGTGGGTGCTTTGAATACGGGGGTGGGGGGGGTGGGTTCTTGTATTTTTATTTAAAAAAATATTATTATTTATTTATTTATTTTTCAGGTGGTACTCCAGTACCCTCAGCACCCCTAGTTCCCGCTGGTATGGTTAAAGTCACATGGGAAATATATCCTAATATTGTAGTCTATTTGTAGCCGAAATCAAGTTCCATTACATTACATCATGCGGGATATTTCAATGAATATACCAGAGCGCTTAGACAGACAGTCTGTGCAATTTAAAGTACTCACTCGTTCTGAACTAGAGCAGTCAGTCATCTCTAGTGCGTCTTATTATTCATAACGGTGCAGAATGCCAAAACATCAGAGGATGTTAAGAACCCTATAATTCCCGTGTAGCTCAATTGGTAGAGCATGGCGTTTGCAACGCCAGGGTTGTGGGTTCGCTTCCCGCGGGGGGCCAGTATAAAAATGTATGCATTCGCTAACTGTAAGTCGCTCTGGATAAGAGCGTCTGCTAAATGACATGCATGTAAAATTCACAAGTGACCAGTAGCCAGCCTATAACACACAAATCAGTCTATTCTCTTTTTCTACGAAACCGAGAGATAAAACATAAAGAAAATGTTGACAGACTGAATGAATATCCCATTCCCACCACCTCTTCTCTGGACATATCTGGACTGTATTTGACTGCCCGACTAAACACAGACCACAAAGCAGGCGTATCTGGCAACATATTACCACATAAAATGTTGATAAAACAGAAAATATAAAAGCAGAAGATTTAAAAAAAAAGGCAACTTACCTTTAGAAGATGTGATATTCTTATCGACGACTTGAAAGTAATAGCCAGGAAGACACGGCTTTTTGACTCTTTTCTGAGTCCTCTAGTAGGCGATTGAACTAAAAAAAGGCAACAGACGACACAATTAATCAGCTTTTTTAAACGCAGAAAGAAAAAAAATCGAAAAACGTCGTACGGACTTTCGAGAAGATTTTGATGTGTGGTAGGAAAAAATATTAAAGGTACCGAAGTCAGTCAGATGTGAGTAACGGTCAGGAGAGACGAGAAGCTTCCCTCCCTTCACCGCAGAACGTCTCCCTCGCGCCGAGCAGAGCGCGGCCCGCTTTAAACTTCTGTGACGTCACGACAGAGCGCTGCCTGGTGCTGAGGCTGCACGCATGCGCAAACCATTGGGCCCACGTCCAATTCCGATTTAGGTTGACTTTCTTACTGCTCGCCTTTTTCTAATCAAAAAAGTGCTCATTCAAAACAAAATCCATCCCATTCCAAAAACTTCTCAAACAACAATCAAACATTTATGGATTTTGTCAATCTGAGTCAAATAGAGCACATTTTTTCAAATTCATCACTCACAACAAACACCGTAGTCTAATTGAAATATGCTGTTGATCAAAACAAATAAAATAATATGTGGTGCTGTAGGGCAAACTGCCAACGCACACTGCTGGCTGGCCTGAATAATATTCACCTCCCTCCTCTGACTCCTGCTCATTATACTGCTGCTGAGAGAGAGATGAGAGAGAGAGAGAGGAGAGAGAGAGAGAGAGAGAGAGAGAGAGAGAGAGAGAGAGAGAGTGGGGAAGATAGAGCGAGAGCGATTTGGTGGAGAGAAAGAGAGAGAGAGAGAGAGAGAGAGACAGAGACAGAGAGAGAGAGAGAGAGAGAGAGAGAGAGAGAGAGAGAGAGAGAGAGAGAGAGAGAGAGAGAGAGAGAGAGAGAGAGAGAGAGACTCCTAAGAGATAGATATTCTCTCACCCAACCCTCCCTGGCTATCAATCTGAGATGTACACTACTGCTCAAAAGTTATAGAACACCTACTCATTCAAAGGTTTTTGTTTACCTTTACTATTTTCTACATTGTAGAATAATAGTGAAGACATCAAAACTATGAAATAACACACATGGAATCATGTACTAACCAAAAAAGAGAGATTATTCAAATAGCCACCCTTGGCCACCCTCACTATTGGCATTCTCTCAACCAGCTTCACCTGGAATGCTTTTCCAACAGCCTTGAAGGAGTTCCCACATATGCTTCAACCCAATATGACTTGTGTTACAAAACCATTAACTATACAAATTACGTCTAGGGGTCTTAGTCCTAGCTACATGGTCTGCAGGCACGTGGACAGACAGGGCTCTCCCTCACAGAGCACATGCCCCTTTGCCCTTCCAGTCTCCAAAGTTCCCTTTTGGGTGGTGGTAGAATTCCACCCCCCCAAAAAATGTTTGTATACATGTTTTGTCATTGTTGTTCGGAACCCACTGCCTGTAAGTCATTCTCAAGTTCGCCACTGGCCCCCACACAGTCTGTTGATTCTGCCCCTTACAGCGCCTGGCCCCAACCCAGTCTTTTGATTCTGCCCCTTACAGCGCTTGCGGGTGCCCTGTTGCACCTTTTTCCCCCAATCTGCCCTGTACAGAGATGGAGCGCACCCGGTATCCAAACATATGCGTGGTTTGAGAGATGCGGTCACCGGTCAGTGTGTGTAGCTAGCTACTTAGTTTTAATATCAACAGCACTGCCACAGCAGCATAACATTTGATTAACACTTGATTTAGCCTACATCATCAATATTGGGTCTGGTTGGCTGACGCGTGCAGCAGAGAGAGGCAGGAAGACAGAGGTCTGGTTGGCTGATGCGTGCAGCAGAGAGATAAGGCTTTCTCTCTGCTGCACGCATCAGCCAACCAGACCTCTGTCTTCCTGACTCTCTCTGCTGCACGCGTCAGCCAACCAGACCTCTGTCTTCCTGTCTCTCTCTGCTGCACGCGTCAACCAACCAGACCTCTGTCTTCCTGACTCTCTCTGCTGCACGCGTCAGCCAACCAGACCTCTGTCTTCCTGACTCTCTCTGCTGCACGCGTCAGCCAACCAGACCTCTGTCTTCCTGACTCTCTCTGCAGCAGAAAGAAATGGAGCTAGCTAACTAGCAGATTTACATCAATCATCAACATCAATGATCAGCTTATAGCCCACCCTCTTTTCCCATGTCAATCCTGTCTTCAGGAGGCAGTGTAACTAGCTGGCTGACAGTTTGTGATGATGAGTGAGTGTGTTGTTGCAGAAATATATAGACCTATGCAAAAAAAAAAAAACGTCAACAGTGAAGAGGCGACTCCAGGATGCTGACCTTCTAGGCAGAGTTGCAAAGAAAAAGCCATATCTCAGACTGCCCATCTTAATCTTTTATTTTTATTGGCCAGCCTAAGATAAGGCTTTTTCTTTGCAACTCTGAAGGTCAGCATCCCGGAGTCGCCTCGTCACTGTTGACGTTGAGACTGGTGTTTTGCGGGTACAATAGCCATTTACAACATTAAACAATGTCTACACTGTATTTCTGATCAATTTGGTGTTATTTTAATGGACAAAAAAAAAGGCTTTTCTTTCAAAAACAAGGACATTTCTAAGTGACCCCAAACTTTTGAACGGTAGTTTAACATTACACAGCTGGTTGCATGGTAACGGTGTCAGCGTTACTGTACGGAGTCACTCTATTAGTATAATTACGTCCAAACTAGAGAAGTTATTTTTCATCTCTGTATGTTTATTGAGTGATTTATATATTTTTTTCATTACAGTGACAGGTTACTTACAAAACCTGGTGTATTTGTTGTTCAGCGGGAACCCTCCTAGCATATCAGGAGCTTAAGGCAGAGGCAGTACGTGGCCAGGCACCAGTCACAGAGGCAGTACGTGGCCAGGCACCAGTCACAGAGGCAGTACGTGGCCAGGCACCAGTCACAGAGGCAGTACGTGGCCAGGCACCAGTCACAGAGGCAATACGTGGCCAGGCACCAGTCACAGAGGCAGTACGTGGCCAGGCACCAGTCACAGAGGCAGTACGTGGCCAGGCACCAGTCACAGAGGCAGTACGTGGCCAGGCACCAGTCACAGAGGCAGTACGTGGCCAGGCACCAGTCACAGAGGCAGTACGTGGCCAGGCACCAGTCACAGAGGCAGTACGTGGCCAGGCACCAGTCACAGAGGCAGTACGTGGCCAGGCACCAGTCACAGAGGCAGTACGTGGCCAGGCACCAGTCACAGAGGCAGTACGTGGCCAGGCACCAGTCACAGAGGCAGTACGTGGCCAGGCACCAGTCACAGAGGCAGTACGTGGCCAGGCACCAGTCACAGAGGCAGTACGTGGCCAGGCACCAGTCACGCTTCAGGTTGGTCACGTTTGATCTGGTCATAGGTCAAAATACCATCCCTCGTCTGCCCTGGAATTCTGCCCTAACCATTGAAAATGTAATCAGTGCTGTGTGTATCAACCATACCTTGTTTGTCTACAGATGGAGAACAGGAGAGACGGTTTGTCATGGAGTCAGTCCCCTGACTAAAAGACAGGTTGAAACAGATGTCTGAACTGGGAGAGACCTTGCACTCAGCATTACAATCATACTAGTACATTTCATCATCATCTGTTATTATTGAATTGAATGGTAGTGGGGGGTGGGGGTGGGGGGCTGTGTATTCTTCAAACATGTCAGGGAACTGTCTTAAATGGGACACCATACGAAGGGATTAAAACTAACATGTACCACCAGACAACATGTTGATAGCTAGATAGGCTAGCCAGCTGTAGCTATCCCAAAACGATGCTAGCTAGCTAGCTGTAGCTATCCCAAAACGATGCTAGCTAGCCAGCTGTAGCTATCCCAAAACGATGCTAGCTAGCTAGCTGCTGTCAGGTTGGCTAAACACAAGGTCAGCAGAGGCTTTAGCCTACACATAAAACTGAAATAGCAGATCATCTTGAGATGGCGAGTCAGTCAGGAGGGGAGAAGTCCTCAGCTTCAAAACTTCTCTCCATAGCAAAGCTAGCTTAGCTTACCTCTGTCTCACTAAGTTACTCACTACAGCCCTTGTTTGTTGTGATTCAATGGCAACAACAACACCCACATTAAACCACACCCCAAAGACAACTCTTGTTCGGGCTTCAGTAATGGCCGCTGTATTTCACAATGAGCACCGTAAGAAACACATGCAGTTCACCTTTAATATGCAATAGTAGGCGTTGCAATTTTAAGACAGTCCCTTAACCCCTCACAGAGCGGAGGAGAGCAACGTTTTAGCTACATTTCGCCTTCAAAAAGTAAATATGACACAGAATTTGAAAAACAAGGGATGTAACTTGTTCGCTATCGTTAGCTGATTCAGAATAACCCATTTATACTGCACAAAAATATAGACGCAACATGTAAAGTGTTGGTCCGATGTTTTCGTGAGCTGAAATAAAATATCCCAGAAATGTTCCATATGCACAAAAAACTGTATTTCTCTAAAATGTTGTGCACAAATTTGTTAGTGAGCATTTATCCTTTGCCAAGATAATCCATCCACCTGACAGGTGTGGCATATCAAGAAGCTGATTAAACAGTATGATTATTACACAGGTGCATCTTGTACTGGGGACAATAAAAAAGCCACTCTAAAATGTGCAGTTTTGTCACACAACACAATGCCACAGATGTCTCAGGTTTTGAGGGAGCGTGTAATTGGCATGCTGACTGCAGGAATGTCCACCAGAGCTGTTGCCAGAGAATTTCATGTTCATTTCTCAACCATAAGCTGCCTCCAACGTCGTTTTAGAGGATCTGGCAGTACGTCCAACTGGCCTCACAACCGCAGACCACGTGTAACCACACCAGCCCAGAACCTCCTCATCCGGCTTCTTTACCTGCAGGACCGTCTGAGCCCAGCCACGCGGACAGCTGATGAAACTGAGGAGTATTTCTGTCTGTAATAAAGCCCCTTTTTGTGGGGGAAAACTCATCCTGATTGGCTGGGCCTGGCTCCCAAATGAATTTATTTCAATTGACTGATTTCCTTATATGAACTGTAACAGTGAAATCGTTGAAATTGTTGCATGTTGCGTTTTATATTTTTGTTCAGTATATATCATTTTGTCACGTTCCGTTGAAGAGGTAATGGCGAGCAAAGTCTGAATCTTTAACAATAAAGCTGACCTGTATCAGTGGTTCTCAACCCTCTCCATGTATTTGATCTATTCCAGAGCCTGATTCAACTTGTCAACCAATCGTCAAACCCTTGAACAGGTGAATCAGGTGAGCTAGTTCAGGGCTACAGCAATATTGTGAAACATATGGGGGTCCCCGGGGAGAGGTTTGAGAACCATTAGGGCTATACACTGAGTGTACAACACATTAAAAACACCTGCTCTTTCCATGACACAGACTGACCGGGTCAATCCAGGTGAAAGCTATGATCCCTTATTGATGTCACTTGTTAAATCCACTTCAAATCAGTGTAGATGAAAGGGAGGAGACAGGCCTTTCCTGCAGTTAATGACCAAAAGTGCCTTCTTTGGCCTCATGGGTGGAATGTTATTCATATTTTTCATAATTTCATAATTAATAAAGATTTTATTTTTATTTTACGACAAAAATCCGGTGTTTCTATGTCAAACAGTTCTGTTATGTTTCAGTCTTCTGTGATGTATATAAAGTGTAATATTGGGATGCAACCTCAAAAGGAATACATTTCTACTCTATATCTGACATGGTGCAGGTGTCTTCTTTTTTATAAGCCCATAACCATGTGTGTGAGGTGTATACTTTTGTTTCAAAGTAGATTTGTTTAAGACTACCAAGAAACACTTTGTGACCCTGATTTAGCCCACTGCAGTAAAAGGTTAAAGAAGGATTTTTATGCCTTGAGGCAATTGAGACATGGATTGTGTATGTGTGCCATTCAGAGGGTGAATGGGAAAGACAAAAAATTGTAATGCCTTTGAACGGGGTATGGTAGTAGGTGCCAGGTGCACCGGTTTGTGTCAAGAATTGCAACGCTGCTGGGTTTTTCACTCTCAGCAGTTTCCCCGTGTGTATCAAGAATGGTCCACCCCCCCCCCCCCCCCAAAGGACATCCAGCCAACTTGACACAACTGTGGGAAGCATCGGAGTCAACATGGGCCAGCATCCCTGTGGAGCACTTTCGACACCTTGTAGAGCCCATGCCCCGACGAATTGAGGCTGTTCTGAGGGCAAAAGGGGGTGCAACTCAATATTAGGAAGGTGTTCCTAATATGTTTGGTATACTCAGTAAACTATTGTTCAAAAGTTGTACACTAAATTGGGAAAAGGGACGCAGGCGTACAAAACAGCCAGAACGAAATCATCAACCTGATATCTACAGCGGTGCAGGCTGTGTCATCAGCCCCGAGGTGTAACAGAGACAGAGGACGCTACCAACCTCCTGTTCACACAGACACTGACACCCTACTCCCTGTATAATGCAGTCCTGTTAACTACAGCCCTGTGGACCCTGGTCAACAGTGCTGCACTATGTAGAGAATATGGTATGGTTTGGGAGGCGGGCAGATCTCTTCAGAACACCAGGGCCCCACGTTAGTCTCAAATTAGGAGCGCCCATCTACAATCTAGGACAAGTCTCTTTATTCATCTTTTTTTTTTTTTTTTTTTTTTTAAAGGCAGAATTGATCCTAGATCGGCACCGCTCTTTATGAATAATGTATTCAGGACAGAAGGTTCTACTGTGTTGGTTCCAGCTGACCAACATGTTGTGTACTTCTCCATCTGCATGGGTGCATCCCAAACGGCACCCTATTCCCTATTTAGCGCACTACTTTAGACCAAAGCTCTATGGGCCCTGGTAGTGCACTATATAGGGAATAGGGTGCCGTTTGGAGATGCGAATTATCTATGTCACTTTCAATGCATTCAGTCTGTGGCTGGGTATCAAAAGGGCTTAATTAATTCATCTTCATCTTAATTAAAGAGATTCTCCGGTATTTTTGTATACCTTTTAACCAGTAGTTCTGAAAGTAGAGTCCACGAGCCAAAAGTTGTCAAAAGTTTCAAAAGTTAAAATTGCGTACTACGTCACATACTTGTATGTGCAGATATATGTACCACGTCACTGCTCTCTCTCTCTCTCTCTCTGCTGGGTCCGTGCTATCCGGGATCCTTGGGATGTCCCTACCCCCATTGAATTTGACAATTAAAATGGTCAAGGTAAGGGTTATGGTTAAGGTTAGGGTTAGGGTTAGGGTTTAGGGTTCTAGATAGCACTGACCCTGTCTCTGCTGTGTCCAGTGAGCCGTTGGGCCCACCCTGCAACCTCATTGGATAACGCTGGGCAGGCCTCTTGCTAGCTCAAATGGCGAGGGGTTGAAGCTCATTGGCTAGAACTCAAATTGCTAGGGGGCTGGCCCATGTGGGGGGAAATGTAGGGAAAATGGCGCAGCACAACTTCAAGAAAACAGTCACTTTCAAACTAGGGATTTCGTGGCTAATTGAGGTAAGACAGTAATTCTACTTATTGATTATGCATGTATGAACTACACATTGACAGATCCAGCCCAAAGCGGGAGGTTTAAAAAACACTTTCTTAGTCGCCGAAGTACCGGAGCATGTCTTTAATTTGATCTTGTGAACATGCCAAAAATACAGTATTCTTGCATGATGTTTGACAAACAACTGAGCAGTAGGCTAATATGTTGAGAGATATAGAATATAATAGAACAGATCAGAATAGAACAGATCAGAATAGAACATAACAGAATATAATAGAACACAATATAATAGATCAGAACAGAACACAATAGAACACAATAGAACACAATAGAACACAATAGAACAGAACACAATAGAACACAATAGAACAGAACACAATAGAACACAATAGAACAGAACACAATAGAACACAATAGAACAGAACACAATAGAACACAATAGAACAGAACACAATAGAACACAATAGAACAGAACACAATAGAACACAATAGAACATAATAGAATATAATAGAACAGAAATATGATGGTATAAGAAGAGATGCATTGTTAATGGTATGACAAATAATCATATTTTTATGTTCCAAAGTTATTGCGTACTTCCTTTCTGCAGCAAAGTTACCTAAATTGGATAGAATGTGAAAACGTTGCCATTGTACTTGTGCCACCTTGTGTGTCACTACATTTAAAAGGGGCAAGGCAAATTGCTTGGAACGACAGCTTAATAACAGTAATGGTCTCTTATATGTTTCTGCCGCAGTGACCCAGAAGAGAAGTGTGAATAAAAATGAAGTGTTATCAAATGCCTCAGATTCAGACGCTATATTTGTGCTCATGTCAATTTGACCCATTCAACCGTGGTACGATAGAAGAGACTGATACAGTGTGTCGGTATTGATACCTGCAGTTCTGTCGAGGTTGTTATGTTACCTCCATTAGATACTGTATATATATATCACATATAAGCCGTATGGTTCAACAAACGCATACAGTAGATAAGTAGCCCACGTCCACTTCCTGTCGTGTGGAGAAGCGCGTCCTCTATTGGACTACAGCACATATATACCCACATCTGTTGACCAATCAACTAACAAAACATTTAGTTCCAAGAGTTGAAATGAAAGTCAAACGCTTCAACTTTTATTTCTGAACAGTTGTGTGTGTGTGAGCGAGAGGTGAGATTATATTGCTAAAATATTATTCTGAAAACTACAGCCAAAGCTTGTATGGAACCATCGCACAGGGATCCCAATAACTTGTTAGGTCCTGTCGGTGAGCACCAGAACCATTCTCTGTGGTGTCATTGACAACAGCACACTTACTCAGTACTGCCGATTACACTGATCAACCACAACACGGAATGTACCACGGGGGATTCGAACCCACAACCCTTTGGTCCATAGTGCGGTGTCTTAACCACTGGTCCATCGAGCCACATTAGTTAAGCACTTGTGTAACCGGTGTGAAATGACTAGTTAGTTAGCGGTGCGCGCTGGTGGTATTTCAATCGGTGACAGCACTCGCTCTGAGACCTTGGAAGTAGTTGTTTCTCTTTGCTCTGCAAAAGTTGCAGCTTGTCATGAGCGATAGGGTAACGATGCTTCGAAGGGTGACTTGTTGTCGATGTGTGCAGAGGGTCCCTGGTTCAAGCCCGGAAAGGGACGGAAGCAACACTGTTACACTTGCCCATTAAAGATAAATACCCATCCGCTCTAAGCCAGATATTAGGTTGAAATAAAGCAACAAAAAAAGAGAATGAAATTAATGTTAAGTCATGCCTTTTACATTTACGTCATTTAGCAGACGCTCTTATCCAGAGCGACTTACAGTTAGTGAATACATGTTTTATATTTTTATACTGGAATCGAACCCACAACCCTGGCGTTGCAAACGCCATGCTCTACCAACTGAGCTACATCCCTGCCGGCCATTCCCTCCCCTACCCTGGACCAATTGTGCGCCGCCCATGAGTCTCCCGGCTGCGACAGAGCCTGGATTCGAACCAGGTTCTCTAATGGCACAGCTAGCACTGCGATGCAGTGCCTTAGACCACTGCGCCACTCAGGAGACAATAATCTTACCATAATCAAGGTTAGTTTGTTCAGCACTAGGCATACACACTTCTAAAATGTCTGAAAAAAAATCGAACTGGATTTTCAACTAGGAAACATTAAGCTTCTTGGCTTGAGTGGTTTTGGTCTTGTAAAGAAATCCTATTTTTCTGTTATTTTGTAGAGAGCTATTCGTGTACAGTACGATAATACCACTGTGGTCCAATAGGCGACGCGCTTCTCCACACTACACTGTCCGGAATATCGGTGTAAATATTGGCGTTGTAACATCTCACAACCATTCACCACCAGTGCCATCTTCACATTAACAAGTAGAGAAGCCAGAAAATAATCATCTATCTTTGTCAATATCATCTAGTCTGTTCAGTATTCTTATATCTGATTATTTTTGCACAAAGTCAGAGCGTATCCGCGTGAATTAGCCAATAATTTCTACTGATTCACATTCGATTTCACCTGTCATATGGGTGAGTTATTTAAACCCAGCTGAATTGGATCGTTTTCGACAGACAGCGGTAAAGTAAACAGCGGAGCAGAACAACACCCCGGTTATTTTGTCTGATCGGTTTGTCGTTTTTATAAACAAGCGAAAGAGGACAGGATGAAGAAGAGAAGAAAGCCTGAACCGATCCAACTCAACCCTATCCCGGATGGAAACACTGTCAACGGCACCGGTGCCACTGAGTGAGTAGCGCAGTCTAGAGACAGGTCATTCTGGATGCGGTGGCAATGATTGATGTCAATCATGTCTGTCCCCATATTAGAAATATAAAAATAGTAAAGTAATCTTTAGCCTAAAAACTTGTCCCATTTGTACTTTATTTTAACTTGTATTGGATGTGTATGGTTTTGTGTTGTAATTATAGTGTTATTAGTGTAGTGAGTGGATAAGCCAGTTAGTGTTCCAATGTTATTTACATGTTCTTTCTTCTGCCATATTGTGTGTGTGTGAGTGAGTGAGTGGATGTGTGTGTGGGGGAGGGGGGGCACTCAGAGCCATACATTAAGAGAAATATGACTAAAGATATGACTCCGCTTGTTTGCGTCCGTGTGTTAGCATGGATGCTACAGGCTTTGGTTTGCCATTTATATTTCGCGGTTGTGTGGCGCACCGATTGGCGTCACCTCGTTAGTCAGTATGTGTTACACCTGTGCTGGCTCGTCACCTCGTTAGTCAGAAGTTGTTTTAAGAGTGGCTGGCCCAACGCTCCAGTTGTCTTGAGAGAGGTGGAGGGTTAACACCTTTAGTTGGCGCTCCCTATTTGATTTCTAAAAACCAATCCTTTATCTGATGTCTTTAAGTTTGGTGTGGGTTTTAATTTAGTTTACCTCTTCTTGGGCAAATTTAGTGGGTCTCATGGTGGGTCTCATGGTGGGCCTCATGGTGGGTCTCATGGTGGGTGTCATGGTGGGTCTCATGGTGGGTCTCATGGTGGGTGTCATGGTGGGAGTCATGGTGGGTGTCATGGTGGGTGTCATGGTGGGTCTCATGGTGGGTGTCATGGTGGGTCTCATGGTGGGTCTCATGGTGGGTGTCATGGTGGGTGTCATGGTGGGTCTCATGGTGGGTGTCATGGTGGGTCTCATGGTGGGTCTCATGGTGGGTGTCATGGTGGGAGTCATGGTGGGTGTCATGGTGGGTGTCATGGTGGGTGTCATGGTGGGTGTCATAGTGGGTCTCATGGTGGGTGTCATGGTGGGTGTCATGGTGGGTCTCATGGTGGGTCTCATGGTGGGTGTCATGGTGGGTCTCATGGTGGGTGTCATGGTGGGTCTCATGGTGGGTGTCATGGTGGGTCTCATGGTGGGTCTCATGGTGGGTGTCATGGTGGGTCTCATGGTGGGTGTCATGGTGGGAGTCATGGTGGGTCTCATGGTGGGAGTCATGGTGGGTGTCATGGTGGGTCTCATGGTGGGTGTCATGGTGGGTCTCATGGTGGGTGTCATGGTGGGTGTCATAGTGGGTCTCATGGTGGGTGTCATGGTGGGTGTCATGGTGGGTCTCATGGTGGGTGTCATGGTGGGTCTCATGGTGGGTGTCATGGTGGGTCTCATGGTGGGTCTCATGGTGGGTCTCATGGTGGGTGTCATGGTGGGTGTCATGGTGGGTCTCATGGTGGGTCTCATGGTGGGGGTCTTTTAGGTCCCAGGTGTTGTTGCTAGTCATCTTCCAGTGGACACCCCCATGAGTGCCTTTCAGAACCCCTCCTAAACCCACCTGTTTCGTTTTGGTTGTTGGTCTTCTGTTAGTTCCCCCTTCTGTTTCAGCGACATTATTTGGTTTTCTTGCTGGGGAATGTAACAATAGACACAACTCAAAGAGCCTACCATGGGCACAACCATCTCCATCCTTCTCCCATCAAAGAGCCTACCATGGGCACAACCATCTCCATCCTTCTCCCATCAAAGAGCCTACCATGGGCACAACCATCTCCATCCTTCTCCCATCAAAGAGCCTACCATGGGCACAACCATCTCGATCCTTCTCCCATCAAAGAGCCTACCATGGGCACAACCATCTCCATCCTTCTCCCATCAAAGAGCCTACCATGGGCACAACCATCTCCATCCTTCTCCCATCAAAGAGCCTACCATGGGCACAACCATCTCCATCCTTCTCCCATCAAAGAGCCTACCATGGGCACAACCATCTCCATCCTTCTCCCATCAAAGAGCCTACCATGGGCACAACCATCTCCATCCTTCTCCCATCAAAGAGCCTACCATGGGCACAACCATCTCCATCCTTCTCCCATCAAAGAGCCTACCATGGGCACAACCATCTCCATCCTTCTCCCATCAAAGAGCCTACCATGGGCACAACCATCTCCATCCTTCTCCCTTCAAAGAGCCTACCATGGGCACAACCATCTCCATCCTTCTCCCATCAAAGAGCCTACCATGGGCACAACCATCTCCATCCTTCTCCCATCAAAGAGCCTACCATGGGCACAACCATCTCCATCCTTCTCCCATCAAAGAGCCTACCATGGGCACAACCATCTCCATCCTTCTCCCATCAAAGAGCCTACCATGGGCACAACCATCTCCATCCTTCTCCCATCAAAGAGCCTACCATGGGCACAACCATCTCCATCCTTCTCCCATCAAAGAGCCTACCATGGGCACAACCATCAACATCCTTCTCCCATCAAAGAGCCTACCATGAGCACAACCATCTCCATCCTTCTCCCATCAAAGAGCCTACCATGGGCACAACCATCTCCATCCTTCTCCCATCAAAGAGCCTACCATGGGCACAACCATCTCCATCCTTCTCCCATCAAAGAGCCTACCATGGGCACAACCATCTCCATCCTTCTCCCATCAAAGAGCCTACCATGAGCACAACCATCTCCATCCTTCTCCCATCAAAGAGCCTACCATGGGCACAACCATCTCCATCCTTCTCCCATCAAAGAGCCTACCATGGGCACAACCATCTCCATCCTTCTCCCATTGTATTGGAATTACTGTCTTGTCATCAGGAGCTGCTGTCCTTCTGCAGGCAGACAGATCGTGGAATATAGGATGATGTCATGTGGTGTTGAGATGGAGGAAAGTACTCAGTCCAGTCACACCAGACAACATCTGCTGTCCAGCAGTAGCCTAACGTAAGGATGAATGGAGGTGGTGATAACTTAACGTAAGGATGAATGGAGGTGGTGATAACTTAACGTAAGGATGAATGGAGGTGGTGATAACTTAACGTAAGGATTAATGGAGGTGGTGATAACTTAACGTAAGGATTAATGGAGGTGGTGATAACTTAACGTAAGGATGAATGGAGGTGGTGATAACTTAACGTAAGGATTAATGGAGGTGGTGATAACTTAACGTAAGGATTAATGGAGGTGGTGATAACTTAACGTAAGGATTAATGGAGGTGGTGATAACTTAACGTAAGGATTAATGGAGGTGGTGATAACCTAACGTAAGGATTAATGGAGGCGGTGAACTGTTGTGACAACACACTAGTTCTCAGAGACCTGAGAGAAGTATAGTCCTAGGAATGCGTCCCAAATGCCACCCTATTCCCGATATAATGCACTACTTTTGACCCCCGTGGTTCCAGGTCTAAAGAAGTGCACTATATAGGAAATAGGGTGGCATTTGGGACGCTGTCCTAGTCAGCCTTCAGTGCTTCATGGAAACTGTAGCCGGCACCACGATGGATCCATTACAATGAGGATCACTTCACGATGGATCCATTACAATGAGGATCACTTCACGATGGATCCATTACAATGAGGATCACTTCACGATGGATCCATTACAATGAGGATCACTTCACGATGGATCCATTACAATGAGGATCACTTCACGATGGATCCATTACAATGAGGATCACTTCACGATGGATCCATTACAATGAGGATCACTTCACGATGGATCCATTACAATGAGGATCACTTCACGATGGATCCATTACAATGAGGATCACTTCACGATGGATCCATTACAATGAGGATCACTTCACGATGGATCCATTACAATGAGGATCACTTCACGATGGATCCATTACAATGAGGATCACTTCACGATGGATCCATTACAATGAGGATCACTTCACGATGGATCCATTACAATGAGGATCACTTCACGATGGATCCATTACAATGAGGATCACTTCACGATGGATCCATTACAATGAGGATCACTTCACGATGGATCCATTACAATGAGGATCACTTCACGATGGATCCATTACAATGAGGATCACTTCACGATGGATCCATTACAATGAGGATCACTTCACGATGGATCCATTACAATGAGGATCACTTCACGATGGATCCATTACAATGAGGATCACTTTATATGTGCTGCTAAACCGATCTGATATGGCGATATCATACGGCTGGTTCGCTCAATTTATGCCCTATCATAGTTCACCTCTATCATGAATGAGAGGGTTGCTTGAAGCCAACTGTCGCCACGCTTCAAAAAAGGGCCTCTAAGCCTACAGTGAGGGATCAAATACAGTTTTTCCCCCTCCCTGTATCTATTTAGTTGCACTTGTTGAAGCTTTGTTTTTCTTATTTTCTTCCAACATGTCCAACACTGTAGGAACACGCTGTCGGCAGGACCATGTATGTCCAGAGCAGAGAGAGAAGACATTACATTCCTTTAGTGGTGTTGGGCAGGCTGAGGCAGGTGGGTAGGACAGAGCTAAAGACGGCACAGTATGAAGATAGGCTAAAACTGCTTCTCCAATAGAAATCCCAGATCACACTTGTAGTCGACGTCATGGCGACGGTGGCTAGATAAGCTCATGCGTAGCAACAGGTCTTCGGGTCTAACGGTCGTCTCGCCGCAGAGCTGCGCATGTGCAGGCCGTCAAATCAAAGGCACTCCGTCGATATAAAGTTGTTTTTGTCACTTTCACGAGGTTGGAGTAATAACGTGTTCAACTACTTAAGACATTGGCTCCAATCTAGGCAAGAAAGGAATAATTTTTAACTTCTCTCACTGACTTCCTGTTTGGTCTGTTTCGCAAGCGTTCCCGGAAGTCTCGCGATGTTGCGCCTCTGGGTTTAGAAACTCAGTGACAGAGCTATGGAATGTTGGTGTGGAGTGGAACACTAGAACACTAGAACACACAGCAACAGACTGGACCTGTAAAACTGCAATTCAGGTATTTGGAAGGCAGGCAGGCAGAGAGAGAGACAGCCATAGGCTACATAACAGGGGCTTTCTGGAGAGAGACAGCCATAGGCTACATAACAGGGGCTTTCTGGAGAGAGACAGCCATAGGCTACATAACAGGGGGCTTTCTGGAGAGAGACAGCCATAGGCTACATAACAGGGGCTTTCTGGAGAGAGACAGCCATAGGCTACATAACAGGGGCTTTCTGGAGAGAGACAGCCATAGGCTACATAACAGGGGCTTTCTGGAGAGAGACAGCCATAGGCTACATAACAGGGGCTTTCTGGAGAGAGACAGCCATAGGCTACATAACAGGGGCTTTCTGGAGAGAGACAGCCATAGGCTACATAACAGGGGCTTTCTGGAGAGAGACAGCCATAGGCTACATAACAGGGGCTTTCTGGAGAGAGACAGCCATAGGCTACATAACAGGGGCTTTCTGGAGAGAGACAGCCATAGGCTACATAACAGGGGCTTTCTGGAGAGAGACAGCCATAGGCTACATAACAGGGGCTTTCTGGAATCAAATCAAATTGTATTTATTTGTCACATGCGTCGTAGACAACAGGTGTAGACTAACAGTGAAATGCTTACTTACGGGTCGTTTTCCAACAATGCAGAGTTAAAAATAAGATACAAAATAAAATACTAAAATAGAAATGGTGACAGTAAATAAGGAATCAAAATAAAGAGTAAAAATAACATGGCTGTATACAGGGACTAGCAGTACTGAGTCCATGTGCAGGGGTACGAGGTCCTTGAGTTAGCTATGTACTGTACATATGGGTAGGGGTAAAGTGACTAGCAGCAGTGTATGTGGTGAGTGTGAAAGTGTGTGTGTGAGTGTGTGTATGGCGTCAGGATGCGTGTGTGTATGGCGTCAGGATGCGTGTGTGTGTGTTGGGGTGTCAGTGTAAGTATGTGTGAGTGTGTGGGTAGAGTCCAGTGTGTGTGCATAGAGTCAGTGCAAGAGAGTTAGTGCAAAAAAGGGTCCATGCAGGTAGTCCGGGTAACCATTTGATTAGCTATTTAGCAGTTTTGTTTAGAAGTCTTATGGCTTGGGTGTAGAAGCTGTTCAGGGTCCTGTTGGTTCCAGACTTGGTGCATCGGTACCGCTTGCCGTGCGGTAGCAGAAAGAACAGTCTGTGGCTTGGGTGGCAGGATTTCTGACAATTCTTTGGGCCTTCCTCTGACACCGAACATGGGCACGCTTAAGGTGGGGAAAGTGATTAGAAAGGTCTGCTACTTTCCCCACTGCCTCCAAATCAGACTAGTATAATCACAACACTGGATTTACAGGTACTTGTATACTGCTTTGTTTTAATAAGGACAATATTTAGGTGTTACGAACCCCGATGCTTTAAACGTCTAGGGTGGATGGACAAGAGACCCGTAACATAATTCATGCAAATTAGAATCGTGACATGGAAACAGTGAGAACAAAAACTACACGACAACCATAAACTACCGTCAAACATAAAATGTTTATTTTTGAACACACGGTAAAGGTTTGGGAAAAAGGGCTGAGCAGGACCCAAGAAATGAAACAATAGTGTAAAAAAAACCTAAACTGATCTTGCCTGCCTCAAGAACCGCTAAGCTACTGCTATCATACAAAAATACAGTGGGTGGTCCGATCAGGTCTAACTAGTGTTTTTAGACAGATTTCTTCCTACGGGTAATGTATGCCCAAGGGCAACTTGCTTAAATCCCCCTTTTCCCAGAAACACACAACAAAGTTACCAAACAGAGTAACCAGCAAATGAGTGAGTACACAAAACACCACAGTATCCATTCTCACATACGGAAAATAGTCTCTCTCTACAAACACAACTGACCGGCTTTTAAACAATGGGATGTGTGATTGAAAAACCAGAAACAGGTGGTGCAATGCAGAGGAATGTTCACTGATTGGTCCACCTTAGCAATCAGCAGACACCCCAACGACCACCAATCAGGAACATACAGGACACCTGTGATTAGGGCAGAAGGAGAGGAAAAAGACACAGGATAATAAAATAATAAGGACAATATGTAGGTCTGCTGTTTTAATAAGGACAATATGTAGGTCTGCTGTTTTAATAAGGACAATATGTAGGTCTGCTGTTTTAATTTACATCATTTAGCAGACGCTCTTATCCAGAGCGACTTACAATATTTAGGTCTGCTTTATTTGAATGACAGTAAGTAGGTATTGGATACTGTCTGAGCAATCACTGCCCCCCCATATTAGAACACTATTGCTAAGTAGTGTATATACAGTGGGGAGAACAAGTATTTGATACACTGCTGATTTTGCAGGTTTTCCTACTTAAAGCATGTAGATGTCTGAAATTTTTATCATAGGTACACTTCAACTGTGAGAGACGGAATCTAAAACAAAAATCCAGAAAATCACATTGTATGATTTTTAAGTAATTAATTAGCATTTTATTGCATGACATAAGTATTTGATCACCTACCAACCAGTAAGAATTCCGGCTCTCACAGACCTGTTAGGTTTTCTTTAAGAAGCCCTCCTGTTCTCCACTCATTACCTGTATTAACTGCACCTGTTTGAACTCGTTACCTGTATAAAAGACACCTGTCCACACACTCAATCAAACAGACTCCAACCTCTCCACAATGGCCAAGACCAGATAGCCGTGTAAGGACATCAGGGATAAAATGGTAGACCTGCACAAGGCTGGGATGGGCTACAGGACAATAGGCAAGCAGCTTGGTGAGAAGGCAACAACTGTTGGCGCAATTATTAGAAAATGGAAGAAGTTCAAGATGACGGTCAATCACCCTCGGTCTGGGGCTCCATGCAATATCTCACCTTGTGGGGCATCAATGATCATGAGGAAGGTGAGGGATCAGCCCAGAACTACACGGCAGGACCTGGTCAATGACCTGAAGAGAGCTCGGACCACAGTCTCAAAGAAAACCATTAGTAACACACTACGCCGTCATGGATTAAAATCCTGCAGCGCACGCAAGGTCCCCCTGCTCAAGCCAGCGCATGTCCAGGCCCGTCTGAAGTTTGCCAATGACCATCTGGATGATCCAGAGGAGGAATGGGAGAAGGTCATGTGGTCTGATGAGACAAAAATAGCTTTTTGGTCTAAACTCCACTTGCCGTGTTTGGAGGAAGAA
Organism: Coregonus sp. 'balchen'; assembly: GCA_902810595.1. NCBI lineage: Eukaryota > Metazoa > Chordata > Actinopteri > Salmoniformes > Salmonidae > Coregonus > Coregonus sp. 'balchen'. Next base: position 17,494,402 of record LR778278.1, on the reverse strand, counting down.
GGAGGATGAGTACAACCCCAAGAACACCATCCCAACCGTGAAGCATGGAGGTGGAAACATCATTCTTTGGGGATGCTTTTCTGCAAAGGGGACAGGACGACTGCACCGTATTGAGGGGAGGATGGATGGGGCCATGTATCGCGAGATCTTGGCCAACAACCTCCTTCCCTCAGTAAGAGCATTGAAGATGGGTCGTGGCTGGGTCTTCCAGCATGACAATGACCCGAAACACACAGCCAGGGCAACTAAGGAGTGGCTCCGTAAGAAGCATCTCAAGGTCCTGGAGTGGCCTAGCCAGTCTCCAGACCTGAACCCAATAGAACATCTTTGGAGGGAGCTGAAAGTCCATATTGCCCAGCGACAGCACCGAAACCTGAAGGATCTGGAGAAGGTCTGTATGGAGGAGTGGGCCAAAATCCCTGCTGCAGTGTGTGCAAACCTGGTCAAGACCTACAGGAAACGTATGATCTGTGTAATTGCAAACAAAGGTTTCTGTACCAAATATTAAGTTCTGCTTTTCTGATGTATCAAATACTTATGTCATGCAATAAAATGCAAATTAATTACTTAAAAATCATGTGATTTTCTGGATTTTTGTTTTAGATTCCGTCTCTCACAGTTGAAGTGTACCTATGATAAACATTACAGACCTCTGCATGCTTTGTAAGTAGGACAACCTGCAAAATCGGCAGTGTATCAAATACTTGTTCTCCCCACTGTAGCCTACTTACTGTCATTAACACTATTGTTAAGTAGTGTATATAGCCTACTTACTGTCATTAACACTATTGTTAAGTAGTGTATATAGCCTACTTACTGTCATTAACACTATTGTTAAGTAGTGTATATAGCCTACTTACTGTCATTAACACTATTGTTAAGTAGTGTATATAGCCTACTTACTGTCATTAACACTATTGTTAAGTAGTGTATATAGCCTACTTACTGTCATTAACACTATTGTTAAGTAGTGTATATAGCCTACTTCTCATACTGTTTCAAGAAATATCCTACTACAGCACAGTAAAATTCATTCCATGGAGGGGAGTGTCACTCCTCCCTTGTTGTAATTTAACTACGGTGCATTCTGAAAGTATTCAGTCCCCTTGCCTTACTCTAAAATTGATTAAATAAATAAAATGTCTCAATCTACACACAATACCCTATAATGACAACGCGACAACAGGTTAATTTTTTCCCCAAATGTATATATATAAAAAAATATATTTCATAAGTATTCAGACCCTTTGTTATGAGACTTGAAATTGAGCTGAGGTGCATCCTGTTTCCATTGATCATCCTTGAGAGGTTTCTACAACTTGATTGGAGTCCACCTGTGGTAAATTAAATTGATTGGACATGATTTGGAAAGGCACACACCTGTCTATATAAGGTCCCACAGTTGACAGTGTATGTCAGAGCAAAAACCAAGCCATGAGGTCGAAGGAATTATCCGTAGAGCTCCAAGACAGGATTGTGTCGAGGCACAGATCTGGGGAAGGGTACCAAAAAATGTCTGCAGCATTGAAGGTCCCCAAGAACACAGTGGCCTCCATCATTCTTAAATGGAATTAGTTTGGAACCACCCAGACTCTTCCTAGAGCTGGCCGCCCGGCCAAACTGAGCAATCGGGAGAGAAAGGGCCTTGGTCAGGGAGGTGACCAAGAACCCAATGGTCACTGACAGAGCTCCAGAGTTCCTCTGTGGAGATCGGATAACCATCTCTGCAGCACTCCACCAATCAGGCTTTTATGGTAGAGTGGACAGACGGAAGCCACTCAGTAGAAGGCACATGACAGCCCGCTTGGAGTTTGCCAAAAGGCACCTAAAGGAATCTCAGACCATGAGAAACAAGATTCTCTGGTCTGATGAAACCAAGATTGAACTCTTTGGCCTGAATGCCAAGCGTCACATCTGGAGGAAACCTGGCACCATCCCTACGGTGAAGCATGGTGGTGGCAGCATCATGCTGTGGGGATGTTTTTCAGCGGCAGGGACTGGGAGACTAGTCAGGATCGAGGCAAAGATGAACGCATCAAAGTACAGAGATCCTTGATGAAAACCTGCTCCAGAGCGCTCAGGACCTCAGACTGGGGCGAAGGTTCACCTTCCAATAGGACAACGACCCTAAACACACAGCCAAGACAACACAGGAGTGGCTTCAGGACAAGTCTCTGAATGTCCTTGAGTGGCCCAGCCAGAGCCCGGACTTGAACCCGATCGAACATCTCTGGAGAGACCTGAAAATAGCTGTGCAGCGACGCTCCCCATCCAACCTGACAGAGCTTGAGAGGATCTGCAGAGAAGAATGGGAGAAACTCCCCAAATACAGGTGTGCCAAGCTTGTAGCGTCATATCCAAGAAGACTTGAGGCTGTAATCGCTGCCAAAAGGTGCTTCAACAAAGTACCGAGTAAAGGGTCTGAATACTTAAGTGTTATTTATTTTTTTATAAATTCACAGAACATCTAAAGACCTGTTGTTTCTTTGTCATTATGGGGTATTGTGTGTAGGTTGATGAGAAGAAAACGATTTAATCAATATTAGAATAAGGCTGTAACATAACAAAATGTAGAGAAAGGGAAAGGGTCTGAATAAGGAACAAACGCAGCATGTTCAAGTCATTGACACAATTACCTTCTACTTAACGGATGAATTAAGGATGAGTTAGGAACGCCCCTCACCTGGTTGTCCAGGTCTTAAGGATGAGTTAGGAACGCCCCTCACCTGGTTGTCAGGGTCTTAAGGATGAGTTAGGAACGCCCCTCACCTGGTTGTCAGGGTCTTAAGGATGAGTTAGGAACGCCCCTCACCTGGTTGTCCAGGTCTTAAGGATGAGTTAGGAACGCCCCTCACCTGGTTGTCAGGGTCTTAAGGATGAGTTAGGAACGCCCCTCACCTGGTTGTCCAGGTCTTAAGGATGAGTTAGGAACGCCCCTCACCTGGTTGTCAGGGTCTTAAGGATGAGTTAGGAACGCCCCTCACCTGGTTGTCCAGGTCTTAAGGATGAGTTAGGAACGCCCCTCACCTGGTTGTCAGGGTCTTAAGGATGAGTTAGGAACGCCCCTCACCTGGTTGTCAGGGTCTTAAGGATGAGTTAGGAACGCCCCTCACCTGGTTGTCCAGGTCTTAAGGATGAGTTAGGAACGCCCCTCACCTGGTTGTCAGGGTCTTAAGGATGAGTTAGGAACGCCCCTCACCTGGTTGTCCAGGTCTTAAGGATGAGTTAGGAACGCCCCTCACCTGGTTGTCCAGGTCTTAAGGATGAGTTAGGAACGCCCCTCACCTGGTTGTCAGGGTCTTAAGGATGAGTTAGGAACGCCCCTCACCTGGTTGTCAGGGTCTTAAGGATGAGTTAGGAACGCCCCTCACCTGGTTGTCAGGGTCTTAAGGATGAGTTAGGAACGCCCCTCACCTGGTTGTCAGGGTCTTAAGGATGAGTTAGGAACGCCCCTCACCTGGTTGTCAGGGTCTTAAGGATGAGTTAGGAACGCCCCTCACCTGGTTGTCAGGGTCTTAAGGATGAGTTAGGAACACCCCTCACCTGGTTGTCAGGGTCTTAAGGATGAGTTAGGAACGCCCCTCACCTGGTTGTCCAGGTCTTAAGGATGAGTTAGGAACGCCCCTCACCTGGTTGTCAGGGTCTTAAGGATGAGTTAGGAACACCCCTCACCTGGTTGTCAGGGTCTTAAGGATGAGTTAGGAACGCCCCTCACCTGGTTGTCAGGGTCTTAAGGATGAGTTAGGAACGCCCCTCACCTGGTTGTCAGGGTCTTAAGGATGAGTTAGGAACGCCCCTCACCTGGTTGTCAGGGTCTTAAGGATGAGTTAGGAACGCCCCTCACCTGGTTGTCCAGGTCTTAAGGATGAGTTAGGAACGCCCCTCACCTGGTTGTCAGGGTCTTAAGGATGAGTTAGGAACGCCCCTCACCTGGTTGTCAGGGTCTTAAGTATGAGTTAGGAACGCCCCTCACCTGGTTGTCAGGGTCTTAAGGATGAGTTAGGAACGCCCCTCACCTGGTTGTCAGGGTCTTAAGTATGAGTTAGGAACGCCCCTCACCTGGTTGTCAGGGTCTTAAAATTGGACACATTAAAATGACATAACTAGAACCAACACACACTGCTCTCCATAACCTGCCATGTATTCAACATAAAAAAATAAAAGACAAATAGGATGATTTTGTTTAGATTTTATTTGAAACCATCTGAACACCAGTCTGTTAGAAGAGCCGCTTTATGCCTTGACGGGGGCTGCCTTGGCGGGGGCTGTCTTGGCCGGGGCTGCCTTGACGGGGGCTGCCTTGGCCGGGGCTGTCTTGGCCGGGGCTGCCTTCTTGGCCGGCTTCTTCTTGGGCTTCAGCATCTTGGCCTTGATCTGTGGGTAGGGCGAGAGACACTCATGTAGACAGGACCTGGATGTATGGAGGTATTCATACTAGTAGTCACCGAGTACCGCATTATGGGTCATAATACCCATAAAACCTAGCAGTCAAACAGAGAATTGGTTCCAATAGCTTCTCCACCATTTCATTTTTCCCATAGGGGGATTTTTTTTTATAGAAACACTTCAAAATAAGGTCTGTGTTTCATGTAGGCTTACCCCCCCCCCCCACAAACATGGTACATCAGTAGAGTAATAATGTAATGTTTTATTTATATTTATACTCACAGCCGGGTCATGCAGCAGGATGGCTTGACGTCTGGCTGTCTTGGCGTAGGGGTTCAGCTTCATCATGATTCTCAGGTTCTTCAGCGGGTTCTTCTTCAGGACCCTGCGCCTGATCTTCTTGCTGTGAGGAGACAGGAGAGACGGGGTCAGTAGGAGGGAGAATCTGTTGATATTCTGTGGTCCATGTGTTGAGAATGGTTGCACCTCAAAATAGCACACCATTTCCTATAAAGTGCACTACTTTTGACCAAAGCCAAAATTGGCTGTACGGTCATGCTCAGGACTTCCATTAAAATCAGGATTCAGAAACACGGACCTGAAGTGGAACCTCATCATGGCTTCATATCACAGTGGAGCAATAACGTACTACAGTACCCACAATGCTCTGTACTACAGTACCCATAATGCTATGTAATATATAAAAGTGAGCAGGGCTTACTTTGGTGCACGAAGTGCTTTCTGGATCTCCTCACTCTTCAGAATCCTGCTCAGATCTGTGTTGGTCATCTTGTGCATGGGCAGACTGGAAGAGAGAGAGAGAGAGAGGGAGAGAGAGGGAGAGAGGGAGAGAGAGAGAGAGAGAGAGAGAGAGAGAGAGAGGGAGAGAGAGAGAGAGAGAGAGAGAGAGAGAGAGAGAGAGAGACAGAGACAGAGAGAGGGAGAGAGGGAGAGAGAGAGAGGGAGAGAGATGCCAACGGTCAGGTCAGAACATAATTTACCTCTTATGATTGTTAGTGAGCAGCATGTGGTTTAGCAGCAGACCATTATAGAGCCTTTCACCAAAACTCAGAACTTCTGGTAGATATCAGGGTTCAGAAACACGGACCGAAGTGGAAGCTCATCACTGTAGAAAATTAAAAAGCTCTCAAATCTGTTACCAACTCTGCTCACTACAACCCCAGATTAGCAACTTAAAATTTCAACCAGTTTTACTGGCTGGGACACTACATAACCCTCATTTGACTCACTTGTAGTCCACCTTGAGAGAGGCAGATTTGCGCCAGGTACCGTAAAGCTGGTCCAGCTTGCGGAAGGCGGACTCGGTCCAGATACAGAAGCGACCGACGTGACCACCGGGGGCGAGCCGGAGCAGGTTCAGCTTGTTCACGTTCTGCAGGGTGATACCTGGGAGAACGACCATCAAATACAAATTAATAAACATTGTGCCAATTTAACCCGATGCTTAAATCTACAGTGGAAAATATGCCATCAAAAAGAAAAAAGTATTCATTATTTTACAAAGAACTAGTATCCATTGACATTTTGTATTCAGTTTCATGAGTGAAAAGGTTGGGCTCAGAACGTCCATTGAAATCACGGTGTTCAGAAACATGGACCTGACGTGCCAAGTCACCATACACTACATGGCCAAAAGTATGTGGACAGCCCTTCAAATTAGTGGATTCAGCCACACCCGTTGCTGACAGGTGTATAAAAATCAAGCACACGACCATGCAATCTCCATAGACAAACACAGGCAGTAGAATGGCCTTACTGAAGAACTCAGTGACTTTCAATGTGGCACCGTCATAGGATGCCACCTTTCCCACAAGTCAGTTGGTCAAATGTTTGCCCTGCTAGATCTGTAAGTGCTGTTATTGTGAAGTGGAAACGTCTAGGAGCAACAACGGCTGTTATAGCAGCAAAGGGGGGACCAACTCCATATTAATGCCCATGATTTTGGAATGAGATGTTCGACGAGCAGGTGTCCACATACTTTTGGTTATGTAGTATAGCTAGCTAGCTCTTTCTTCACTGACATAAAAAGCTTGTTAGCCTTTTTAAATGACCCTGATGTTGTAGACATGCAGCCCCACAATTAAAGAGGAACTGATTATCAGAAATCAGTCGTAGACCCCACCCACACCAGGGTAGACCCCACCCACACCAGGGTAGACCCCACCCACCCCACCAGTGGTGAGACCCCCACCCACCCACACCAGGGTAGACCCCACCCCCCACACCAGGTAGACCCCACCCACCCACACCAGGGTAGACCCCACCCACCCCACTCCAGGGTAGACCCCACCACCCCACCAGGGTTGACCCCACCCCACACCAGGGTAGACCCCCCCCACCCACACCAGGGTAGACCCACCCACCCACACCAGGGTAGACCCCACCCACCACTCCAGGGTAGACCCCACCCACCCCACCCCAGGGTAGACCCCACCCACACCAGGGTAGACCCCACCCACACCAGGGTAGACCCCACCCACACCAGGGTAGACCCCACCCACACCAGGGTAGACCCCACCACCACACCAGGTAGACCCCCACCCACCACACAGGGTAGACCCCCACCCACCCACACCAGGGTAGACCCCACCCACCACACCAGGGTACACCCTACCCACCCACACCAGGGTAGACCCCACCCACCCACACCAGGGTAGACCCCACCCACCCACGCCAGGGTACACCCTACCCACCCACACCAGGGTAGACCCCACCCACCCACCCACACCAGGGTAGACCCCACCTACCCACCCACACCAGGGGAGACCCTACCCACCCACACCAGGGTACACCCTACCCACCCACACCAGGGTAGACCCTACCCACCCACACCAGGGTAGACCCTACCCACCCACTCCAGGGTAGACCCCACCCACCCACACCAGGGTAGACCCCACCCACCCACACCAGGGTAGACCCCACCCACCCACACCAGGGTAGACCCCACCCACACCAGGGTAGACCCCACCTACCCACCCACACCAGGGTACACCCTACCCACCCACACCAGGGTACACCCTACCCACCCACACCAGGGTACACCCTACCCACCCACACCAGGGTACACCCTACCCACCCACACCAGGGTAAGACCCCACCCACCCACACCAGGGTAGACCCCACCCACCCACACCAGGGTAGACCCCACCCACCCACCACCAGGGTACACCCTACCCACCCACACCAGGGTAGACCCCACCCACCCACACCAGGGTAGACCCCACCCACCCACACACACCAGGGTAGACCCCACCCACCCACCCACACCAGGGTAGACCCCACCCACCCACACCAGGGTAGACCCCACCCACCCACACCAGGGTAGACCCCACCCACCCACACCAGGGTAGACCCCACCCACCCACTCCAGGGTAGACCCCACCCACCCACACCAGGGGAGACCCTACCACCCACAACAGGGTAGAACCCCACCCACCCATACCAGGGTAGACCCCACCCACCCATACCAGGGTAGACCCCACCCACCCATACCAGGGTAGACCCCACCCACCCATACCAGGGTAGACCCCACCCACCCACACCAGGGTAGACCCCACCCACCCACACCAGGGTAGACCCCCACCTACCCACCCACACCAGGGTAGACCCCACCCACCCACACCAGGGTAGACCCCACCTACCCACCCACACCAGGGTAGACCCCACCCACCCACACCAGGGTAGACCCCACCTACCCACCCACACCAGGGTAGACCCCACCCACCCACACCAGGGTAGACCCCACCTACCCACCCACACCAGGGTAGACCCCACCCACCCACCCACACCAGGGTAGACCCCACCCACCCACACCAGGGGAGACCCTACCCACCCACACCAGGGTACACCCTACCCACCCACACCAGGGTAGACCCCACCCACCCACACCAGGGTAGACCCCACCCACCCACACCAGGGTAGACCCCACCCACCCACCCACACCAGGGTAGACCCCACCCACCCACTCCAGGGTAGACCCCACCCACCCACACCAGGGTAGACCCCACCCACCCACACCAGGGTAGACCCCACCCACCCACTCCAGGGTAGACCCCACCCACCCACTCCAGGGTAGACCCCACCCACCCACACCAGGGTAGACCCCACCCACCCACCCCAGGGTAGACCCCACCCACCCACCCACACCAGGGGAGACCCCACCCACCCACACCAGGGTAGACCCCACCCACCCACACCAGGGTAGACCCCACCCACCCACTCCAGGGTAGACCCCACCCACCCACACCAGGGGAGACCCCACCCACACCAGGGTAGACCCCACCCACCCACCCACACCAGGGGAGACCCCACCCACCCACACCAGGGGAGACCCTACCCACCCACACCAGGGTAGACCCCACCCACCCATACCAGGGTAGACCCCACCCACACCAGGGTAGACCCCACCCACCCATACCAGGGTAGACCCCACCCACCCATACCAGGGTAGACCCCACCCACCCATACCAGGGTAGACCCCACCCACCCACACCAGGGTAGACACTACCAATACATACCAGGGATGTTTCTGAATGCCTTGGTGACGCCTTGGTCTTGGTTGTAGATGATGCACGGTCCTTTGCGCTGGATACGCCTGCGATTCCTCATCTTTCCTTTACCGGCACGCATGCGCTGGGACGCGTACACCTGCACAGATCCACAATATCACGGATCATCTCATGTCAACAAAAGGAGACAACAGCCGTGCTTTTATGTTGCTAATATCAGGGATTTGTTATGCTCAGGACTTCACATTAAATATCAGGATTCAGAAACACGGACCTGAAGTGGAACCTCATCATGGCTTCGTATCACTATACAGAACAAACGCACGAAAAGTCAACGAGGACCAGTGAGACAGTATTAAGTATAGCTAATATTATTAACCTTCTTGATGTCGTTCCAGGCCTTGAGTTTCTTCAGCAGAAGCACAGCCTCCTTTGTCTTCTTGTAACCTTCCACTTTATCTTCAACTACCAGGGGAACCTCTGGGATCTCCTCAATCCGGTGTCCTGGAGGAAGGAGACCATCCAGTACAGGCTTCGGATTGTTATACAGATCCTTTTTGTTCTAAATGCTACAAGTTATTTTGCTCAGAAATTTTTATACATCTACATGTCCTGAAGGAAAAATGACAAGATTAGAACCTTTCTAATTAGGGTTGAGCAGTATCAAGATCCCCATTCCGTTTCTGTACCGTACTAGGATATACGGTATTACCGGCAGTGTACACAAGGGGGTGCTATTCCAAAGGTTTAAAAAAAATAAAGTAAAATATGCTAAAACTACAGGCGAATTCCCATAGATGATGCTAGCTAAATGCTAACACACGAATATAAGGACAGACAACCCGGTTCATAAAATTATACAACAGTTAAACTACTCCCACTTGATCGTCTGCACTAAACAAGAAGCTTGATCTCGCAAGCTATCCGCCTACAGCTAGCAAGTTAGCAAACCAAATGCATAGCTGGAGAAAATGTATGGCACATCTTAGTTAACTTCTAGTTAAGATATTTAGCTGGCAAACTGAACTTCAAGTGTAACTTGATCACCCGCTGCTGCGCAACACTGGATCAAACATACTGTGAGACAGGCTCAATTTAATTTAGAATAAAAATAAATACTTGACGGGATTTCAAAATACCCCAGGAGCCTGTATACCACCCAGGTTTCTAATACGTGTTCACGATACCAGAAAAATGTAGCTAAGTTGAGTGCATCTCACATTACTTTTGGGTTGTAATCATAATGCTCACATGAATATATGTTAATGTCACTGTCACTCAAAATTTAGTTCCTAGTAGAATAACGTTACAATGCAAATGTCATGTTAAGAAAATGTATTTTATATTAATACTGCCCACGAAAAAGGTTCAGACAAACTCAATCCGCATATGGTGGTCCTCTGTAGCTCAGCTGGTAGAGCACGGCGCTTGTAACGCCAGGGTAGTGGGTTCGATCCCCGGGACCACCCATGCACAAAAATGTATGCACGCATGACTAAGTCGCTTTGGATAAAAGCGTCTGCTAAATGGCATATTATTATTATATGACGCGAGACATTTGACAGAAGTACCGAAAGTAACAAATTCTAGTACCGAACCATTTGTCACGTTCTAGTAGCTAGTGAAGTACTGAGCTTTTGTTATGCAACACTAATGGCTACAACTCAAGTAACAGCTACATTATTTATATTATTATTTTACATTTTAGTCATTTAGCAGACGCTCTTATCCAGAGCGACTTACAGGAGCAATTAGGGTTAAGTGCCTTGCTCAAGGATACACAGATTAGTCGGCTCGGGGATTAGAACCAGCGACCTTTCGGTTACTGGCACAACGCTCTTAACCACTAAGCTACCTGCCGCCACATGTACAGCTTCTCTAGTACAGGCTGTTAATGTTAAAAAGACATCTTGCTCAGAATTATTATTTCGTCAACCCACTGTGGCAGCTGTAAGACAGTCGGCAAACCGTCACCGCACACAGAGTCAGACGCAAATTACACCATCATAGCAAGTCTTATGGATGGACATTACAAGAGCCTTTGATTGTAGCCACATTTTTATTCATTGGGATTTTTTTTTTTTGAATTAATATTTTGTAAAGGTACAAAATATTAATTAATATTGAATTTTCCATTCGTTGTATTTCACATACATAACTAAGTTTGCTACGGATAGTCCTAAGTATTTCCCTCTTTGTAAGTTTGTTAATTTTATCTCTTACCATACCTTGCCAAATACATTTTGAAACTGCACTATGAAGTTCATTCCAATAGCCTGAAGGGGGAGCCACGGGAAGCATTAAACTACCAAAATTAAGCCGTGGCAATATATTCAATTTGACAATAGATATTCTGCCAGTTAAAGCAACTGGGATATCAATCCATCTATGGAGATGGGATTTAATTGATTTGAGCGTTCTGTTAACGTTTCTGGCAACGGCTTATCTAAGAAAGGAAATATATCTACTCCTAAATATTTACAATTGGAAACGATTGGGATTCCATAAGTAGAGATTGAGTCCTTCATCTGGGTTGAGAGGCAGTGGGGCTGATTTGGTTAAAATAACTAAAATTAGAGATGCATAAATACACACAGAACAGGTCTCTAACAAAATGATTATCTAACGAGAAACTAAAAAACTTAAATGAAAAATCTATATTTGGGGTCCATAACACTGCTAAAAACTAACACAAAGCTGTGCATCAACGGATGGTGGGCGGCGTACCTTTGGACATGACGAGAGCGGGCAGGGCGGAGGCGGCCAGGGCGGAGCAGATGGCGTAACGCTTCTGGGTGGTGTTGATCCTGCGGTGCCAGCGGCGCCAGGTCTTGGTGGGGGCGAACATGCGCCCTCCACGACACATCTACAGTCAACCAGGGTCAAGGAAATCTAGCAAGCAACACTAATGGATGAAGAAACTTCTGGAAGAGCTTCTGGACACGTTTAGCCAGGGTATCGCCATGATTGTGCATTTTTAGTTCGGGAAACCGGCCCAAATGTTTGCGAGTATCTTGCTCAGACTCAAGGTTCGTCAGCCACTTGTGCCAGCATATGACATCAGGCATAATGTCACTGATCACAGTGTAGGACGCAAATTACACCATCACTGCAAGCCTCCGAATGTCTGCCTACCTCAGCATGAACCACCATGTGCTGTGTTCATTAGACGACAAACGGATGAAAAAAACTGTTACGAGCAATCAGTATTTGTACAATAACTTTGACTCCCACTGCAAAACGTTTTGTTGCGATGTGCCCTAATGAACACAGACCAGGTAGCCCATATCTATACCCACAGACATTGAGATTTAAGGGGACGATAAAAGGAAATTACCATATTTTTTTTTACAACCAAATCTGTATTTTGGATGTAAATATCATGTTATATGAGTGTCCAGACACTTGTGATGCAACGTTATTTTATTTTTAAACGTCCCAATCAGCGATAGACTTCCTCATCCTGCAGTATGGGGGCTTTAATAAAACATTAAAAGCTCCCAAAAAAACACACTTTTAGAAATGGCAAAGCTTTAAGTATAGTGATAGAGGTCTTTAGAGGTTGTACACATGAAGCAGTCAACCCGAAATTGAGATCACAATTTTTTTTGGCCGACTTCAGCGATACCGCGCCCTCCATTCTCCACGCAGGCTACAGGGAGAACGGCAAAGCTGGATAGGATAATCTTAAGTGCCTGGACAGTTCTATAACACGCCATTTACATCCAAAATACAGGTTTGGTTGTAAAAAGTTGACTTCACCTTGAAGGGGAATGTTAACCTGTCAGAGAGGATACATTCCCGAAGGCTCCCTGTCCAGAGCGGTGGGTACCACCTCCCCTCACACGGGGTATACGGGCCACGGCCCGGCCTGTACCCCAGGACTCAGCACTGGTCTGGTGACCTGGAACACATAACAACCTGTGTGTCAATGGATACATATACTGAACATAAATATCAAATGCAATTTACAAATATTTTACAGAGTTAGTTCATATAAAAAAAAGAAACCCGTCAATAAAATAAATTCATTAAGCCCTATTCTAGGATTTCAAATGACCGGGAATACAGACGTTGGGAGGCGGCTTATGGTAGAGAAATGAACATTCAATTTTCTGGCAACTACTAAAATTGACATTTCTTCAGTCAGCATGCCAATTGCACGCTCCCTCCAAAACTTGAGACATCTGTGGCATTGTGCTGTGTGACAATCATGCTGTTTAATCAGCTTCTTGATATGCCACACCTGTCAGGTGGATGGATAATGCTCACTAACAAGGATGTAAACTAATTTGGGCACAATTTTAGAGAAATAAACTTTATGAGTATGGAAACTTTCTGGAATATTTTATTTCAGCGCATTAAACACGGGATCAACACTTTACATGTTGCTTTTATCTTTTTTGTTCAGTGGTACAGGTGAAAGCCCTTCAGAACTTCTAGTATAATCAGGTTTCAGAAACACGGACCGAAGTTAAAACTCATCACCAAAGCTTTCACCTGTCTCCAAAAACTACAAAGCATTCCTTATTTGACTGAATAAATGTTGAAAAGATCACTCACCGGCCAGCCCGCTGACGGCGTAGGGCTGACGACTGTTCTTGCGCATGTTGGTGTGCACGAAGTTGACAATGTCGGGGCGGATGGGAGCCTTGAACACCGCAGGCATAACCACATTTTTGCCTGAGCTTTCTCCTTTCTCGGAGTAGATCGAGATTAAAGGCCGGGCACAAGCCTACGGGAGAGAGAAAAAAAGTCAAAATCAGATGCAAGTTCTTACAACGTACCTAATCGTATGTTGCTAATTAGCCAACGACACGCTACATGTCACATTATTAACGTTACCTAGCTACATGTAGCTAATGATCATCTTGCTCAGACTCAGTTATCGTCATTCACTTGCGCCAGTATATGACAGTAGGCATCTGTCGACTGATTGCAAAGTAGGACGCAAATTACACCATCATAGCAAGTACGTGTAAAATCCTGATTTTCTCAGTCCCGCTAGCCGCCATGCTAGTACCTAGCTAGCTAGCACGCTAACCAGATCATTTGTCAGTTTCGGATTAATTATCTGTAGTTGGCTAGCTAGTTGGCTAGCTTCCGCAAATATGTAAGTGATCTACAGTTTACTAAGTACATATTCAAAACATTTGCGTGAAGAAATGTGTACTGGTTTACGAACTTCACGTATATTTGATAAAACCCGGCTATACGGCCTGTGGTTGAACAGCGCCCAGCCAAAACGGCTCCTCGTGTCAAACTTCGTTCAGATTACCATAGAATAAGTTAAATTGTATTGTCTAACAAACACATTGGCTTGAGAAGTCTTTTGTTTTTGCAATATAGATTAATCGCTAATATTAAAATGGTATTTGCTGATGAAAGAAGCTATAATTCTCACCATTTTTATATGTTTTGTCTCGGCTCGCCTGGAACCACGCTCCTTACTCAATGGCGGCCACAGTGGAAAAGGAAGTTGGCAAGGCAACTCACAGGATACATGCTTCCGACAACGTCACACTTCCGACAACTGAAACTTTCAATACATTCAATACTACATAGAGGCATATTTTTTCGATTCTAAGTCTATACATGTACTCTTTCAATTTATGAACGTTTAATATCGAACTTGGAAATACTATACAACGGCGAAAAAAAATGTACATAAATGGGATTACCTAGGTCCTTACTGCGCAGTACGGCGGAGGAAACAAGTGTGGTGACCGGACTACTTTCGTAATAATTATTTCCTGAAATTATATATTTTTTTCTTCTTAAATGTAGCTAATACACGAGCCAGTTGCGTGACAATACGTATTTTGTCTTACACTTTTTTTTTGTAAAAAATATTAATAGATCAAAAATAGTTTATGTTCGTAGTGCCGACTGATGACGTCAAGAGTTCACTGGCTGTATTGGCGCGAAACGTCAAATTCAATCGTAGCTCCAACTTTTATTTAACGTTTTTTTTTTAAACTTCATAACACCAACTAGCATTACTATTTTTGGTAACTAGCTACCTAATGAAATGGGCTCCAAGATCATCGCCGACGCTTTACAGTTTTCGAAAATGCTTCGGTGAGTTCACGTTTTTTAAATGTGTGGCTAGCTACTCTGTCTCCAGTTTGATATTCTTTACTTAGCTAGCTAGCTAACGTAACTAAGTTAACTAAACACTGATTAGTGCCAGCAAAAGTTTAGTGGAGGAGGAATAATGGTCTGGGGCTGTTTTTCATGGTTTGGGCTAGGCCCCTTAGTTCCAGTGAAGGGAAATCTTAACGCTACAGTATACAATGACATTCTAGGCGATTATGTGCTTCCAAGTTTGTGGCGACAGTGAATAGTGTATAAGAGGAAGACAGAGGATGGAGAGAGAGTGGCCAGCGGAGATGAATGAATTGAGCAAGAAAGGAACAGTGAAGACCGAGATGTATGTGTAAATTAATGTTAATTCATAGGCTCTGCTGTTAATCCACTATTCGTATGTTAGCCTATATATTAGGCCTAGCCTACTACAGTGAATTTAGACGACAACCACCTGTGCAATGCAAGCCAGAGACAAAACTCTATCATACTATCCAGGTCTGTGCCCAAACAGTTTGAGCTTCTACTTCTAAAAATCCACCTTTCCAGAAATAAGTCTCTCACTGTTGCCGCTTGCTACAGACCCCCCTCAGCCCCCAGCTGTGCCCTGGACACCATATGTGAATTGATTGCCCCCCATTTATCCTCAGAGTTTGTACTGCTTGGTGACCTAAATTGGGATATGCTTAATACCCCAGCCATCCTACAATCCAAGCTAGATGCCCTCAACCTCACGCAAATTATCAACGAACCTACCAGGTACAACCCTAAATCCGTAAACATGGGTACCCTC
This sequence comes from Coregonus sp. 'balchen', assembly GCA_902810595.1. Classification (NCBI taxonomy): domain Eukaryota; kingdom Metazoa; phylum Chordata; class Actinopteri; order Salmoniformes; family Salmonidae; genus Coregonus; species Coregonus sp. 'balchen'. The sequence goes on along the minus strand of LR778278.1, from coordinate 17,478,607 downwards.
ATAGATATCATCCTGACTAACATACCCTCTAAATACACCTCAGCTGTCTTCAACCAGGATCTCAGCGATCACTGCCTTATTGCCTGCGTCCGTAACGGGTCCGCGGTCAAACGACCACCCCTCATCACTGTCAAACGCTCCCTAAAACACTTTAGCGAGGAGGCCTTCCTAATTGACCTGGCCCAGGTATCCTGGATGGATATAGATCTCATTCCGTCAGTAGAGGATGCCTGGTTGTTCCTTAAAAGTAATTTCCTCTCAATCTTAAATAAACATGCCCCATTCAAAAAATACAGAACTAAGAACCGATATAGCCCCTGGTTCTCCTCAGACTTGACTGCCCTTGACCAGCACAAAAACATCCTGTGGCGTACAGCATTAGCATCAAATAGCCCCCGCGATATGCAACTTTTCAGGGAAGTTAGGAACCAATATACACAAGCAGTCAGGAAAGCAAAGGCTAACTTTTTCAAACAGAAATTTGCATCCTGTAGCACTAACTCCAAAAAGTTTTGGGACACTGTAAAGTCCATGGAGAATAAGAGCACTTCCTCCCAGCTGCCCACTGCACTGAGGCTAGGAAACACTATCACCACCGATAAATCTACAATAATCGAGAATTTCAACAAGCATTTTGCTACAGCTGGCCATGCGTTCCATCTGGCTACCACTAACCCGGCCACCAACTCTGCACCCTCTGCTGCAACTTGCCCATGCCCCCCCCGCTTCTCCTTCACACAAATTCAGACAGCTGATGTTTTGAAAGCGCTGCAAAATCTGGACCCCTACAAATCAGCTGGGCTAGACAATCTGGACCCTTTCTTTCTAAAACTAGCCGCCGAAATTGTCGCTACCCCTATTACTAGTCTGTTCAACCTCTCTTTCATAACGTCTGAGATCCCCAGAGATTGGAAAGCTGCCGCGGTCATCCCCCTCTTCAAAGGGGGTGACACTCTAGATCCAAACTGCTACAGACCTATATCCATCCTGCCCTGCCTTTCGAAAGTATTCGAAAGCCAAGTTAACAAACAGATCATCGACCATTTCGAATACCACCGTACCTTCTCCGCTATGCAATCCGGTTTCCGAGCTGGTCACGGGTGCACTTCAGCCACGCTCAAGGTCCTAAACGATATTATAACCGCGATTGATAATAGACAGTACTGTGCAGCCGTCTTCATCGACCTGGCCAAGGCTTTCGACTCTGTCAACCACCGCATTCTTATTGGCAGACTAAATAGCCTTGGTTTCTCAAATGACTGCCTCGCCTGGTTCACCAACTACTTCTCAGATAGAGTTCAGTGTGTCAAATCGGAGGGCCTGTTGTCTGGACCTATGGCAGTCTCTATGGGGGTGCCACAGGGTTCAATTCTTGGGCCGACACTTTTCTCCGTGTATATCAATGATGTCGCTCTTGCTGCTGGTGACTCTCAGATCCACCTCTACGCAGACGACACCATTTTGTATACATCTGGCCCTTCATTGGACACTGTGTTAACAAACCTCCAAACGAGCTTCAATGCCATACAACAATCCTTCAGTAGCCTCCAACTGCTCTTAAACACTAGTAAAACTAAATGCATGCTTTTCAATCGAACGCTGCTGGCACCCGCCCACCCGACTAGAATCACCACTCTCGACGGGTCTGACCTAGAGTATGTGGACAACTACAAATACCTAGGTGTCTGGTTAGACTGTAAACTCAACTTCCAGACTCACATAAAGAATCTCCAATCCAAAGTTAAATCTAGAATCGGCTTCCTATTTCGCAATAAAGCCTCCTTCACTCATGCTGCCAAACATGCCCTCGTAAAACTGACTATCCTACCGATCCTTGACTTTGGCGATGTAATTTACAAAATAGCCTCCAACACTCTTCTCAGCAAATTGGATGTAGTCTATCACAGTGCCATCCGTTTTGTCTCCAAAGCCCCATACACTACCCACCACTGTGACCTGTACGCTCTTGTTGGCTGGTCCTCACTACATGTTCGTCGTCAAACCCACTGGCTCCAGGCCATCTATAAATCACTGCTAGGCAAATCCCCGCCTTATCTTAGCTCATTGGTCACCATAGCAGCACCCACCCGTAGTCTGCGCTCCAGCAGGTATATCTCACTGGTCATTCCCAAAGCCAACACCTCCTTTGGCCGCCATTCCTTCCAGTTCTCTGCTGCCAATGACTGGAACGAATTGCAAAAATCTCTGAAGCTGGAGACTCTTATCTCCCTCAATAACTTTAAGCATCAGTTGTCAGAGCACCTTACCGATCACTGCACCTGTACACAGCCCATCTGAAATTAGCCCACCCAACTACCTCATCCCTATATTGTTATTTATTTTGCTATTTTGCACCCCAGTATCTCTATTTGCACATAATCTCTTGCACATCTAGCATTCCAGTGTTAATACTATTGTAATTATTCTGCACTATAGCCTATTTATTGCCTTACCTCCATAACTTGCTACATTTGCACACACTGTATATATATTTTCTGTTGTATTTCTGACTTTATGTTTTTTACCCCATATGTAACTCTGTGTTGTTTTTATTGCACTACTTTGCTTTATCTTGGCCAGGTCGCAGTTGTAAATGAGAACCTGTTCTCAACTGGCTTACCTGGTTAAATAAAGGTTAAATAAATAAAAATATAAAGGTTTTTGAAGCACGTTTTGTGCCATTTAATTTAAGTTGAACATCGCTAAATGCTTCCAGTTTAATTACATGTGCAATTTAAAAAAGTATAATGTCTAGGCATATTTAATGAAACCCTGGCTGTTGGCATACATTTACATTTAAGTCATTTAGCAGACGCTCTTATCCAGAGCGACTTACAAATTGGTGCATTCAATTTAGGATAGCCAGTGGGACAACCACTCCCTTTTTTAAAAATTTAAATGGTGGGGGGTAGAATGATTACTGTTATACTATTCCAGGTATTCCTTAAAGAGTTGGGGTTTCAAGTGTCTCCGGAAGGTGGTGAGTGACTCCGCTGTCCTGGCGTCGTGGGGGAGCTTGTTCCACCATTGGGGTGCCAGAGCAGCGAACAGTTTTGACTGGGCTGAGCGGGAACTGTGCTTCCGTAGAGGTAGGGGAGCTAGCAGGCCAGAGGTGGATGAACGTAGTGCCCTCCTTTGGGTGTAGGGTCTGATCAGAGCCTAAGGTAAGGAGGTGCTGTTCCTCCTCACAGCTCCGTAGGCAAGCACCATGGTTTTGTAGTAGACGCGAGCTTCAACTGGAAGCCAGTGGAGTGTGCGGAGGAGTGGGGTGACATGAGAGAACTTGGGAAGGTTGAACACCAGACGGGCTGCAGCGTTCTGGATAAGTTGTAGGGGTTTAATGGCACAGGCAGGGAGCCCAGCCAACAGCGAGTTGCAGTAATCCAGACCTTAGATGACAAGTGCCTGGATTAGGACCTGTGCCGCTTCCTGTGTGAGGTAGGGTCGTACACTGCAAATGTTGTAGAGCATGAACCTGCAGGATCGGGTCACCGCTTTGATGTTAGCGGAGAACGACAGGGTGTTGTCCAGGGTCACGCCAAGGTTCTTTGCACTCTGGGAGGAGGACACAATGGAGTTGTCAACCGTGATGGTGAGATCATGGAGCGGGAAGTCCTTCCCCGGGAGGAAGAGCAGCTCCGTCTTGCCGAGGTTCAGCTTGAGGTGGTGATCCGACATCCACACTGATATGTCTGCCAGACATGCAGAGATGCGTGTAGCTCAGTTGTTAGAGCATGGCGCTTGCAACGCCAGGGTTGTGGGTTCGATTCCCCACGGGGAGCCAGGGGGGCCAGTATGAAAATGTATGCACTCACTAACTGTAAATCGCTCCGGATAAGAGCGTCTGTTAAATGACTAAAATGAAAATGTAAGGGGGAAAGGAGAAAATTAATTGTGTGTCATCTGCGTAGCAATGATAGGAGAGACCATGTGAGGATATGACAGAGCCAAGTGACTTGGTGTATAGAGAGAATAGGAGAGGGCCTAGAACTGAGCCCTGGGGGACACCAGTGGTGAGAGCATGTGGTGCGGAGACAGATTCTCGCCACGCCACCTGTATAGGAGCGACCTGTCAGGTAGGACGCAATCCAAGAGTGAGCAGCGCCGGAGATGCCCAACTCGGAGAGGGTGGAGAGGAGGATCTGATGGTTCACTGTATCAAAGGCAGCGGATAGGTCTAGAAGGATAAGAGCAGAGGAAAGAGAGTTAGCTTTAGCAGTGCGGAGAGCCTCAGTGACACAGAGAAGAGCAGTCTCAGTTGAATGACCAGTCTTGAAACCTGACTGGTTTGGATCAAGAAGGTCATTCTGAGAGAGATAGCAGGAGAGTTGGCTAGAGACGGCACGCTCAAGAGTTTTGGAGAGAAAAGAAAGAAGCGATACTGGTCTGTAGTTGTTGACATCGGAGGGATCGAGTGTAGGTTTTTTGAGGAGGGGTGCAACTCTCGCTCTCTTGAAGACGGAAGGGACATAGCCAGCGGTCAAGGATGAGTTGATGCGCGAGGTGAGGTAAGGAAGAAGGTCTCCGGAAATGGTCTGGAGAAGAGAGGAGGGGATAGGGTCAAGTGGGCAGGTTGTTGGGCGGCCGGCCATCACAAGTCGCAAGATTTCATCTGGAGAGAGAGGGGAGAAAGAAGTCAAAGCATAGGGTAGGGCAGTGTGAGCAGGACCAGCGGTGTCATTTGACTTAATAAATGAGAATCGGATGTCGTCAACCTTCTTTTCAAAATGGTTGACGAAGTCATCCACAGAGGGGGAGGAGAAGGAGGATTCAGCAGGGAGGAGAAGGTGGCAAAGAGCTTCCTAGGGTTAGAGGCAGAGGCTTGACATTGAGAGTGGTAGAAAGTGGCTTTAGCAGCAGAAACGGAGGAAGAGAATGTAGAGAGGAGGGAGTGAAAAGATGACAGGTCAGCTCACACTAGCAGGATGGGGGGGTGCTTTTCATTAGGAGTGACATCTAACGTGGGATCGCTGAAACAATGATTATGATCACATCTCCTCAATTTAAATACTAGGCCTATTATGTAGCGTGTGCCTACGGTCTGATGGACTACAGCTCAGATTTTGAAGGTGTACGAGGTTTTTGAATACGTTTTTAGGAGAAATGTGATTGTGTGTGTGTGTGTGTGTTTGGTGGCTTTGATTGATGGATCCTTTTAGGGTGTGTGTGAGTTCGCTAATTCTCTCTGTTTGTTCAGAAAGCTTCCTAAAGTAGCCTGTCTGGACTCCATCTCTTAATAAGAGAGAATAAGGCACATGCTGGGATAATAATTCCATAACTAACGTCCATTCAAACTGTAATTGTCAATTCATTTGATATGCTAGCTACATTATGTTAGCATTATGCTATAGGCCTAAATATAACGTTACCTAAAGTAGCCTGTCTGGACTCCATCTCTTAATAAGAGAGGTGGGACAAATAATAGAACTGAAATGAGCATAGCAAATTGTAAAAATGTAAACAAGTCATTGTGTTCAGCATATGTGGGCTCCCGAGTGGCGCAGCGGTCTAAGGCACTGCATCTCGATTCCAGGCTGAATCTCAATCTGGTGGTGATTGTTGGTCCCATAGGGCGGCGCACAATTGGTCCAGCGTCGTCCGGGGTAGGCGTCATTGTAAATAAGAATTTGTTCTTAGCTGACTTGCCTAGTTAAATAAAGGTTAAATAAATAAAAAAATATGTGCGAGGAATGACAACAGGTGCCAGTTTTGCGTTTCCTTCCTCTCGTTAATGGGATGCAAATGTAGTTAGATTGAATCTTGTAGGCTAATATTCTCCATATGATTCATCTCTCTCTCGTTACGAAGTCCTCTAGCCACTTTGTACAACATGATCTTGCATTGACACGTATCTTCTCACAAGGGAATTACCGCAGCAGGTCGTAGGGGTGTTTTTTTGTTGTCGTTATAAAAAGTTTGCGCCAAATTTGCGTACGCCCCATGTTCCATAACGTTGTCATGGAAAATATTAATGTTGTTACCAATCAGCAACTGAATGTTGAGTGGAACGTTAGCCAAAGAGACTAGTACCGAGGCTAGTCAAGCCAGGTATGGACTTACAAAAAATATGTAAATAAAAATTGCGCTACAAGCAACCCAAAAAATGTATTGTCTGGAAATAATCTATATTGTTTTCTGACCAAGTGTGTATGTGTCTCCAGTGGTTGCTTGTGCAGTTTTATTTAGACCTTTTTTGGAAGTATGTACAGGGAGTGACTGTAGTAAATGGTAAATGACAATAGTTGCTCAGCAAAACTCCATATTTGGTGAGTATTGTAACTAAGTTATTTTGACATTTTTATAATGCTTGCAGAGCTGTCTAATGGGACAATTACTGGGTAGCTAACTGGGCTAGAGAGGAGAGATGTCATGTTCATGATCTCCTCCTCTGTCCAGATACTGGTTCAGCTAATCATCAATGTTTAAAAAAAAATGCATTTATGATTTTTAGGACTCTTCAAGAGGAATGCGAAGACTCCAGTATATATGAGGAAGACATTCAGATACTGAGAGTGAATGGAGAGAAACATCTACACTACATCTACAGTGGTGACAAACCAGTCTTCATCTGTGAGAGAACTGTAAGTTCTGCTCTGTCAATCCATCCTATTTATGAGTATCTTTGCATTATTCGTTTGTATTACTGGACTGTATTTCCATTTAGGCAATCAATTCACCCAATCGTTCCAATATTGATCCACTATTTTACTGTATTGTCATGTGACAAGGCCCCACAGATTGACCCTGAAGATGAGAAAATGGATGAGACGCACTCTGATGATGAGACAAATCATGAAGCCAAGATAGAGTTGGGGCCGCAGCCTCTCACCATCATGAAAGCAAGGTCTTCTTCTCCTCCTCCTCAATCTCCTCCTCCTCCATCTTCTTCTCCAACTTCTTCTCCTCCTCTATCTCCTCCTCCTCCTCCTCCCCCATCTTATCCTCCATCTTGTTCTTCATATTCTTCTCCTCCATCTTGTTCTTCATATTCTTCTCCTCATCCTCCATCTTGTTCTTCTCCTCCATCTTGTTCTTCCTCTTCTTCTTCTTCTCCTCCTCCTCCATCTTGTTCTTCTTGTTCTTCTTCCAGTGTTAGTAGTGTTTCTACATTTACAATTGTATTAATATGAAACCATGGTAATAGTACCCTGTCTGTTAATATGAAACCATGGTAATAGTACCCTGTCTGTTAATATGAAACCATGGTAATAGTACCCTGTCTGTTAATATGAAACCATGGTAATAGTACCCTGTCTGTTAATATGAAACCATGGTAATAGTACCCTGTCTGTTAATATGAAACCATGGTAATAGTACCCTGTCTGTTAATATGAAACCATGGTAATAGTACCCTGTCTGTTAATATGAAACCATGGTAATAGTACCCTGTCTGTTAATATGAAACCATGGTAATAGTACCCTGTCTGTTAATATGAAACCATGGTAATAGTACCCTGTCTGTTAATATGAAACCATGGTAATAGTACCCTGTCTGTTAATATGAAACCATGGTAATAGTACCCTGTCTGTTAATATGAAACCATGGTAATAGTACCCTGTCTGTTTGTCCCTATACCTGTTCAGATGTTGAACTGTGTTCTCTGCTTACAGGCAGCTGTTGTCTTGGTACACCATGTCGCAGAACACCAACGTATCTCCAGCGGTGTCCCCAGCCCCGCTGCTCCCTCTCTGGGTACGTTGTGACATGGCCGACCCTGCTGGTACCACCTGGTTAGGAGCAGAGACCGTCTGCACCGGCAACAAAGTCTCCGGGGTGAAGCTATACTCTGTCACGTGTACAGGTAAGAGTAGAGACAGTCATTTAAGAGCTCATATCAAATACATTGAAATACACAGTTTCAAAAGTTTACTGATCTTTGATGTTTGTCCTCCATGTTCAGGTTCAACTGTGGACAAGGGCACATTCATCACTGTAGATGAGCTGAAACAGGAACACAAGAAAAGACATCATCCGTCCTTGGTAAGGCCTAACTCCTAGTCCTCCCTGTTTCTCAGATATTTTCACTGGCTAAGACTGTCAGCGTCTAGCTAGGTGTACTGCCGTCTGGCTAAGACTGTCAGCGTCCAGCTAGGTGTACTGCCGTCTGGCTAAGACTGTCAGTGTCTAGCTAGGTGTGCTGTCGACTGGCTAAGACTGGCTAAGACTGGCAGCGTCTAGCTAGGTGTGCTGTCGACTGGCTAAGACTGTCAGCGTCTAGCTAGGTGTACTGTCGACTGGCTAAGACTGTCAGTGTCTAGCTAGGTGTGCTGTCGACTGGCTAAGACTGTCAGCGTCTAGCTAGGTGTACTGTCGACTGGCTAAGACTGTCAGTGTCTAGCTAGGTGTGCTGTCGACTGGCTAAGACTGGCAGCGTCCAGCTAGGTGTACTGCCGACTGTTTACCGTTTTTCTGATGTTCTCCTCCATTTCATATATAACTGAAACAGACCAAAACCCAGACTGTCTATGTTGTCCTCATCACTTCCCTGATTCCCTCCAGATGGTGGCAAGAGGCACAGCCCAGTACAACCTGTTTGGGTCTACTGTGGTGGAGAACACTACTATAGAATCTCAGAGCAGTGTCACAGTGGACTTCAGATGGAGCCACGTAGAGAGCATCCTGGAGACGCCACCTCTCTCCTCTATGGCCACTCTGGTGAGTAGTCAGGTTACACTTGCACCCCAAATCAACCCCTAGTCCCTACGCCCTAGTCCCTACGCCCTAGTCCCTACGGAGGCCCTACGCCCTAGTCCCTACGCCCTAGTCCCTACGCCCTAGTCCCTACGCCCTAGTCCCTACCCCCTAGTCCCTACGCCCTAGTCCCTACGCCCTAGTCCCTACGCCCTAGTCCCTACGCCCTAGTCCCTACGCCCTAGTCCCTACGCCCTAGTCCCTACGCTTTAGGCATTTGTGTAGATCTGACGGGTTGGGTAGGTGTAAGGTGGCAGCATATTACTTACAACCAGGGGTTCAGTTCTGAACAGTACCGTTCTTTTTTTCATTCCGTTCCACTTTTTCGACCAGCAAAAATTCTGAACCGGTCCGAATAAAAACCAGTTGACATTTTGGCGGGTGGGGCGAGAGCGGGTGGATGAGGAGGCTTGGCTCGAAGCGCTGGGCATCTTGTTATGACAATAATTATCTGAATTCGTCCCACAGAATTATACCTTCGGAGGAGCGGCTTCCATGAAGGAACTTTGAATGTCTTTGAGTTTCCGAGAGTTTGCTTAACGTTGGACCAGAGCTAGCTAGCTAAGCTTGTGTGTGCAGAGCGGCACCAGAATTTAAAATAAAAAAAACGTCGTACCTTTTTTTTGTAGTTTAATAAATCCAATGTGAAACGTGATCACTATAGGATCCTTAACTAGCATTGGAAAAAGTGAATCCATTCTTCTCAAATTAAAAATCTCTCTCTCTCTCTAATTTCTGAATCACGATTGTAGCATCAGTAGCCTAAAATGCTTCGAGGGGCAGGTAGCACGTGCACACACTGGCAAAGATTTAACTGGCAGTCAGACACTGGAATATGTTTCAGTGACGGCTTTCTTTCTTGTCAAACTTTTTTTTGTGTGCTGTTTGGGGGGGGTGGGGGGGTAGATCAGCTTTAATATTGCATATTTTTTTTCATTTAGCAGACGCTCTTATCCAGAGCGACTTACAGGAGCAATTAGGGTTAAGTGCCTTGCTCAAGGGCACATCGACAGATTTTTTCACCTAGTCGGCTCGGGGATTAGAACCAGCGACCTTACGGTTACTGGCACAACGCTCTTAACCACTAAACCACCTGCCGCCACTTTATCTATTACATTATCCCTTTATTTATTTATCCTTTCCCCCTCCCATCCCTCCCCTGATTGGAGTAAACTAATGGCCATCCCTCCCCTGATTGGAGTAAACTAATGGCCATCCCTCCCCTGATTGGAGTAAACTAATGGCCATCCCTCCCCTGATTGGAGTAAACTAATGGCCATCCCTCCCCTGATTGGAGTAAACTAATGGCCATCCCTCCCCTGATTGGAGTAAACTAATGGCCATCCCTCCCCTGATTGGAGTAAACTAATGGCCATCCCTCCCCTGATTGGAGTAAACTAATGGCCATCCCTCCCCTGATTGGAGTAAACTAATGGCCATCCCTCCCCTGATTGGAGTAAACTAATGGCCATCCCTCCCCTGATTGGAGTAAACTAATGGCCATCCCTCCCCTGATTGGAGTAAACTAATTTACCATCCCTCCCCTGATTGGAGTAAACTAATGGCCATCCCTCCCCTGATTGGAGTAAACTAATGGCCATCCCTCCCCTGATTGGAGTAAACTAATGGCCATCCCTCCCCTGATTGGAGTAAACTAATGGCCATCCCTCCCCTGATTGGAGTAAACTAATGGCCATCCCTCCCCTGATTGGAGTAAACTAATGGCCATCCCTCCCCTGATTGGAGTAAACTAATGGCCATCCCTCCCCTGATTGGAGTAAACTAATGGCCATCCCTCCCCTGATTGGAGTAAACTAATGGCCATCCCTCCCCTGATTGGAGTAAACTAATGGCCATCCCTCCCCTGATTGGAGTAAACTAATGGCCATCCCTCCCCTGATTGGAGTAAACTAATGGCCATCCCTCCCCTGATTGGAGTAAACTAATGGCCATCCCTCCCCTGATTGGAGTAAACTAATGGCCATCCCTCCCCTGATTGGAGTAAACTAATGGCCATCCCTCCCCTGATTGGAGTAAACTAATGGCCATCCCTCCCCTGATTGGAGTAAACTAATGGACCATCCCTCCCCTGATTGGAGTAAACTAATGGCCATCCCTCCCCTGATTGGAGTAAACTAATGGCCATCCCTCCCCTGATTGGAGTAAACTAATGGCCATCCCTCCCCTGATTGGAGTAAACTAATGGCCATCCCTCCCCTGATTGGAGTAAACTAATGGCCATCCCTCCCCTGATTGGAGTAAACTAATGGCCATCCCTCCCCTGATTGGAGTAAACTAATGGCCATCCCTCCCCTGATTGGAGTAAACTAATGGCCATCCCTCCCCTGATTGGAGTAAACTAATGGCCATCCCTCCCCTGATTGGAGTAAACTAATGGCCATCCCTCCCCTGATTGGAGTAAACTAATGACCATCCCTCCCCTGATTGGAGTAAACTAATGACCATCCCTCCCCTGATTGGAGTAAACTAATGGCCATCCCTCCCCTGATTGGAGTAAACTAATGGCCATCCCTCCCCTGATTGGAGTAAACTAATGACCATCCCTCCCCTGATTGGAGTAAACTAATGACCATCCCTCCCCTGATTGGAGTAAACTAATGACCATCCCTCCCCTGATTGGAGTAAACTAATGACCATCCCTCCCCTGATTGGAGTAAACTAATGACCATCCCTCCCCTGATTGGAGTAAACTAATGACCATCCCTCCCCTGATTGGAGTAAACTAATGACCATCCCTCCCCTGATTGGAGTAAACTAATGACCATCCCTCCCCTGATTGGAGTAAACTAATGGCCATCCCTCCCCTGATTGGAGTAAACTAATGGCCATCCCTCCCCTGATTGGAGTAAACTAATGGCCATCCCTCCCCTGATTGGAGTAAACTAATGGACATCCCTCCCCTGATTGGAGTAAACTAATGGCCATCCCTCCCCTGATTGGAGTAAACTAATTTACCATCCCTCCCCTGATTGGAGTAAACTAATGGCCATCCCTCCCCTGATTGGAGTAAACTAATGGACATCCCTCCCCTGATTGGAGTAAACTAATGACCATCCCTCCCCTGATTGGAGTAAACTAATGACCATCCCTCCCCTGATTGGAGTAAACTAATGGCCATCCCTCCCCTGATTGGAGTAAACTAATGGCCATCCCTCCCCTGATTGGAGTAAACTAATGACCATCCCTCCCCTGATTGGAGTAAACTAATTTACCATCCCTCCCCTGATTGGAGTAAACTAATGGCCATCCCTCCCCTGATTGGAGTAAACTAATGACCATCCCTCCCCTGATTGGAGTAAACTAATGGCCATCCCTCCCCTGATTGGAGTAAACTAATGGCCATCCCTCCCCTGATTGGAGTAAACTAATGGACATCCCTCCCCTGATTGGAGTAAACTAATGGCCATCCCTCCCCTGATTGGAGTAAACTAATTTACCATCCCTCCCCTGATTGGAGTAAACTAATGGCCATCCCTCCCCTGATTGGAGTAAACTAATGGACATCCCTCCCCTGATTGGAGTAAACTAATTTACCATCCCTCCCCTGATTGGAGTAAACTAATTTACCATCCCTCCCCTGATTGGAGTAAACTAATTTACCATCCCTCCCCTGATTGGAGTAAACTAATGACCATCCCTCCCCTGATTGGAGTAAACTAATGACCATCCCTCCCCTGATTGGAGTAAACTAATGACCATCCCTCCCCTGATTGGAGTAAACTAATGACCATCCCTCCCCTGATTGGAGTAAACTAATGACCATCCCTCCCCTGATTGGAGTAAACTAATTTACCATCCCTCCCCTGATTGGAGTAAACTAATGGACAACAATACTTCTACTGCTACTTACAGCTATTTTCGCTCAAATGTACGGTACATGTAGTTAAATAATTATACATATACAGTGCCTTTGGAAAGTATTCAGACCCCTTCACTTTTTCCACATTTTGTTACGTTAGAGCCTTATTCTAAAATATATAAAATTGTTTTTTTCCCTCATCGATCTACACACACACTACCCCATAATGACAGCAAAAACAGGGTTTTTGAAATTGTTGATAATTTATTTTAAAAAACTCATCACATTTACATAAGTATTCAGACCCTTTATTCAATACTTTGTAGAAGCACCTTTGGCAGCAATTACAGCATCGAGTCTTCTTGGGTATGACGCTCCTCAAATTTTTTTTGTTGCTTTCGGTTGTCTTCCCTTAACCGGTTCCAACCCTCTCAGAGCTAGACTAGTACCCAGGATGTAGGGACTGTTTCTCTCAGAGCTAGACTAGTACCCAGGATGTAGGGACTGTTTCTCTCAGAGCTAGACTAGTACCCAGGATGTAGGGACTGTTTCTCTCAGAGCTAGACTAGTACCCAGGATGTAGGGACTGTTTCTCTCAGAGCTAGACTAGTACCCAGGATGTAGGGACTGTTTCTCTCAGAGCTAGACTAGTACCCAGGATGTAGGGACTGTTTCTCTCAGAGCTAGACTAGTACCCAGGATGTAGGGACTGTTTCTCTCAGAGCTAGACTAGTACCCAGGATGAAGGGACTGTTTCTCTCAGAGCTAGACTAGTACCCAGGATGAAGGGACTGCTTGTTAACCCCACCCCCCCCGACTCCTGCAGAATATCAAGGTGTCCAGTGGAGACATGAGGAGTCCCATGTATCCGATGTACAGGGAGCTGGAGTTTCTACAGGTTGGTGCCAAAAAAATAATACTTTTGAAATGCCTTTTTTAGCAACCCAATATTAGCCTGGTTAAACCTACATTACAGTGGTGTGCACTGGGGTTGGGGCCAATGCAGGAAGTAAACTGACAATCCAATTCGAATTCTCTTCAATGCTTTTCAATGAGGAAATTCGAATTGGAATTTGGGTTACTTTCTGAATTGACCAGGCTATCACAATATATAGACCTACTGTGACGTAACCAGGCTATCACAATATATAGACCTACTGTGACGTAACCAGGCTATCACAATATATAGACCTACTGTGACGTAACCAGGCTATCACAATATATAGACCTACTGTGACGTAACCAGGCTATCACAATATATAGACCTACTGTGACGTAACCAGGCTATCACAATATATAGACCTACTGTGACGTAACCAGGCTATCACAATATATAGACCTACTGTGACGTAACCAGGCTATCACAATATATAGACCTACTGTGACGTAACCAGGCTATCACAATATATAGACCTACTGTGACGTAACCAGGCTATCACAATATATAGACCTACTGTGACGTAACCAGGCTATCACAATATATAGACCTACTGTGACGTAACCAGGCTATCACAATATAGACCTACTGTGACGTAACCAGGCTATCACAATATATAGACCTACTGTGGACGTAACCAGGCTATCACAATATATAGACCTACTGTGACGTAACCAGGCTATCACAATATATAGACCTACTGTGACGTAACCAGGCTATCACAATATATAGACCTACTGTGACGTAACCAGGCTATCACAATATATAGACCTACTGTGACGTAACCAGGCTATCACAATATATAGACCTACTGTGACGTAACCAGGCTATCACAATATATAGACCTACTGTGACGTAACCAGGCTATCACAATATATAGACCTACTGTGACGTAACCAGGCTATCACAATATATAGACCTACTGTAACATAGTACTACTTAGCCTGTTGCTGGTTGTGGTTGTCAGATCCTGGCTGATGGTCTGAGGACAGGAGAGACGGAGTGGATGGAACCCCTGGAGACCAGGTCTGCTGTGCAGCTGACAAGGGAATACCTTGATGGTAGGGTATTTTACATTTTACATTTGAGTAATTTAGTCATTAAATATCTCCAAAATCAAGCAAAAATGTATTAGAAAAACAACTTTTCACATCCTATATGAAATGAGTTGCTTTTTAACATGTTGAGGACGACTGAAATAAACATGTTTTACTATATATTGCTTTTTAACCTCTTAAATGTATTTTGTTTTTAATTCAATTCAGTCTGGTATGAGAACGGTAGCCTCTATATTCAAAAGCAGGGTGTCTGCGGAATGCTGAGTATCTTGGTTATTGACCTGTGCCTTTAAAATCTTCGGTGTGATTTACTACCACATATGGGCACACGAATGTAGAAGGACAGGCCGAGCCGATGACCTCATTTCAAGATGGCTGCTACCTACATTCCGGTTAGCGTTGTGAAGCATAAAGGAAATAAACACGGAATACGTCGATACGCACCGAAAGCCGGGACTCCACAGATCACGAGGAGGTCTTATTTGTCTGCCTGTGACCTACCGTTATTGATCACCAGCCCCGAGAGTCAAAATGTTTATTTTACACAACGTTTTCACCAAACAGCAAACATCTTACAAGGTAAACTTCGATTTGGTCTGTGTTTGAGCTATAGCTACATGAAATTAATCCTTAGGTTGGTAGGAACACATCTATGTTATCTGATGACGTATGACTGAATGGCAACATCAAATGTCCACCGATATGACATCGCCTGCTTATGCGCTGAAGGCGTCCATAACACAGGGGATTGGCTACTATGGCACCTTGACAGTCTTGTAGCCAATGAGAAGGCGTCCATAACACAGGGGATTGGCTACTATGGCACCTTGACAGTCTTGTAGCCAATGAGAAGGCGTCCATAACACAGGGGATTGGCTACTATGGCACCTTGACAGTCTTGTAGCCAATGAGAAGGCGTCCATAACACAGGGGATTGGCTACTATGGCACCTTGACAGTCTTGTAGCCAATGAGAAGCTTTCATTTATAGCATACATTTATTTTTTATTTATTTTTTCAATACATTGTAAACAGATTTCATCGCTTTAATTTCATCGCTTTAGCATAAAAGATGGCTGCTCAAGGGGGGTAAAAAAAGGTAAAACTAACAATATCGAACAGGAAGCTAAAAAGAAGGCAGCTATGAATAAGTATACCGACAGCAGCTTTGAATAAAATACTGGTCGGACTCGGATCAAGGGAGCGATTAGGACAACGAGGATTTCGACTCGGCCGACAAAGATTGCTTTCTAGAAGGAAATGGATCCACTTTTAGATCTGTAAGTAAATTATTGTCATTACTTTATATAGCTCATTTCCTGTATGTATTTCGTTTTTTAATGAGTTGTCTGCTTTTTGTGCTTTGGATTTAGTTTACATAAGCCTATGTAACAAGTAATTTCAATGTTATATAATTTATTCATTTAAATCAATTTTATAATTTATTCATTTCATTTATTTATTAAATGTATAATTCCAAAGTAGTTATTGTCTATGTTAAATTAGTTCACTGTTTGCTGTTCTAAGTTTCATCTTTGTAACTTTGGAGAGGCCACTAAACTCTCTTATGGCCATTGTTTATTTGTGGTTCTCACCTCTGCCTTTGTCTCCAAAGTGTTTCTGTTTTCTTTGTGTGTGTTTCACACCTTCTGTATGAGTCACTGTACAGATAAAGTTTAGGCTTGGTGTTTTTACTTTACAGTAATGTTAGTTCTGTAAATTTAGTAAACTGTAATTCTGTGTGTGTCTTACAACAATATATCCCTTTATTTTTATTCACCACAGAGTGGAGGATGCAGAGGATTTGGACGATTACATTTTGGAGCCACTCCTCCCCAGCAAGCGCCCCCCCGCTGGTCAAGGTCTCCACCCCCCCCCCCCCCGCTGGTCAAAAAATCGGATATTGTTCACATGTTGTGGAAGCCATCGGATGTGTTTCCAGCTCTGGGAATCAATAATTCACTTATAGCTTGTCAAAGAAAGAAGACTTTCAAAATAAATAAAAAATAAAAAAATGCATAGTTTGTGTTTTGATCTGGTGTATTCTGAACTATGGAACTCCTATCTATCTTCTGATCATTTCCTCATCGTCTCCCAGATGTCGTCTTTCCAAATATACCAAGTTTTGGCAGGTCAGAATCATGTAATTACACATGAATAGCAGTTACTTTTGGGTATGTCGATTTAGACGGATATCTAAATTTTGCCATTTACATTTAAGAGGTTAACACGTTGAGGACCATTGAAATAAACGTGTTTCTTTTATTTTATCATCTGTCAATCACATTTCATTCTCCTTTTCAGAACTGCAGAACAGTGTAAAGACTCTGCAGGATCAGTCTACCAAAGAGGTATGACTAGTATCAATATCCTGATGTGAAACTTTTTTTTCACATCAAATGTATATTATTTCGATTTAGGGGATTCATACAATACTAACAGTTGAAGTCTGAAGTTTACATACACTTAGTTTGGAGTCCTTAAAACTCGTTTTTCAACCACTCCACAAATGTCTTGTTAACAAACTATAGTTTTGGCAATGACACAGATGTTTTGAGGGAGAGCGCAATTGGCATCTACTTTGTGCATGACACAAGTAATTTTTCCAACAATTGTTTACAGACAGATTATTTCACTTATAATTCACTGTATCACAACTCCAGTGGGTCAGAAGTTTACATTCACTAAGTTGACTGTGCCATTAAACAGCTTGGAAAATTCCAGAAAATGATGTCATGGCTTTAGAAGCTTCTGATAGGCTAATTGACATCATTTGAGTCAATTGGAGGTGTACCTGTGGATGTATTTCAAGGCCTACCTTCAAACTCAGTGCCTCTTTGCTTGACATCATGGGAAAATCTAAAGAAATCAGCCAAGACCCCAGAAAATAATTGTAGACCTCCACAAGTCTGGTTCATCCTTGGGAGCAATTTCCAAACGCCTGAAGGTACCACATTCATCTGTACAAACAATAGTACGCAAGTATAAACACCATGGGACCACACAGCCGTCATACCGCTCAGGAAGGAGACGCATTCTGTCTCCTAGAGATGAACGTACTTTGGTGCGAAAAGTGCAAATCAATCCCAGAACATCAGCAAAGGACCCTGTGAAGATGCTGGAGGAAACAGGTACAAAAGTATCTATATCCACAGTAAAACAAGTACTTTTATCGACATAACCTGAAAGGCCGCTCAGCAAAACCACCATAAAAAACCCAGACTACGGTTTGCAACTGCACATGGGGTCAAACATTGTACTTTTTGGAGAAATGTCCTCTGGACTGATGAAACAAAAATAGAACTGTTTGGCCATAATGACCATTGTTATGCTTGGAGGAAAAAGGGGAAGGCTTGCAAGCCGAAGAACACCATCCCAACCGTGAAGCACGGGGGTGGCAGCATCATGCTGTGAGTTGCTTTGCTGCAGGAGGGACTGGTGCACTTCACAAAATAGATGGCATCATGAGGAAGGACATTTATGTGGTCTTTTATACTGATAACAAGTTCAAACAGGTGCCATTAATACAGGTAACGAGTGGAGGACAGAGGAGCCTCTTAAAGAAGAAGTTACAGGTCTGTGAGAGCCAGAAATCTTGCTTGTTTGTAGGTGACCAAATACTTATTTTCCACCATAATTTGCAAATAAATTCATTAAAAATCCTAGAATGTGATTTTCTGGATTTTTTTTCCCTCATTTTGTCTGTCATAGTTGACGTGTACCTATGATGAAAATTACAGGCCTCTCATCTTTTTAAGTGGGAGAACTTGCACAATTGGTGGCTGACTAAATACTTTTTTCCCCCACTGTATATTGAAACAACATCTCAAGACATCAGTCAGGAAGTTAAAGCTTGGTCGCAAATGGGTCTTCCAAATGGACAATGACCCCAAGCATACTTCCAAAGTTGTGCCAAAATGGCTTAAGGACAACAAAGTCAATGTATTGGAGTGCCCATCGCAAAGCCCTGACCTCAATCCTATAGAAACTTTGTGGGCAGAACTGAAAAAGCGTGTGTGAGCAAGGAGGCCTACAAACCTGACTCAGTTACACCAGCTCTGTCAGGAGGAATGGGCCAAAATTCACCCAACTTATTGTGGGAAGCTTGTGGAAGGCTACCTGACACGTTTGACCCAAATTAAACATTTTAAAGGCAATGCTACCAAATACTAATTGAGCGTATGTAAACTTCTGACCCACTGGGAATGTGATGAAAGAAATAAAAGCTGAAATAAATCATTCTCTCTACTATTATTCTGACATTTCAGATTCTTAAAATAAAGTGGTGATCCTAACTGACCTAAGACAGGGAATTTTTACTAGGATTAAATGTCATTTGGCTAAGGTGTATGTAAACTTCCGACTTCAACTGTATCTACAGCAGTAGATGGAGGAGAGCTCTCTGGGGGAACAACATACAGTGCCTTCAGAAAGTATTCACACCCCTTGACTTTTTCCACATTTTGTTGTGTTACAGCCTGAATTTAAAATGAATTAAATTGTTGTCACTGGCCTACACACAATACCCCATAATGTCAAAAGTGGAATTATGTTTTTTGAAATTGTTACAAATTAATTCAATGAAAAGCTGAAATGTCTTGAGTCAATAAGTATTCAACCCCTTTGTTATGGCAAGCCTAAATAAGTTCAGGAGTAAAAATGTGCTTAACAAGTCACATAAAAAGTTGCATGGACTCAGTCTGTGTGCAGTAATAGTGTTTAACATGATTTTTAAATGACTACCTCCTCTCTGTACCCCACACATACAATTGTCTGTAAGGTACCTCAGTCAAGAAGTGAATTTCAAGCAAAGATTCAACCACAAAGACCAGGGAGGTCTTCCTTCTACCTCGCAAAAAAGCAGACATTGAATATCCCTTTGAGCTTGGTGAAGTTATTAATAACCCTTTGGATGGTGTATCAATGTCACTACAAAGTGTTGGTCCCATGTTTCTGTTAGTGAGCATTTCTCCTTTGCCAAGATAATCCATCCACTTGACAGGTGTGGCATATCAAGAAGCTGATTAAACAGCATGATCATTACACAGGTGCACCTTGTGCTGGGGACAATAAAAGGCCCCTCTAAAATGTGCAGTTTTGTCACACAACACAATGCCACAGATGTCTCAAGTTTTGAGGGAGAGTGCAATTGGCATGCTGACTGCAGGAATGTCCACCAGAGCTGTTGCCAGAGAATTTCATGTTAATTTCTCTACCATATCATCGTTTTAGAGAATTTGGCAGTATGTCCAACCGGCCTCAACTGCAGACCATGTGTATGGCGTTGTGTGGGCGAGTGGTTTGCTAATGTCAACGTTGTGAACAGAGTGCCCCGTGGTGGTGGTGGGGTTAGGGTATGGGCAGGTATAAGCTACGGACAGCAAACACAATTGCATTTTATCGATGACAATTTGAATGCACAGAGACACCGTGACGAGATCCTGAGGCCCATTGTCGTGCCATTCATCCGCCACCATCACCTCATGTTTCAGCATGATAATGCACGGCCCCATGTCACAAGGATCCGTACACAATTCCTGGAAGCTGAAAATGTCCCAGTTCTTCCATGGCCTGCATACTTACCAGAAATGTCACCCATTGAGCATGTTCGGGATGCTCTGGATCGACGTGTACGGCAGCGTGTTCCCGTTCCCGCCAATATCCAGCAACTTCTATTTGAAGAAGGGTGGGACAACATTCCTCAGGCCACAATCAACAGCCTGATCAACTCTATGCGAAGGAGATGTGTCGCGCTGCATGAGGCAAATGGTGGTCACACCAGATACTGACTGGTTTTCTGATCCAGATGCATATCTGTATTCCCAGTCATGTAAAATCCATAGATTAGGGCCTACTGGATTTATTTCAATTGACTGATTTCCTTATATGAACTGTAACTCAATCTTTGAAATTGTGTTTTTTTTTTGTAGATTTTTTAGTTCGGTATAAATACATTCCCATGTCACCAAATAATTGATTAAAACACACTGTTTTGTGATGAAGGTCTACAGTAGCCTCAACAGCACTCTGTAGGGTAGCACCATGGTGTAGCCGGAGGACAACTAGCTTCCATCCTCCTCTGGGTACATTGACTTCAATACAAAACCTAGGAGGCTCATGGTTCTCACCCCCTTCCATAGACTTACGCAGTAATTATGACCACTTCCAGAGGACGTCCTCCAACCTATCAGAGCTCTTGCAGCAGGAATTGACATGTTGTCCACCCAATCAAAGGATCAGAGAATTAATCTAGTACTGAAAGCATAAGCTACCGCTAGCTAGCACTGCAGTGCATAAAATGTGGTGAGTAGTTGACTCAAAGACCGAGAAAGACAATAGTTGAATAGATTTGAACAATTTCATATCTTCAAAAATGAAGGAGAAGCGAGAGCAAGGCAGAGAGCTAGCTATATTTATATTTAGCTATATTATATATTTCGTAGTACTTTTTTCACTTACTTAGCTAACGAATGCAGCTAGCTAGTTTAGCTTACTCAAACACCCGGCTCAAACAGAGAAGGATGCTATGTTAGCTAGCTGGCTAAGGCTATCCAACGCTGGAACTCTTTAAAGTCGAGGTAACTGTACTACATGATTGTAGCGGGTTTACTAACGCGTTAGTTGTAGTAGCTACGTTGACTATGACATTAGCTAATATGGTGACAACGATGTAGGCTGTGTGTAGCGCTTATGGTATGAAGGTTTTTGCTTGGAGAGGTATTTGTCGCCTGTTCCCAGACAGCTGTTGTGTTGTGCACTGAAGGCCACAAACAAAATGAAAGGGTGAGAGGAGCGCGTCGACTCGAGAAGGAATTATACAACTGATGGTGTTTTGTATGTGGCTGCTATGAAAGTGAACTGTGTTTGTGTGTGGTCAGGGGTGTATTCATTCTGCCGATTCTGTTAAAATGTTTCTTAAACGTCTTGTTTGCAAATCTTTGGACTAATGATTACACCCTAGGTCAGCTAGATCCAGGCAAAGAGTGTGCAAGACGGTATTGAATGTGTCACTGTCTGCCACCTTGATTACTCAATCAATCAATTTTATTTTATATAGCCCTTCGTACATCAGCTAATATCTCGAAGTGCTGTACAGAAACCCAGCCTAAAACCCCAAACAGCTAGTAATGCAGGTGTAGAAGCACGGTGGCTAGGAAAAACTCCCTAGAAAGGCCAAAACCTAGGAAGAAACCTAGAGAGGAACCAGGCTATGAGGGGTGGCCAGTCCTCTTCTGGCTGTGCCGGGTGGAGATTATAACAGAACCATGCCAAGATGACTAGATTACTAATACATTTATCTTGACCCGTGCACCTACGTTGTAAACTTTCATTCCTAGTCTAGGTTGTAGCAACCTCATGATGGGTACAGGGAACATTAGAGTATCATGTAGTAGCCTAAACCTATCGATGTTACATTGAACTGGGTGAATGGAATATGGATGACAGTCATCCAATATGCTGTAAAATAATTAACTCTCATGGGAAAAAAAATATGTCGTCCTTAAAAAAATGTCATCTTAAACGGTACCGATCGCCACTGTGTTATGGGTATGCTCGTAATCGTTAAGGACTGGGGAGTTTTTCAGGATAAAAAAGTAACGGAATGGAGCTAAGCACAGGAATAATCCTAGAGGAAAACCTGGTTCAGTCTGCTTTCCACCAGACACTGGGAGATGAATTCACCTTTCAGCAGGACAATAACCTAAAACACAAGGCCAAGTCTACACTGGGGTTGCTTACCAATGTTCCTTAGTGGCCGAGTTAAAGTTTTGACTTAAATCTGCTTGAACATCGATGGCAAGACATGAAATGGTTAAATACTTAGATAATTAAGATATTGGTGTTTTTATTTGTCATGGATTTTCTACAAATTTTAGAATTTTGTCTTCCACTTTGACATTACAGAGTATTTTGTGTAGACCGTTGACAAAAAAATTACAATTAAATCTATTTGAATCCCACTTTATAACACAACAAAATGTGAAAAAAGTAAAGGGGTGTGAATACTTTCTGAAGGCACTGTATTATAAAATTGTAAAAAAAAAACGTGAGCTATTTAAATACATGTCGTCATAATGCTTTATCTGACTGTGTTGGTCGTGGTTCTATCCCCCAGACAGTGAAGGGGAAGACTGAGACGGGAACATCAGAGATGTCCATATTCAACTCTCTGATGGAGAGAGGAGACCTGGACTTCATAGAACAGCTCTGGGTTCGCATGAGGAACAGTGAGTAGAGTTTAGTACATTTCAGTAATAGTAGAGTAGCCTTTTTGTTTTACAGCACTTTGGAGGAAGCTCTACAGTCCTTATTGACATTTTGTAAATGTAATCCAATTCCTTATACGATTGATAACACTTTGATGTGGAATGTAGATTATTGGCTGTTTAATTCATCACTGCTTTTTCCATCACAGGTGTGACTTCATATCAAGACATCGGAGACTGTCTGAAACTGGTCATCAAAGCTTTGCAGTATGGTGACATTAAACCATGGGTAAGTACAGTGTGTGTGTGTGTCTTCAGATCCTTTATCACCTCCATCCTGGCATCTCTGCTCTCCGTCTCATTCCGGATTGAATAAAAAAAACCCTCCTGCTGACTTCCCAGTGTATTCATGGCCCCTCCTTATCTCAAAGAACTGCTCATAACCCCACCGCACCCTCCGTAGCCTGCTCCTCCACGCTCCCAGTACCAAGCTCTGCTCTTTGGGGGATTGGACTTTCAGCTCAACCGCCCCCAGGCTCTGGAATGCCCTCCCGGACCACCTGAAGACTCTGGGCTCCTTTAAAACAGGCCTAAAGACCTTTCTCTTTAGGAAGGCATTCTGTCGATAGCTGTGTTTCTTGGTGTCCTTGTCCCTTGTAGTGTCAGCTGTGTCGTTGGTGAACAGGGAATACAGGAGGGGACTAAGCATGCACCCCTGAGGTGCCCCCGTGTTGAGGGTCAGCATGGTGGATGTGTTGTTTCTTACCCTCAGCACCTGGGGGCAGCCCGTCAGGAAGTCCCAGGGTCCTTAGCTTAGTGATGAGTTTGGAGGGCACCATGGTGTTGAAAATAAAATAACAATAACGAGGCTATTTACAGGTGGTACCGGTACAGGTTACCTTGGCGTTCTTGGACACAGGGACTATGGTGGTCTGCTTGAAACGTGTTGGTATTACAGATTGTGTCAGGGAGAGGTTGAAAATGTAAGTGAAGACACTTGCCAGCTGGTCAATACGTTTCCTGGTAATCCGTCTGGCCCTGCGGCCTTGTGAATGTTAACCTTTTTTAAAGGTCTTACTCACATCGGCTACGGAGAGCGTGATCACACAGTCATCCTGAACAGCTGGTGCTCTCATGCATGGTTAAGTGTTGCTCGCCTCGAAGCGAGCTCAGAAGGAATTTAGCTTGTCTGGTAGGCTTGCGTCACTGGGCAGTTTGCGGCTGGGTTTCCCTTTGTAATCCGTGATAGTTTGCAAGCCCTGCCGCATCCGAAGAGCATCAGAGCCGGTGTAGTACGATTCGATCTTAGTCCTGTATTGAAGCTTTACCTGTTTGATGGTTCGTCTGAGGTCATAGCGGGATTTCTTGTAAGCGTCCGGATTAGTGTCCCGCTCCTTGAAAGTGGCAGCTCTAGCCTTTAGCTCAGTGCTGATGTTGCCTGTAATCCATGGCTTCTGGTTGGGGTATGTACGTACGGTCACTGTGGTGACGACACCGTCAATGCACTTATTAATGAAGCCGGTGACTGATGTGGTAAACTCCTCAATGTTATTGGGTGAATCCCGGAACATATTCCAGTCTGTGCTAGCGGAACAGTCCAGTATCTTAGCATCCGTTTCCACATTGAGCGCGTCACTGCTACTTCCTGTTAGAGTTTTTGCTTGTAAGCAGGAATCAGGAGGATAGAGTTATGGTCAGATTTGCCAAATGGAGGGTGAGAGAGAGCTTCATATGCATTTCTGTGTGTGGAGTAAAGGTCATCTAGGAGTAAAGGTCATCTAGAGTTTATTTCGCCTCTAGTTGCGCTGGTAGAAATGAGGTCAAACGGATTTCAGTTTCTCCTGCATTAAAATCACCGGCCACTATGCGAGCCGCCTCTGGATGAGCATTTTCTCGTTCGCTTTGGGGGCGCTATACAGCTCCGTTGAGTGTGGAATTAGTGCCAGCGTCGGTTTGTTGTGGTAAATGGACAGCTACGAGAAAAAACCGAATCTTGATAAACTCTCTTTCTAACTGCTACGTGTCTCTCGTCCTGGTTCTGTAGATTCACAGAGACAGCGGTAGCTCCCTCAGTAGGTTGATCCTCCAGTCCTACCACCATCAGATGGACTACGTCTCTCTCACAGGCCTCACTCCTGTCCACATGCTGCTGGAGATGGGTCTGGACAAGATGAGGAAGGATTACATCAACTACCTCATAGGTAACACACACACACACACACACACACTCACACACACACCACACAGCCACACACCCACACACTCACCCCCACACACAGCACACGCAACGCACACACACTCACCCACATTCACACACAAACACACACCAAAAAAACCACACGCAAACACTACACACACACTCACCACTCACACTCACACACCCACACAACACACACCCCCACACACACACACACAACTCACCCACACACACACACCCACACCCACACACCACAACACACCACTCCCACCCCACCACCCACACACACACACACACACACCCCCCACACACACACACACACACCAACCACCCACTCACACAAACCACACCACACACACACACACACAACACACACCACACACACACACCACCCTCACTCACCACTCACCACTCACTCACTCACACACACACCACCCACACACCACACACACACACACCCACGACACACACCACACACCACACACACACACACCCACACCACACACACACACACACACACACACACACACACACACACACACACACACACACACACACACACACACCACACCACACACACACCACACTCACACTCACACACTCACACTCACACTCCACACTCACACTCACACCCAACACCACACCACCACCCTACACTCCACTCACCTCACTCACCACTCACCTCACTCACACCACCACACACACCAACACCACACACACCACCACACACACACCCACACACACCACACACACACACACACACACACACACACACACACACACCACACACACACACCACACACACACACACACACACACACACACACACACACACACACACACACACCCACACACACACACACACACACACACACACACACACACACTCACACTCACACTCACACACACACACACTCACTCACTCACTCACTCACTCACTCACACACTCACACTGCACTCCAAAGATTAGTGGTTTCGAATCCCGCATGGGATACCTATAGATGGTGGTTGTTCGGTTGAAAGTGGACAGTGTACTGTTGTCCATGACACCACAGACAGGGATACTGGTGCTCACCGACAGGACCTAGTCTGTTATTGGGCTTCCTGTGTGATGGTTCCAGACAAATGACATCTAATTGTTATCTTACAGTATTTAAGTTGATTTACAGTTCATGTTTTCTTCTCCTCAGGTCAAGAACTGACCACATTAAACCACCTGGTGAGTCCAAGTTTATATTACTTTATTCAGGAAATCATCTCAAACATTTTAAAAAATATTTTAAAACTAGAATCCTTATTGAAACAATAACATTGGGCAGCAGGTAGCTTAGTGGCTAAGAGCGTTGTGCCAGTAACCGAATGGTCGCTGGTTCTAATCCCCGACTCGACTAGGTAAAAAATCTGTCGATGTGCCCTTAAGCAAGGCACTTAACCCTAATTGCTCCTGTAAGTCGCTCTGGATAAGAGCGTCTGCTAAATGACTAAAATGTACTGTCTTTGGTTGAACTAACCTCATGAGGCATTTCTAAGTTTATATTCTTCAAGAATCAATGGGTGTATATGTCAATAAAAAAATGGATGCAGCAACTAAGGATTAAAGATTTCTATTGTTCTCCTCCAATAGAGTTACTACCTGAGTACTGAAGAGGATCTTCAGGAGCAAGTGATCAGAGTGAGGAAACTACACCACCTACTGGAGATCCTGGGGACCTGCAGCACCTTCCTGGGCCTGCCATACGATAGACTCTTCCTCCTCACACAGTAAGGCATGCTAGCCTGTCTGAGAGCGTTGGGCCAGTAACCCAAAGGTCACTGGTTCGAATCCCCGAGCCTACTAGGTGGGAAAAAAACCTGCCGATGTGCCCTTGAGCAAGGCACTTAAACCTTAATTGCTCCTGTAGGTCGCTCTGGCTATGGAAAATGTTAAATGAACATTTATTTTTAAGACAAGTCCATGTAGTCACTCCCTGTATCTGTCAATTTTCTTACATTTGGTGTGTAATGAACACGACCTCTATTCAACATTTATTCTCTCCGTAACGTTGTATAGACGTTGGTCAGCTGCTCACTGACGTGTATATTAAACCTGTTTTCCCCTCTGCTCTTCCTAGGTTGTGTTTGCAGTACTACAAAACATGTCCCTATGACGAGGACCACGAGTTCAAACTGCAGATCAAACCTGCACTGATCAGCCACTTCTACCAGAGGTATGCCTACAGACCACTGGTCCTCATTGGTCAAATGTGTCTTTCATAAGGTTGCAAAATTCAGTTAACTTTCCCTAAAATTCCCAGATTTTCCAGAAATTCCAATCAGAATATAAAAAAAAAGGAAATGACAGGAATTGTGCAACCATATGGTGCCTGCTAACTAGTATGTTAATTGACTTACTGATCATGTAGTAATTGTAAAGCAGGCGTTGTCCTGGGGTGTCTAGGGTTAGTAATGTACTGTATGTATTAGTATTTATTATGGATCCCCATTAGTTCCTGCCAAGGCAGCAGCTACTCTTCCTGGGGTTTATTATGGATCCCCATTAGTTCCTGCCAAGGCAGCAGCTACTCTTCCTGGGGTTTATTATGGATCCCCATTAGATCCTGCCAAGGCAGAAGCTACTCTTCCTGGGGTTTATTATGGATCCCCATTAGTTCCTGCCAAGGCAGCAGCTACTCTTCCTGGGGTTTATTATGGATCCCCATTAGTTCCTGCCAAGGCAGCAGCTACTCTTCCTGGGGTTTATTATGGATCCCCATTAGTTCCTGCCAAGGCAGCAGCTACTCTTCCTGGGGTTTATTATGGATCCCCATTAGTTCCTGCCAAGGCAGCGGCTACTCTTCCTGGGGTTTATTATGGATCCCCATTAGTTCCTGCCAAGGCAGCAGCTACTCTTCCTGGGGTTTATTATGGATCCCCATTAGTTCCTGCCAAGGCAGCAGCTACTCTTCCTGGGGTTTATTATGGATCCCCATTAGTTCCTGCCAAGGCAGCAGCTACTCTTCCTGGGGTTTATTATGGATCCCCATTAGTTCCTGCCAAGGCAGCAGCTACTCTTCCTGGGGTTTATTATGGATCCCCATTAGTTCCTGCCAAGGCAGCAGCTACTCTTCCTGGGGTTTATTATGGATCCCCATTAGTTCCTGCCAAGGCAGCAGCTACTCTTCCTGGGGTTTATTATGGATCCCCATTAGTTCCTGCCAAGGCAGCAGCTACTCTTCCTGGGGTTTATTATGGATCCCCATTAGTTCCTGCCAAGGCAGCAGCTACTCTTCCTGGGGTTTATTATGGATCCCCATTAGTTCCTGCCAAGGCAGCAGCTACTCTTCTTGGGGTCCAGCAACATTAAGGCAGTTATATAGAATTAACAATATTAAATGACCTTACATTTCATAACTTTTCACAACACATTAAGTGTGTTCCCTCAGGCCACTACTCTACAATACAAAATCCATGTTATCGTGTGTCTCTTCACAGTTGTTCCCCCAGAGAGCAGGTGGTGTCCTATGGTGTGGAGGTGTCTAGGGTTGGGGTTAGTAATGTATGAAAGTAGAAAGTATTCATGTCCCTCGACTTATTCCACATGTTGTTGTGTTACAGCCTGAATTCAAAATGGATTAAATATGTTTTTGTTCTCACCCATCTACACACAGTACCCAATAATGACAAAGTGAAAACATGTTTGATATATTTTTTTGCAAATTTATTGAAAATGAAATACTGAAATCTAATTTACGTAAGTATTCACACCCCTGAGTCAATACATGTTAGAATCACCTTTGGCAGCGATTACAGATGTGAGTCTTTCTGGGTAAGTCTCTAAGAGCTTTGCACAAAGGATTATACAATATTTGCCCATTTATTATTTTCAAAATTCTTCAAGATCTGTCAAATTGGTTGTTGATCATTGCTCTGCAACCATTTTCATGTCTTGTCATACATGTTCAAGCAGATTTAAGTCAAAACTGTAACTCGCCCACTCAGGAACATTCAATGTCTTCTTGGTGAGCAACTCCAGTGTATATTTGGCCTTGTGTTTTAGGTTATTGTCCTGCTGGAAGGTGAATTCATCTCCCAGTGTCTGGTGGAAAGCAGACTGAACCAGGTTTTCCTCCAGGATTTTGTCTGTGCTTAGCTCCATTCTGTTTATTTTTTATTCTGAAAAACTTAACGATTACAAGCATACCCATAACATGATGCAGCCACCACTACGCTTGAAAATATGGAGAGTGGTACTCAGTAATGTGTCATAACGGATTTGCCCCAAACATAACACTTTTAATTCAGGAGAAAAAGTTAATTGCTTTGCCACATGTTTTGCAGTATTACTTTACGGCCTTGTTGCAAACAGGACGCATGTTTTGGAATATTTTTATTCTGAACAGGCTTCCTTCTTTTCACTCTGTCAATTAGGTTTGTGGAGTAACTACAATGTTGTTGATCCATCCTCAGTTTCCTCCTATCACAGCCATTAAACTGTAACTGGTTTAAAGTCACCATCGGCCTCATGGTGAAATCCCTGAGCGGTTTCCTTCCTCTGGCAACTTTGTAGTGACTGGGTGTATTGATACCACCATCCAAAGTGTAATGAATAACTTCACCATGCTTAAAGGGATATTCAGTGTCTGCTTTTTTTAAATTTTGACCCGTCTTCCATGGTCTCTGTGGTTGGATCTGTATTTGAAATTCACTGCTTGACCGAGGGACCTTACAGATAACTGTATGTGTGGGGTACAGAGAGTAGTAGGTAGTCATTCCAAAATCATGTTAAATACTATTATTGAACACAGAGTGAATCCATGCAAGTTGTTATGGCCAAGTCACATAATAGCTTTTCATTTGTAATTTTACTTTATGGGGTATTGTGTGTAGGCCAGTGACAAATCTCAATTGTATCCATTTTAAATTCAGGCTGTGGAAAATGTGGAGAAAGTGAAGGGGTTTGAACACTTACTGAAGGCACTGTATGTATGTCATGTGTATGTTGTTCCCTATAGGGAGCAGGCGGTGTCTAGCTGTCTGGGTGGGGTTAGTAATGTATGTCATGTGTATGTTGTTCCCTATAGGGAGCAGGCGGTGTCTAGCTGTCTGGGTGGGGTTAGTAATGTATGTCATGTGTATGTTGTTCCCTATAGGGAGCAGGCGGTGTCCTGGGGGGGTGGAGACGTCTAGCGGTCTGGGTGGGGTTAGTAATGTATGTCATGTGTTTGTTGTTCCCTATAGGGAGCAGGCGGTGTCCTGGGGGGTGGAAGTGTCGAGTGGTAACGGCCCCAGAGAGGTGAAGACATCCTGGCAGCTGAGTGAAAAGCCCCTGGTGGAACACATTGTCTTTGAAACAGGTGAATTACTATAGATGTTATGTTATGCTCTAGTCATACAGGAAAAACATAATTTTGACTGCACTGGGCCTTTAAATATCTCTGTGTCTTCCACAAGCACACGGGGCGGCAGGTTAAGAGCGTTGTGCCGGTAACCGAAAGGTCGCTGGTTCTAATCCCCGAGCCGACAAGGGGAAAAATCTGTCGATGTGCCCTTGAGCAAGGCACTTAACCCTAATTGCTCCTGTAAGTCGCTCTGGATAAGAGCGTCTGCTAAATGACTAAAAAAATAAATAAATGAACGGTCGCGTCAGCCATCGAGAATTGAACCTCTGCGATTCTTGAGCTTGGACGCTGCTATTGGATGTGATGCAACGCGAGCAGTATAACCGCTTTCATTGATTTCAAAGGAACCATTCCCTCAATGATGGAAATGGCTGATGGCTATAGTGGTCGTTAGTCTCCTGATGGCTATAGTGGTCGTTAGTCTCCTGATGGCTATAGTGGTCGTTAGTCTCCTGATGGCTATAGTGGTCGTTAGTCTCCTGATGGCTATAGTGGTCGTTAGTCTCCTGATGGCTATAGTGGTCGTTAGTCTCCTGATGGCTATAGTGGTCGTTAGTCTCCTGATGGCTATAGTGGTCGTTAGTCTCCTGATGGCTATAGTGGTCGTTAGTCTCCTGATGGCTATAGTGGTCGTTAGTCTCCTGATGGCTATAGTGGTCGTTAGTCTCCTGATGGCTATAGTGGTCGTTAGTCTCCTGATGGCTATAGTGGTCGTTAGTCTCCTGATGGCTATAGTGGTCGTTAGTCTCCTGATGGCTATAGTGGTCGTTAGTCTCCTGATGGCTATAGTGGTCGTTAGTCTCCTGATGGCTATAGTGGTCGTTAGTCTCCTGATGGCTATAGTGGTCGTTAGTCTCCTGATGGCTATAGTGGTCGTTAGTCTCCTGATGGCTATAGTGGTCGTTAGTCTCCTGATGGCTATAGTGGTCGTTAGTCTCCTGATGGCTATAGTGGTCGTTAGTCTCCTGATGGCTATAGTGGTCGTTAGTCTCCTGATGGCTATAGTGGTCGTTAGTCTCCTGATGGCTATAGTGGTCGTTAGTCTCCTGATGGCTATAGTGGTCGTTAGTCTCCTGATGGCTATAGTGGTCGTTAGTCTCCTGATGGCTATAGTGGTCGTTAGTCTCCTGATGGCTATAGTGGTCGTTAGTCTCCTGATGGCTATAGTGGTCGTTAGTCTCCTGATGGCTATAGTGGTCGTTAGTCTCCTGATGGCTATAGTGGTCGTTAGTCTCCTGATGGCTATAGTGGTCGTTAGTCTCCTGATGGCTATAGTGGTCGTTAGTCTCCTGATGGCTATAGTGGTCGTTAGTCTCCTGATGGCTATAGTGGTCGTTAGTCTCCTGATGGCTATAGTGGTCGTTAGTCTCCTGATGGCTATAGTGGTCGTTAGTCTCCTGATGGCTATAGTGGTCGTTAGTCTCCTGATGGCTATAGTGGTCGTTAGTCTCCTGATGGCTATAGTGGTCGTTAGTCTCCTGATGGCTATAGTGGTCGTTAGTCTCCTGATGGCTATAGTGGTCGTTAGTCTCCTGATGGCTATAGTGGTCGTTAGTCTCCTGATGGCTATAGTGGTCGTTAGTCTCCTGATGGCTATAGTGGTCGTTAGTCTCCTGATGGCTATAGTGGTCGTTAGTCTCCTGATGGCTATAGTGGTCGTTAGTCTCCTGATGGCTATAGTGGTCGTTAGTCTCCTGATGGCTATAGTGGTCGTTAGTCTCCACATCCCACAGTCTGTTGACAGATACCATTTATGTTATGTGCGTCAGTCCATGAGATATTACTCATGTATGGAATAAGCACTTGCAGATTTCTGTAATTAAAAGCACTATAGAAGTTAAATAAATTGTTATGTTAACTTCAACTTATAATTGTATTTCTCTTGATTCCACCTTTTATTGTTGTAGCTAATTCCTTATTATGTACAGGGCCTTCAGGAAGTATTCACACCCCTTGACTTTTTCCAAATGTTGTTAAAGCCTGAATTTAAAATGGATGACATTGAGATGTTGTCACTGATCTACACACAATACCCCATAATGTCAAAGTGGAATTATATTTTTAGATATTTTTACAAATTAATAAAAAAGGAAAAGCTGAAATGTCTTGAGTCAATAAGTATTAAACCCCTTTGTTATGGCAAGCCTAAATAAGTTCAGGAGTAAAGATTTGCTTAACAAGTCACATAATAAGTTGCATTGACTCACTCTGTGGGCAATAATAGTGTTTAACATGATTTTGGAATGACTACCTCATCTCTGTACCCCACACATACAATTATCTGTAATGTCCCTTAGTCGAGAAGTGAATTTCAAACACAGATACAAAGACCAGGAAGGTTTTCCAAAGCCTCGCAAAGAAGGGCACCTATTGGTAGAAATGGGTAAAAATGTAAAAAGCAGACATTGAATATCCCTTTGAGCATGGTGAAGTTATTAATTACACTTTGGATGGTGTATCAATACACCCCAGTCACTACAAAGATACAGGCGTCCTTCCTAACTCAGTTGCCGGAGAGGAAGGAAACTGCTCAGGGATGTCACCATGAGGCCAATGGTGACTTTAAAACAGTTACAGAGTTTAATGGCTGTGATAGGAGAAATCTGAGGATGGATCAACAACAATGTAGTTACTCCACAATACTAACCTAAATGACAGCGTGAAAAGAAGGAAGTATCTACAGAATAAAAATATTCCAAAACATGCATCCTGTTTGCGACAAGGCACTAAATTAAAACAGCAAAAAAATGTGGCAAAGAAATGAACTTTTTGTCCTGAACACAGTGTTATTTTTCGGGCAAATCCAACACAACAACATCACTGAGTACCACTCTCCATATCTTCAATCATAGTGGTGGCTGCATCATGTTATGGGTATGCTTGTCATCAGCAAGGACTACAGAATATTTACATTTACATTTTAGTCATTTAGCAGACGATCTTATCCAGAGCGACTTACAGTTAGTTAGTGCATACATTTTTATTTATTTTTCATACTGGAATCGAACCCACAACCCTGGCGTTGCAAACGCCACGCTCTACCAACTGAGCTACATCCCTGCCGGCCATTCCCTCCCCTACCATGGACGACGCTGGGCCAATTGTGCGCCGCCCATGGGTCTCCCGGTCGCGGCCGGCTGCGACAGAGCCTGGACTCGAACCAGGATCTCTAGTGGCACAGCTAGCACTGCGATGCAGTGCCTTAGACCACTGCGCCACTCGGGAGGAGAGCTTAGCACAGACAAGATCCTAGAGGAAAACCTGGGAGACACATTCACCTTTCAGCAGGACAATAACCTAAAACACAAGGCCAAATATACGCTGGAGTTGGTTACCAAGACGACATCGAATGTTCTAAAGTGGCCCAGTTACAGTTTTGACATAAACCGACATGAAAATGTCTGTCTAGCGTTGATCAACAACCAACTTGACAGAGCTTGAAGAATTTAAAAAAGAATAATGTGCAAATATTGTACAATCCAGGTGTGCAAAGCTCTTAGAGACTTACCCAGGAAGACTCACAGCTGTAATCGCTGCCAAAGGTGATTTGAACATGTATTGACTCCTGGGTGTGAATACTTATGTATGTAAATGAGATATTTCTGTATTTCATTTTCAATGAATTTGCTAAAATTTCAAAAAACATGTTTTCACTTTGTCATTATGGGGTATTGTGTGTAGCTGGATGAGAAAAAAAAACACTATTTAATTAATTTTGAATTCAGGCTGAAACGCAACAAAATGTGGAATAAGTCGAGGGGTATGAATACTTTCTCAAGGCAATTGTATTTTCAGAATTTTTTTGTGAAGCACGGCTCCCTTGCAAAATATGGACTTTCCTGGGAAGTCTTCCCTTTGCAAGTAAAGGTTAAATGTGTTGCAGACTTCCATAATGAGATGACAGTGAACGGCGATGGCGAGGAGGCTGCCTATTTCACCACCATGGTGTGTTGCAGCCTGGTCAACTTCGCTGCTTAGATCCAGTAAGTCAAACATCGCTACAGACAAGTTAAAGTATGTTTTAAAAGGTTTATCTTTCATTGTTTTAATTTAGAAAAAAACACTTTAATTATTTAATGCTTGAATTGAAAATTGAATAGTCCACGGGTATACTAACTGTGTGTAAGTAGTACTCAAGTTCGTGATGTTGTAGAGAATTGTTGTGTAACAGAGTATATTGGGATAAGTAGATTCACTTGATTTACTTTCAAGTAAATGTTAATTGTGTTAGTATTATCTGGTTGAATGTGGATTAGCTGAGTCACACTGGTGGTTGTAGTAGTAAATCGTTGTGTAGTAGTAGTTACTAGTTGTGTTAGTAGTATTAATATAGTTGTGTGTATGTCATGTTTTAGTTGAGTGTTGTAGTAAGATTCCTTCGTACTATTTGTGTTAGTAGTGTGTAGATGCGTCTTAGTTATTGTATAGTTGGTGTGTAGTAAGTAGATCTATTGGTAAGAGTATTAGTTATACTTATTGTTTAGTAGATCTAGTTGTAGTAGGATTGTTGTACTGGGGTTGTTGTGTAGTAGTAGTAGTTGTAGTAGTTGTTAGTAGTACTAGTTGTGTGGTTAGTAGTAGTACTAGTTGTGTAGTAGTATTAGTATTACTAGTTGTGTTGTAGTAGTAGATCTGGTTGTGTAGTAGTACTAGTTGTGTTGTAGTAGTAGATCTAGTTGTGTAGTAGTACTAGTTTTTGTTGTGTAGTAGTAGATGGTTGTGTAGTAGTATTAGTAGTACTAGTTGGGTTGTAGTAGTAGATCTAGTTGTGTAGTAGTATTAGTAGTACTAGTTGTGTTGTAGTTAGTAGTAGATCTAGTTGTGTAGTAGTAGTAGTAGTAGTACTAGTTGTGTTCAGTAGTGTAGTAGATTAGTAGTAGTACTAGTATTAGTAGTAACTAGTTGTGGTTCAGTAGTAGTAGTCAGTTGTAGTAGTAGTTAGTAGTACTAGTGTAGTGTAGTAGTAGTAGTAGTGTAGTAGTACTAGTTAGTAGGTGTAGTGTAGTATTTAGATCTAGTGTGTAGTAGTAGTAGTAGTACTAGTAGTAGTGTAGTAGTGTAGTGTAGTAGTAGTTAGTAGGTAGTAGTAGCTAGTTGTGTAGAGTAGTTCAGTTAGTAGTAGTAGTCATTAGTAGTACTAGTGTGTTAGTTAGTAGTTCGTGTGTAGTAGTAGTAGTGTAGTAGTGTTAGTAGGTAGTAGTACTAGTTAGTGTAGTTAGTAGTAGTATGTACATTGTTGTGTCTCAGTAGTGTACGTCTAGTTGTGTAGTAGTATTAGTAGTACTAGTTGTGTTGTAGTAGTAGATCTGGTTGTGTAGTAGTATAGTAGTATAGTGTAGTAGTAGTAGTAGTAGTAGTAGTAGTAGTTGTGTGTTAGTAGTAGTAGTAGCAGTAGTAGTAGTAGTAGTAGCAGTAGCAGTAGTAGTAGATCTAGTTGTGTAGTAGTAGTAGTAGATGATCTAGTAGTAGCAGTAGTAGTAGATCTAGTTGTGTCTCCGTAGTAGTAGTAGTAGTAGATCTAGTTGTGTCTCCGTAGCAGGAACATCAGGAAGACGGCAGAGAGGAGGATACACAGGGTGCACACCGTGGGGACCACTACCTCTGTTACCATCTCCATGTGGCTGGTCAGGGGGTCTGCAACACACAGACAGACCTCAGCACAACAGATGACCTTAACATTAAGCAGTTTTATAATGCTCAGGACACCACTCAAAGGGCTAATCATTTCCCCAAAGTATCATCTTATATCTTTACATTTTAGTCATTTAGCAGACGGGGGGTGGATCATATTATGAATGTTTTCTTACCATGAATAAGTCTTAGTATATTGGCAGCAGTACTCCGCTGTTCCTCTAATGAAGAGACAGAAACGTTACTGAGAGTTGAACCAAGTAAAGGCACGTTAACCCTTTGAGAACTGTAATGCCGTGCCGTATCAATGCCTAGTGGCTAGTGTCAGCAGCATCAGCTAGCTAGCAGCTACCAGGAAATCATTAGCTGTGAGTCATTATAAAGTATTGTTGTTTGGCAAAGCTGCTTGGCAGCTTTCCCTCTTGATCTGTAGCAAGTTGAAGCTTGTTCTCACACTATTTAGTGTAGTAGTCTTTTGAACAGGATCCAAAGCGTTTTGACTCCTTCCAATATCCTAGAATGGGAAAGAAACGGCCTACTCTTCGACCAACTGAAACGCATGCAATTTCCAATACAGAGATTAGATTATTTAAAAACCGTTGAATGTTTTATGCTGCTGCTGGGGTTAAGAGAGGAAAGCAGCTGATTTAAATATGCACAAAGGACCGGTTAAAAGGCTCTCAGAGTTCAACTTCACATAGCAAGGCAAGCCAGACCCTTAGCCACTAACCCACACAGACACTATCACACTACAGTACGATGTCATCCACAGAGACACGCTGACCCATGACAAGATAGAAATATACAGTGATGTAGTAAAGTCAATATATATACCCTAATGACTAAACCTCATCATGCACTGGCCAGACCTTTGGCATTTCTGCATGTTCCTTGGACTGTCTTCTAGCTGGAGGGGCAAACAAAGAAACATTCTGTTAGTGGTCTTCTAGATACCTACTCTCTCTCTAGACCAGGGACAATCCAACCCCGTTCCTGGAGCGCTACCGTCCTGGACCAGGGCCAATCCAACCCCGTTCCTGGAGCGCTACCCTCCTGGACCAGGGCCGATCCAACCCCGTTCCTGGAGCGCTACTGTCCTGGACCAGGGCCGATCCAACCCCGTTCCTGGAATGTTTTCACTCCAACCCTAATGTAGCGCATCTGATTGTAATAATTAGCTGGTTGAGAAGCTGAATCCGGTTAGTTAAAACTGGGGTTGGAGTGAAAACCTACAGGAGGGTTGCTCTCCAGGAATCAAACCTCCCTATACTCATAATTAGACTAATATATATTGATAATCGTAATTTAGATTTAATTGAATTGTAAAAGGATAAGAATTGACAAGTGATTGCATAACTAAGAACAGTTTGCATAGCTGCCCCACGATTGCCAATAGAAAGTTTAGGCCCTATTTTTTTTGGTTTATCACCCAATCTAGGTAAGTGATATTTGAGGCAGAATCTTTATTTGTTTGCCCCAGCTAGTCCCTTCTTATTGAAAAGCAGTTAAAGGGATGTTTAGTGTGAACTGACCTGCAGCCAGGAGCTGGTTACTGGAGGAGCAGGTCTCAGTGGCCTTCCTCTTCCAATTCTCTACCTGTAGGATGGGCTAAGGGTTAATATAGAATACACACTCATCATGCTCTAATATGTAGATGAGCTCAATACAACACTAGAAGAGAGAGAGAACATCAAAAGCTCTCTCCTAATTATGATTCCATTCAATCTTCTATAACCAAGCGATCTCCTATAGAAGCGAGGAGCCAAACCATCCCGAGCCTCTAGAAATCTCTCGTATAGAAGTCCTCTCTTCCCCCCCCCCTCTCTCTCTCCCCACCACCTCTCTCTCTCTCTCTCTCCCCTCCCCCCTCTACTCTCCCTCTCCCCCCCCCCCCCCCCCCCCCCCCCCCCCTCTCTCTCTCTCTCCCCCCTCCACCCTCCTTCTCAATATTTCACAGGATGATGCCCTCACCTGAATATGGAATGCTCTATTTCCGACATATGACAGTATATCCATTTCTACCGGTATAACTATGTACATTTCCATGTTTT
Source organism: Coregonus sp. 'balchen' (assembly GCA_902810595.1). Classification (NCBI taxonomy): domain Eukaryota; kingdom Metazoa; phylum Chordata; class Actinopteri; order Salmoniformes; family Salmonidae; genus Coregonus; species Coregonus sp. 'balchen'. The sequence goes on along the minus strand of LR778278.1, from coordinate 17,440,637 downwards.
ATATTTAATATTAACCTCCTGTTGTAATGTGTATTGTATTAAAGATCTAACTGAAATGACCTTTTTAGTATTAGGAGCTAGTATAGACATTGGGTCGTAATGCTCTCTCACCTCTCTCTGGTTGGGGAATCCATTGGAGCTGATGATGCGTTTGTAGTACTGAACCGAGGCTTTTGGGTAACGTGGTTTATTCTTGTTCCTGAAGTCTACGTAGTACAAGCCAAACCTCTCAGAGTAGCCCTCGTCCCACTCAAACTTGTCCAGCAGAGACCAGGCTGTGTAACCGCGCACGTTCACGCCGTCTTTGATGGCTAGGGGACAGAGCAGGGAACAGCACCACGTCTGTTTAGTCGCTTCACTGTCCCATCCCTAAGTACATCACACCGTCTTAGTCAGGGTTGGGGTCAATACCATTTCAATTCCAGTCAGGGTTGGGGTCAATACCATTTCAATTCCAGTCAGGGTTGGGGTCAATACCATTTCAATTCCAGTTAGGGTTGGGGTCAATACCAATTCAATTCCAGTCAGGGTTGGGGTCAATACCAATTCAATTCCAGTCAGGGTTGGGGTCAATACCAATTCAATTCCAGTCAGGGTTGGGGTCAATACCAATTCAATTCCAGTCAGGGTTGGGGTCAATACCAATTCAATTCCAGTCAGGGTTGGGGTCAATACCATTTCAATTCCAGTCAGGGTTGGGGGTCAATACCATTTCAATTCCAGTCAGGGTTGGGGTCAATACCATTTCAATTCCAGTCAGGGTTGGGGTCAATACCATTTCAATTCCAGTCAGGGTTGGGGTCAATACCATTTCAATTCCAGTCAGGGTTGGGGTCAATACCATTTCAATTCCAGTCAGGGTTGGGGTCAATACCATTTCAATTCCAGTCAGGGTTGGGGTCAATACCAATTCAATTCCAGTTCAGGGTTGGGGTCAATACCAATTCAATTCCAGTCAGGGTTGGGGTCAATACCATTTCAATTCCAGTCAGGGTTGGGGTCAATACCAATTCAATTCCAGTCAGGGTTGGGGTCAATACCAATTCAATTCCAGTCAGGGTTGGGGTCAATACCAATTCAATTCCAGTCAGGGTTGGGGTCAATACCAATTCAATTCCAGTCAGGGTTGGGTTCCAGTGAAATACTGACATTTTACTCTGGGTTTACTGGAATTGACCTTTGTTCTTAATTACTGAATAATACTGAATTCATCATATGGGATTGTTGAAAAGTCTTTGGAAAGTCTTGGTTAAACACTGGGATAGTCAATCACATTACAATCCAAAGAAGAGTTGTAGACATTTTTGTGGAATTACAGTATAGGTTCTAGTAGCTATTTTTTTTTTTTAATAAGTCTTTACCTTTTATTTTTGAAAGGGAAGATATATTGAGACCTAGGTATAATACAATATAAAATACACATTAGACACAATAAATATACACACACACACACATTAGAATACAAAAACACAGTCATGGTAAGCACAAATAAAACATCAAATTGCTGAACAAAAATATAAATGCAACATGCAACAACTTTAAAGATGTTACTTAGTTACAGTTCATATAAGCAAATCAGTCAATTGAAATAAATAAATTAGGCCCTAATCTATGGATTCCACATGACTGGGAATACAGGTATGCATCTGTTGGTCACAGATACCTTTATTTTTTTTTAAAGGTAGGGGGATGAATAAGAAAACCAGTCAGTATCTGGTGTGACCACCATTTGCCTCATGCAGCGCGACACATCTCCTTCGCATAGAGTTGATCAGGCTGTTGATTGTGGCCTATGGAATGTTGTCCCACTCCTCTTCAATCGAAGTTGCTGGATATTGTCGGGAACTGCAACATGCTGTCGTACACGTCGATCCAGAGCATCCCAAACATGCTCAATGGGGTGACATTTTTGGTAAGTATGCAGGCCATGGAAGAACTGGGACATTTTCAGCTTCCAGGAATTGTGTCCAGATCCTTGTGACATGGGGCAATGCATTATCATGCTGGAACATGAGGTGATGGCGGCGGATGAATGGCAAGACAATGGGCCTCAGGATCTCGTCACGGTACCTCTGCGCGTTCAAATTGCCATCGATAAAATGCAATTGTGTTCGTTGTCCATAGCTTATGCCTGCCCATACCATAACACCACCACTATGGGTAACTCTGGTCAAAACGTTGACATCAGGAAAGCGCTCGCCCACACAACGCCATCTGCCCGGTACAGTTGAAGAGCACAGTGGCCATTGAAGGTGAGCATTTTCCCACTGCAGTTGGTTACGACGCCGAACTGCAGTCAGGTAAAGACCCCGGTGAGGACGACGAGCACGCAGATGAGCTTCCCTGAGACGGTTTCTGACAGTTTGTGCAGAAATTATTTGGTTGTGCAAAACCCACAGTTTCATCAGCTGTGATTTCAGTTCAGTGCTAACATAATTGCAAAAGGGTTTTCTAATGATCAATTAGCCTTTTAAAATGATAAACTTGGATTAGCAAACACAACATGCCATTGGAACACAGGACTGATGGTTGCTGATAATGGGCCTCTGTACGCCTATGTAGATATTCCATTAAAAATCAGCGGTTTCCAGCTACAATAGCCATTTATAACATTAACGATGTCTACACTGTATTTCTGATCAATTTGATGTTCTTTTAATGGACGAAAAAAATTGCTTTTCTTTCGAAAACAAGGACAATGGTAGTGTATGTTGTAATGTAAAATGTTATATTACAGTATAATAGTGATACCTTTCAGCATCTCGTTGATGTAGTCCTTGTAGTACTGTATTCTCCAGTCATCACAGAGCTCGGTGCACATAATCTTCTCTGATACCCCATTCTCTGTCACGTAGATCATAGGGTTCCTGTACTGGCTCTACACAGAGACAGAAGTCACCATTACATTTACATTTACGACATTTAGCAGACGCTCTCTTATCCAGAGCCACTTACAAATTGGTGCATTCACCTTATGATAGCTAGTGGGACAACCACTTTACATTTATTTTTATTTTTTAATTCTTAATTTTTAGAGTATATTTATAATTTATTTGTTTTATTCCTGCCATCCTCAGTCTGAACTAGGGTTGTTTATTTTCCCGATATTTTACAAACGTACCATCCCGACAATAAATAAATATTTTCCCGGGTAACCCGGTATTTCCTGCCAAAACCGGAAGTGTCATTCAAAGCATTATAAAGCATATAAATAGGCCTATGTCTGGATTTGATTACAGCTTTGATCAAAAATTCAAGCCTAATGCTACTTGAGCCTGATGATCGATACATTAAATACATTTTATGAGCTATACATTAAATACATTTTATGAGCCCAAGCCCAATAAAGCCCAAATGATTGTGCGATTATCCAATACATAGGCTATTTAATACAGGCTACTGCACATTATGCACGACAGAAAAACATAAAAGCCCATAGATGTAGCTAGCTATATGCTCTCTTGGGTAAATAAATGAAACTAGCTCCAGTAGGCTAATCTTTTTGAGTGTGAACTGCATTACTGTACTGTATTGTATTATACTGTATTATATGGACTGGAATTACATCGTTAAAATCACGATAAAGCAGAGAAGGAGCATGCGATTCTAGTGCAGAACAAAGTTACAAGTATAGGCTAGCGAATTTGATTTTTGAAATATAGTAGGGCCTATTTGCATAATTTAGTAGGGTGACACACTGTATATACAGTACCTTTCCCCTAATGTTATTAGCCTACCTCCTCTCTCTCTCTATTGGTGCTTCATTCCTTCCTCGCTTTCAACAGTTAAATGAAATACGTTTCGTTGTCCTTATCTTCATCATTCTAATGACGTGTTTGAATAATATAGGACTAGAATGAGATGCAGAAGGCTTCCACTTCTCTTCACCCAGATTGAATGGTTATGGGTCTGAATAAATAACTGCTGTAGTCTACCGCCATCTGATTGGTTATGGGTCTGAATAAATAACTGCTGTAGTCTACCGCCATCTGATTGGTTATGGGGTCTGAATAAATAACTGCTGTAGTCTACCGCCATCTGATTGGTTATGGGGTCTGAATAAATAACTGCTGTAGTCTACCGCCATCTGATTGGTTATGGGGTCTGAATAAATAACTGCTGTAGTCTACCGCCATCTGATTGGTTATGGGGTCTGAATAAATAACTGCTGTAGTCTACCGCCATCTGATTGGTTATGGGGTCTGAATAAATAACTGCTGTAGTCTACCGCCATCGCGCGTTCGCTCTTCTTTCAAACTACCCGAGAGTTCAATTGGCTGCTGTATTTAACATTCAGCAAAAAAGAGCTTGCGACACTCTTCAAATAGTCTATTGGTATAAGAAATGCAAAAAAAACAAAACAAAAAATATATATATATAGCGTCCAGCAAACTATTCTAGTATATCTTTTCCTGCATGGAACGCCAAGAGCTATGGAGCGTTTTATAAAGAGAGGCCAGTGTGTGAGTGTTGCGCAAGAGACAGGCTATAAATTAAAGCTTATTGTGCGTAACCCATCATTAATTAGCTAAATATAAGGCTAATAATGCATTTTATTTACTACCATTAAGATGTAGGGTAGGACATCTATATATAGGGCTATATATCAATCTAGAACAGAATTATCTATTTTGGATGCAATTTGAATGGAGTTGATGGTGACTTGATGAGAGAGAGGAAGAGGGCTCGCGCGTGCACTGATTTTAAAGCAACTATATTCGAGTGATTTAGGCTGTTTTAAAAACGGCAGCTGCAATAATAAATATAACATCTTTACAATTAAAAACTAAGGTGACCCCCTGAAAGCTAGATGGAGATGGGTAAATTAGACGTGCATTCGGTCTTTCTATTACTGTAGCATAGACTATGCAGCAGAAAATGAAGGCCTACCTGTCACAAGGAAGAAAGTTACCATGATGAGATGAAAGGTCTACATGTGTTGTGAACTGCTCTCCATACTGAGATGGGCTGTCTGTCCCCACCCTGAGCGTTGATGATTCATCATGCAGAGGCCCGTAGAGAAGCCAGATTTAGACATCTCATATAATTTAACAGTTCCATTTCACGCCATGCTCTCCATATACATTTTATTATAATTTACCGGTTTCTCGCAGTTATTTATCCCAGGAAAAGGGAGTGGTTTTGGGCGGTAAATCACGGTAACCGTCTTCCCGCCATTCAACCTTAAGTCTGAACAGAGACTGACGTCACCATGAGGGTCAGTTAAATTCAACACTGGTGCAGATGGGTTTTCTGGGACACGAGGTCCAAGGTAATACCCAATAAGCACTACTACTACTACTACTACTACTACTACTACTACTACTACTACTACTACTACTACTACTGCTGCTGCTACTGCTACTACTGCTACTACTACTGCTACTATTACTATTACTACTGCTACTACTGCTACTACTGCTACTGCTACTATTACTATTACTACTGCTACTACTCTGCTGCTACTACTGCTCTAATACTACTACTGCTCTGCTACTGCTACTACTTGCTACTACTGCTCCCTTACTGCTATGCTACTACTAATACTGCTACTATTACTACTCACTGCTATTTACTACTGCTACTGCTACTTTACTACTAACTTACTGCTACTACTACTGCTACTATACTACGTACTACTACTATACTACTGCACTCTCTGCTCTGTACTCTACTAATACTCTACTACTACTACTACTGCTTACGTGCTACTACTATTTGCTACTACTCTGCTCAAAGCTACTACTCTATTTCCTACTGCTACTTCCCTACTACTACTGCGACTATACTACTACTACTCTACTTTTACTACTCTACTACTACACTACTAACTCACTACTACTACTATTTAATGCTACTATATACTGCTATGCTACTGCTACATACTGCTACATTACTACTACTACTCTTCTACTACTACTGCTACTGCTACTACTGCTACTGCTATGCTACTACTCCCTACTACTACTACTACTACTGCTATGCTAATTACTACTGCTACTGCTACTACTACTACTGCTATTTCTGCTGCTACTACTGTTCCCTACATCTACTCTACTACTACTGCTACTACTACTGCAAACTACTACTACTTTTGCTACTACTGCTGCTGCTACGCACACTACTATTTGCTACTGCTTATTACTACTACTATTTTACTGCGCTACTACGCTGCTACTAGTACATCTGCTACTTATTTACTACTACTGCTACTACGCACTGCTCCTGCTACTGCTACTACTACTGCTATAACTACTGCTATGCTGCGGGCTGCTTACAAACTACTATTTACTGGCTACTACTGCACTACTACTGCTACAAAGCTCTACTCTTAAACTATACTACTACTACTACTGCTACTACTATATTTGTACTCTACTGCTATACTACTTGACTACTACTGCTGAACTACGCTACTACTACATTAACTACTACTCTGTCACTACTGCTACTATACTACTGCTACTGCTACTACTGACTACTACTGCACTGCACTGCTACTGCTACTAATACTGCTATTTGCTGCTGCTACTGCTACTACTATGCTACTGCTACTACTCCCTACTACTACTGCTACTGCTGCTGCTACTGCTACTACTACTGCTGTACTACTGCTGCTACTAGTACTACTACTGCTACTGCTACTACTACTACTGCTACTACTGCAAACTGCTACTACTGCTATGCTACTATTTATTTGCTATACTACTATTACTACTATATTTAACTGCTACTGCTATTTAATCTAATACGGGCTACTACTGCTGCTACTACTGCTACTACTCTGCTACTACTGCTCTACTACTGCTGCTACTACTACTATATACTACTACTGCTACTGCTACTACAAATACTGCTACTGCTACTGTACTATTTACTGCTACTACTGTGCAAACTGCTACTATTACTACTACTACTACTACTGCTAACTAGCTGCTGCTGCTACTACTGCTGCTGCTACTATGCTACGGGCTACTACTGCTACTATACTACTATGCTACTGCACTGCTGCTGAATACTACTACTACGCTACTAATGTACTACTGCTTTTACTACTGCTACTACCTACTATACTACTACTGCTACTGCTACTACTACTACTACTGCACATTACTGCTACTGACACTATTACTACTCCCTACTACTACTTCTACTACTGCTGCTGCTACTGCTACTACTGCTACGGGCTACTTTTACTGCAAACTGCTACTACTACTACTGCTGCTACTACTGCGCTACTACTGCTACTACTATTTACTTCTACTACTATACTGCTACTGCTACTTACTACTACTGCTGCTACTACTGCTACTACTACTGCTACTAATACTGCTGCTACTACTACTGCTACTACTTACTACTACTACTACTGCTACTACTGCTGCTGCTGCTATGCTACTCTACTACTGCTACTGCTGCTAACTGCTACTAACTGCTACTGCTACTACTACTGCTGCTGCCAAATACTACACTACTATTTACTGCTGCTACTACTGCTACTACTACTGCTACTATTTGCTACTACTACTACTACTACTACTACTATTACTATACTGCTACTGCTACTACTACAACTGCTACTACTGCTGCTGCATACTACTCTCTGCTGCTCAAATGCTACGGGCTACTACTACTACTACTACTACTACTATACTGCTGCTACTGCTATTTACTACTGCTACTACTGCTGCTGCTACTACTACTATACTGTATGCTACTACTGCTATACTACACTCGGCTACTATTATGCTACTGCTACTATTACTACTACTACTATACTGCTACTACTGCTATGCTATTTGCTACTACTACTACTATACTATACTACTACTACTGCTGCTACTACTACGCTACGGGCTACTACTGCTACTGCTACTATTACTACTCTACTCGCTACTACTACTGTACTGCTACTATTACTACTACTACTACTACTGCTACTACTCTGCTGCTACTACACTACTACTACTGTACTGCTACTACTACTACTATTATTACTGCTATTTACTACGGGCTACTACAAACTACTACTACTGCTGCGGGCTACTACTACTGCTACTACTATGCTACTGCTACTACTGCTACTACTACTGTTTACATTACTATTTGCTACTATTTGCAAACACTGCTACTCTACTACTACTACTATACTATGCTACTACTCTGCTACTATTACTCTGCTACTATGCTACTACTTTACTATGCTACTACTGCTACTACTACTGCTACTACTACTGCTACTATTACTACTGCTACTGCTACTGCTACTGCTATTACTACTACTACTACTACTACTACTACTACTGCTACTACTACTACTACTACTGCTACTGCTACTGCTGGCTCAGCCCCAATGTATGTGTTCTGTCACCTAGATCTGCATGGTAAATGGTCCAGGAATACAAGGATAGGACAATGCCCAAGGACTAGTCAGCCCTTCCCCCTCTGAGGGGCCTAAATGTATCTTTCTGTTACAGTATCTAGACCACTGAATATTGAATGTGATTAGAAACCGTACATGCATACTATAGTATTATTCTATCTGAAACTTGTTCACTGAGGATAACTCTGGCGCTATCTGTATGGATGTATGATCTCTGTGGTAACTTGTATCTGGACAGGGTGAACTTTGAATTACTAAAATGCAAAAAGGTTTTCTGGTTCTCTCAGGAAGTCTGTCTTATTTACATTGGTCTCACCCCCCCAACACAAGCCTTTAAATGCTGTGACATTGGGTGGTTGCCAATTGCGCGCTCCCTCAAACCTTGAGACATCTGTGGCATTGTGTTGTGTGACAAAACTGCACGTTTTAGTGGCATTTTATTGTCCCCAGCACAAGGTGCACCTGTGTAATGATCATGACGTTTAATCAGCTTCTTGATATGCCACACCTGTCAGGTGGATGGATTATCTTGGCAAAGGAGAAATGCTCACTAACAGTGATGTAAACAAATTTGTGCACAATTGAGAAATATTTTTGTGCTTATGGAACATTTCTGGGATCTTTTATTTCGGCTCATGAAACATGGGACCAACAATTTACATGTTGAGTTTATATTTTTGTTCAGTGTAGCTGCTAATGAATAACTCCTGGTCATTTATTTACAGTGAAATTAGTGATCAGCCTCCATGTAGCAGATAGTCAATACAGAGACAGAGAGTGTGAGAGAGAGAGAGAGAGAGAGAGAGAAGGCCTGGGTGAGAGGACAGGTCAGAGAGAGAGAGAGAGGGGCTGGTGAGAGGACAGGTCAGAGAGAAGAGAGAGAAGAAGAACTCTGAAAATTCCCTTTAATTGTAAATATAAGAAAATTATATATATCATATACACTGTATACCCACTACATTACTATTCTACTGCTACTACAATTAGTACTACTATTACAACAAGTAAATAGTTTTAGTGCAGGATCAGTTGTTCTACCGATGGTGGTGGTGAGGTTAGGAGATTTGAAGGCCTATTGCTAAGAGAGACCCTTTTGCTACAGTATCAAACCCTAGTTTTGAAGCGTAAAACAATACACCTTAACGATGGCTAACACGCACGGTCTTTACCTTGACGAAGTTGAGCAGGCGTCTGAACCCCCAGGGGACAGAGTAGAGCCACTCTGATCCAGGATCAGGCCAGCGGGGATCCACCAGGCCAACTAGGTCTCTGTTCAAGATCAGCATCATAATGATCATCGTAATCAGAATAATAATCAGAATAATCAGAATAATAATAATACTCATAATAATTGTAATCATATAATAATCAGAATCATATAATAATCATAATAATAATCGTAATCATATAATCATCATACTCATAATAATAATCATAATAAACATACTCATAATAATAATAATAAATATGCTATCAAGTACAGTTAGAATTGGCTCATTCATCCCCCCTCCTCTCCCCTGTATCTATTCCCCAGGTCGTTGCTGTAAATGAGAATGTGTTCTCAGTCAACTTACCTGGTAAAGTAAAACAATAAGTACATTTTTTCCCAGAAAGTATTCACACCCCTTGACTTTTTCCACACCTTGTTGTGTTACAGCCTGAATTTAAAAATTGATTAATTTAGATTTTTTGTCACTGGCCTACACACGATAACCCATAATGTCAAAGTGGAATAATGTTTTTCGAAATGATTTGAAATTAGTAAAAATGAAGAGCTGAAATGTCTTGAGTCAATAAGTATTCAACCCCTTTGTTTTGGCAAGCCTAAATACAGTTCAGGAGTAAAAATTTGCTTAACAAGTCACATAATAAGTTGCATGGACTCACTCTGTGTGCAATAATAGTGTTTAACATGATTTTGGAATGACTACCTCATCTCAGTACCCCACACATACAGATATCTGTAAGGTCCCTCAGTCGAGAAGTGCATTTCAAACACAGATTCAACTTAAAAGACCAGGGAGGTTTTCCAATGCCTCTCAAAGAAGGGCACCTATTGGTAGATGGGTAAAAATTTAAAAAGCAGACATGCCCTTTGAGCATGGTGAAGTTATTAATTACACTTTGGATGGTGTATCAATACACCCAGTCACTACAAAGATACAGGCGTCCTTCCTAACCCAGTTGTTGGAGAGGAAGGAAACCGCTCAGGGATTTCACCATGAGGCCGATGGTGACTTTAAAACAGTTACAGAGTTTAATGGCTGTGATAGGAAAAAACTGAGGATGGATCAACAACATTGTAGTTATTCCACAATACTAACCTAAATGAAAGAGTGAAAAAAAGTAAGCCTTTACAGAATACAAATATTCCAAAACATGCATCCTGTTTGCAGCAAGGCACTAAAGTAATACTGCAAAACATGTGGCAAAGCAATTAACTTTTTGTCCTGAATACAAAGCGTTATGTTTTGTTACAATTTTGACTTAAATCAGCTAGGAAATCTATGGCAAGACTTGACAAAGGTTGTCTAGCAAAGACTTGAAAATGTCTGTCTAGCGTTGATCAACAACCAATTTGACAGAGCTTGAAGAATTTTGAAAATAATAAATGGGCAAATATTGTATAATCCAGGTGTGGAAAGCTCTTAGAGACTTACCCAGAAAGACTCACTGCTGTAATCGCTGCCAAAGGTGCTCCTACAAAGTATTGACTCAGGGGTGTGAATACTTATGTAAATTAGATATTTCTGTATTTCATTTTTAATAAATTTGCAAAAATGTCTAAACATGTTTTCACTTTGTCATTATGGGGTGAGAATAAAAATCGATTTAATTCAATTTTGAATTTGGGCTGTAACGCAACAAAATCTGGAATAATTTAAGGGGTCTGAATACTTTCCGAATGCACCGTATCTACAGTAGTTAAAGTTGAACATAATATAATATACAGTGGGGAAAAAAAGTATTTAGTCAGCCACCAATTGTGCAAGTTCTACCACTTAAAAAGATGAGAGAGGCCTGTAATTTTCATCATAGGTACACGTCAACTATGACAGACAAAATGAGAAAAAAATATCCAGAAAATCACATTGTGATGTTTTGGGGCTGTCGCTGGGCAACACGGACTTTCAACTCCCTCCAAATATTTTCTATGGGGTTGACATCTGGAGACTGGCTAGGCCACTCCAGGACCTTGAAATGCTTCTTACGAAGCCACTCCTTCGTTGCCCGGGCGGTGTGTTTGGGATCATTGTCATGCTGAAAGACCCAGCCACGTTTCATCTTCAATGCCCTTGCTGATGGAAGGAGGTTTTCACTCAAAATCTCACGATACATGGCCCCATTCGTTCTTTCCTTTACACGGATCAGTCGTCCTGGTCCCTTTGCAGAAAAACAGCCCCAAAGCATGATGTTTCCACCCCCATGCTTCACAGTAGGTATGGTGTTCTTTGGATGCAACTCAGCATTCTTTGTCCTCCAAACACGACGAGTTGAGTTTTTACCAAAAAGTTATATTTTGGTTTCATCTGACCATATGACATTCTCCCAATCCTCTTCTGGATCATCCAAATGCACTCTAGCAAACTTCAGACGGGCCTGGACATGTACTGGCTTAAGCAGGGGGACACATCTGCACTGCAGGATTTGAGTCCCTGGCGGCGTAGTGTGTTACTGATGGTAGGCTTTGTTACTTTGGTCCCAGCTCTCTGCAGGTCATTCACTAGGTCCCCCGTGTGGTTCTGGGATTTTTGCTCACCGTTCTTGTGATCATTTTGACCCCACGGGGTGAGATCTTACGTGGAGCCCCAGATCGAGGGAGATTATCAGTGATCTTGTATGTCTTCCATTTCCTAATAATTGCTCCCACAGTTGATTTCTTCAAACCAAGCTGCTTACCTATTACAGATTCAGTCTTCCCAGCCTGGTGCAGGTCTACAATTTTGTTTCTGGTGTCCTTTGACAGCTCTTTGGTCTTGGCCATAGTGGAGTTTGGAGTGTGACTGTTTGAGGTTGTGGACAGGTGTCTTTTATACTGATAACAAGTTCAAACAGGTGCCATTAATACAGGTAACGAGTGGAGGACAGAGGAGCCTCTTAAAGAAGAAGTTACAGGTCTGTGAGAGCCAGAAATCTTGATTGTTTGTAGGTGACCAAATACTTATTTTCCACCATAATTTTCAAATAAATTCATGAAAAATCCTACAATGTGATTTTCTGGATTTTTTCTCTCAATTTGTCTGTCATAGTTGACGTGTACCTATGATGAAAATTACAGGCCTCTCTCATCTTTTTAAGTGGGAGAACTTGCACAATTGGTGGCTGACTAAATACTTTTTTTCCCCCTACAAATGGTCACATGCAAGATAAGAAAGTGCAAACAGTGGACTACCCCATTAACATATATACACACAGAACATCTGAAAGGACAAGTGTTGTAAAATCGCTCTGTATTAGACTCTCTACTAAAGTAGCCTACAATTAAAAACCAGATATTTTTATACTCAAGGAGACTTTGTGGCATTTTCCATTGATATAACTTTACTTTTACTCAAGTATGACAATACAGTACTTTTCCCACTTCTGTCAATATACAGTATCTTAGCAGTGCTAGTAGGCTACCTGTCAGTGAAGTAGCTGCTGCTGCCGCGTCCCGACGGGTAGTTCTTCTGGGTGATGTAGCGGGTGGTGAAGTGGCCGATGCCCAGGAAGTCGCAGGTGCCCTTGATGTAGCTCTTCTCCTGGGAAGAGAAGGTGGGGAGGCGGGACGTCCCCAGGCCCTGCTGGGCGCTCTTACGACCTGGAGAGAGACAGAGAGAGCCTCGTTGGAGGCACACAGTTAGACCCTAATCCTAACCCCTAACCCTGGGTAGGGTAGGCGGGACGTACCCAGGGCCTGCTGGGCGGAGACAGAGAGGGAGACACAGGGCCACTCAGTACCCTCTACCCTCTAGGGACTAACTCAGTACCCTACATTAACCCTCTAAGGGTCTAAACTCAGTACCCACTACCCTCTAGGGTCTAAACTCAGTACCGCTCTATACCCTCTAGGGTCTAACTCAGTACCCTCTACCCTCTAGGGTCTAACCTGCATAACCCCTTGGCTAACCTCTAGGGGCTAAACTCAGTTACCCTCTAGGGTCTAACCAGTAACCACCTGACCCCTAGGGTCTAACGCAGTACCCCTACCCTCTAGGGTCTAACTCGTACTCTACCTTAGGGCTACTCATACCCTAGGTCTAACCAGTAACCTCTACCCCCTAGGGACAACTCATACCCTCTAGGGACTAACTCAGTACCTTACCCTCTAGGGACTAACTCATACCCTCTAGGACTAACTCAGTACCTCTACCCCTCTAGGGTAATCAGTCCCCTCTACTCTGGGACTAACTCAGACCCTACCCTCTAGGTCTAACTCAGTACCCTCTACCCCTCTGGCAAACCATACCCTCTGGGACAACTCAGATCCTCACCCTCTAGGTCAACCAGTAACCCCCTCACCTCTGGGACAAACTCAGTACCTCTACCCTCTAGGGTCTAACCAGCCCTCTACCTCAGATCTAACTCAGTCCCCTCTAGGTCTAACTCAACCCTCTACCTCTAGGGCTAACTCTTACCCTCTACCCCTAGGGCCAACTCTTACCCTCTACCCTCTAGGTCTAACTCAGTACCTCTACCCTCTATGATCAACTCAGTACCCTCTGGTCTAATCATACCCTTACCCTCTAGGGTCAACTCAGTCCCTCCCTTAGGGACTAACTCAGTACCCTCTGGTCTACTCAGTACCCTCTACCCTCTAGGTCTAACCAGTACCAACCCCCCTCTAGGGTCTAACTCGTACCAGGGACTAACTCAGTACCCTCTACCCTCTATATCAACTCAGTACCCTCTACCTCTAGGACTACCTCAGTACTCTACCCTCTAGGGCTAACTCAGTCCCCTCTAGGTCAACCCCATACCCTCTAGGGTCTAACTCAGTACCCTCTACCTCAGGTCTAACTCATACCCTCTACCCCCCTAGGTCTAACTCAACCCTCTACCCCTAGGTCTAACTAAAGTACCCTTACCTCTAGGATAACTCAGTACCCCTACCTCTAGGGTAATCATCCCCTCTACCTCTAGATCAATCAGTACCCTCTGGGCAACCAGACCCTCTACCCTCTAGGGTCTACCAGTACCCCCCCCCACCCCCTGGGACAACAGTACCCTACCCTCTAGGGCTAACTCGTACCCTCTACCCTCTTATCTACCCATACCCTCAGGGTCTAACTCAGTCCCCTTACCCTCTAGGGTCAACTCAGTATCCTCTACCCTCTAGGGCTAACTCAGTACCCTCTGGGTCTAAACTCAGTACCCTACCCTCTGGGGTTAACTCGTACCCCTACCCTCTGATCTAACCGTACCCTCTAGGGTCTAACTCAGTACCCTCTACCCTCTAGGGTCTAACTCAGTACCCTCTACCCTCTAGGGACTAACTCAGTACCCTTACCCTCTAGGGTCTAACTCAGTACCCTCTACCCTCTAGGGTCTAACTCAGTACCCTACCCTCTAGGGTCTAACTCAGTACCCTCTACCCTCTAGGGTCTAACTCAGTACCCTCTACCCTCTAGGGTCTAACTCAGTACCCTCTACCCTCTAGGGTCTAACTCAGTACCCTCTACCCTCTAGGGACTAACTCAGTACCCTCTACCCTCTAGGGTCTAACTCAGTACCCTTACCCTCTAGGGACTAACTCAGTACCCTCTAGGGACTAACTCAGTACCCTCTAGGGTCTAACTCAGTACCCTCTACCCTCTAGGGTCTAACTCAGTACCCTTACCCTCTGGGGTCTACTCAGTCCCCTACCCCTATGATCAACTCAGTACACCTCTAGGGTCAAACCTAGTAACCCTCTACCCTCTGGGTCTAACTCAGTTACCCTCTACCCTCATGATCAAAATCATTAAACCCCTACCCTCTAGGGACTAACTCAGTACCTTACCCTCTAGGGTCTATTTATCAGTACCCCTAGGTCTAATCGTACCCTCTAGGGTCTAAATCATAGCCTCTACCCTCTAGGGTCTAACTCAGTACCCTCTACCCTCTATGATCTAACTCAGTACCCTACCCTCTAGGGTCTAACTCAGTACCCCTACCCTCTAGGGTCTAACTCAGTACCCTCTACCCTCTAGGGTCTAACTCATACCCTCAAACCCTAGGGCAACTCAACCCTCTACCCTTAGGGTCTAACTCATACCCTCTACCCTCTAGGGTCTAACTCAGTACCCTCTACCCTCTGGGGTTTAACTCGTACCCTTCCCTCTAGGGTCTAACTCAGAACCCTCTACCCTCTAGGACTAAATCAGTACCTCTACCCTAGGGTCAAACCCCCCCCAGTACCCTTACCCTCTAGGGTCTAACTCAGTACCCTCTACCCTCTAGGGTCTAACTCAGTACCCTCTACCCTCTAGGGACTAACTCAGTACCCTCTACCCTCTGGGGTTTAACCAGTACCCTCAAACCCTCTAGGGACTAACAAACCCCTCTAGGGACAAACTCAGTACCCTCTAGGGTCTAACAGTACCCTCTACCCTCTAGGGTCTAACTCAGTACCCTCTACCCTCTAGGGTCTAACTCAGTACCCTCTACCCTCTATGATCTAACTCAGTACCCTCTAGGGTCTAACTCAGTACCCTCTACCCTCTAGGGTCTAACTCAGTACCCTCTCCCTTCTATGATCTAACTCAGTACCCTCTACCCTCTAGGGTCTAACTCAGTACCCTCTAGGGTCTAACTCAGTACCCTCTAGGGACTAACTCAGGCCTGGATCTCACTGCTTCCACCAAATGTAATGGAGTTACTTTACATAATTAACAAGTGTGCCTAGACTAGGTTGCAAATCAATATTTCCCTAAAGTAATCTATTATCACACAGCATTTGTTTACTGTCTTGCAATTATTCTGTCTGTGAGCATCAGCCATGAAAATAGTTAATTTCTAATGTCATGTATCTGATGTAACTCACCAATAAAGTCCTTCATGACTTGTGGGTAGTCGCCGTGGAAGATGGGAGTGGCGAACCAGCCCACGTAGAACTGGACGTATCTCTCTGCTGCCTCGATGTCCTTCTGGTTACTGATGTCCACTGGTTCACCCCAGTCCCCAGACAGAGAGATGCCCACCAGACCTACAGGAGATGGGATCAATCAACCAATCAATGTCTTTATTGCCCCAATTGGGGAATGTGTAGTACGGTCAGGGGTAAACATGGAGGCGAAGGCTGTGACGTTGATTTACCTTTCTGTTTGCCTCTCCACTGAGTGTCATAGGTGTGCCAAACTTTAGCATGGGTCTGACAAGACAAAGCGAGGGAACTGGTATCATTGATAACGTTTCAATTCATCAACGAACCTTTGATTAGTGGAATCAGGTGTGTAGCGATAGGGCAAAAACAAAAGCGGTGTGGGGCGACCTCTGACCTTGATGATGTGATGCGCGGCCCGGTAGGCTCCTGTCCCTCTCAGCTTCAGTCCAGGAGCATGCTCGCCAGTCTCATAGCCCTCCACTGCCACCGACTGCAACACACCGGTCAGTCAGTCAGTCAGAGAAGCAACCAGCTGCAGATTGCACACTGACGCCGCGTGGTCTGCGAAAACCCCAAAGTACATGGCGCATGCGTCTCCGATTTTAGTATTTCTGCGTCTCAAAGTGTGTGTGTGTGTGTGTGTGTGTGTGTGTGTGTGTGTGTTGTTACCTGTAGATCAGCGGAGGCTGCTGAGGGGAGGACGGAAAGGAGCCAATGGAATGGCATCAAACACCTGGAAACCATGGAAACCATACGTTTGATGTATCTGATACCATTCCACTGATTCCGCTTCAGCCATTACCACGAGCCCGTCCTCCCCAATTAATGAGTAACGATAACTTGGCTATATACTGTACAATACACAGGATACCAGTACTGAGTCCATATGCAGGGGTATGAGGTCATTGAGGTAGATATGTACATATAGGTAGGGGTAAAGTGACTAGACAACAGGATAGATAATAGACAGTAGCAGCAGTATACTGTAGGTAGGGGTAAAGTGACTAGACAACAGGATAGATAATAGACAGTAGCAGCAGTATACTGTAGGTAGGGGTAAAGTGACTAGACAACAGGATAGATAATAGACAGTAGCAGCAGTATACTGTAGGTAGGGGTAAAGTGACTAGACAACAGGATAGATAATAGACAGTAGCAGCATATACTGTAGGTAGGGGTAAAGGACTAGACAACAGGATAGATAATAGACAGTAGCAGCAGTATACTGTAGGTAGGGTAAGTGACTAGACAACAGGATAGATAATAGACAGTAGCAGCAGTATATGTAGGTAGGGTTAAAGTGACTAGCAACAGGATAGATAATAGACAGTAGCAGCAGTATACTGTAGGTAGGGGTAAAGTGACTAGACAACAGGATAGATAATAGACAGTAGCAGCAGTATACTGTAGGTAGGGGTAAAGGACTAGACAACAGGATAGATAATAGACAGTAGCAGCAGTATACTGTAGGTAGGGGTAAGTGACTAGCAACAGGATAGATAATAGACAGTAGGCGTATACTGTAGTGGGTAAAGGACTAGCACAGGTATAGATAACTAGCAGTTAGCAGCACTTCTCCTGGTAGGGGGGTACAGGGCTACACAGGTAGCTAATACTCCCCTGTAGTAACGTGCTAGCCCAGGTCAGTATATGACCGTAGCCCTTCTGCTGCTGGTAAGACAAACCTAACTCGATGAGATAAGACTACCAGTCCACTGTGTAGGCTAAAGGACTAGCACACCAGGATAGCTAATAGACGTACCAGCAGTATACTTGTTACTCACCAGTGTTCGACGTTCTGCTTCCTTGTGGTAGGCTAGCCCCACTCCCCCTGGTCAGCTACCTACTACCCCTGGTCAGCTACCTGCTCCCCCTGGACAGCTACCTGCTCCCCTGGTCAGCTATCTGCTCCCCCTGTCCCCCCTTCTGCTCCCTTGGTCAGTACCTGCTCCCCCTGGTCAGCTACCTACTGCTCCCCCTGGTCAGCTACCTACTCCCCCTGGTCAGCTACCTACTCCCCCTGGTCAGCTACCTCTCCCCTGGTCAGTACCTGCTCCCCTGGTCAGCTACCTACCCCCCCTGGTCAGCTACCTTCCCCCTGGTCAGCTACCTACTCCCCCTGGTCACGACCTACTGCTCCCCCTGGTCAGCTACCTGCTCCCCCTGGTCAGCTACCTACTCCCCCTGGTCAGCTACCCCTGGTCAGCTACCTACTCCCTCTGGTCAGCTACCTACTCCCCCTGGTCAGCTACCTACTCCCCCTGGTCAGCTACCTACTCCCCCTGGTCAGCTACCTGCTCCCCCTGGTCAGCTACCCCTGGTCAGCTACCTGCTCCCCCTGGTCAGCTACCATGCTCCACCCCCTGGTCAGCTACCCCTGGTCAGCTACCTACTCCCTCTGGTCCAGCTACCTACATCCCCCTGGCAGCTACCTGCTCCCCCTGGTCAGCTACCACTGGTCAGCTACCTACTCCCCCTGGTCAGCTACCTGCTCCCCCTGGTAGTACCCTGGTCGCTACCTACTCCCCCCTGGTCCAGCTACCTGCTCCCCCTGGTCAGCTACTGCTCCCCCCTGGTCAAGCTACCCCTGGTCAGCTACCTACTCCCCCTGGTCAGCTACCTGCTCCCCCTGGTCAGCTACCTGCATCCCCCATGGTCAGCTACCCCTGGTCAGCTACCTACTCCCTATGGTCAGCTACCTACTACCCCCTGGTCAGCTACCTGCTCCCCCTGGTCAGCTACCTGCTACCCCCTGGTCAGCTAACCTGCTCCCCCTGGTCAGCTACCCCTGGTCAGCTACCTACTCCCCCCGGTCAGCTACCTGCTCCCCCCTGGTCAGCTACCTGTCCCCCCCCTGGTCGCTACCCCTGGTCAGCTACCTACTCCCTCTGGTCAGCTACCTACTCCCCCCCTGGTCAGCTACCTGCCTCCCCTGGTCAGCTACCTGCTCCCCCTGGTCAGCTACCCTGGTCAGCTACCTACTCCCTCTGGTCAGCTACCTACTCCCCCTGGTCAGCTACCTACTCCCCTGGTCAGCTACCTACTCCCCCTGTCCCCCCTTCTGCTCCCCTGGTCAGCTACCTACTCCCCCTGGTCAGCTACCTTACTCCCCCTGTCCCCCCTTCTGCTCCCCCTGGTCAGTACTACTCCCCTGGTCAGATAACCTAACTCCCCCTTGGTCAAGCCAACCCTGCTCCCCCTGGTCAGCTACCTGCTCCCCCTGTCCCCCCTTCTGCTCCCCTGGTCAGCTACCTACTCCCCCTGGTCAGCTATCTGCTCCCCCTGTCCCCCCTTCTGCTCCCTTGGTCAGCTACCTGCTCCCCCTGGTCAGCTACCTACTCCCCCTGGTCAGCTACCTGCTCCCCCTGGTCAGCTACCTGTACCAACCAGGGTCCTATTCATTAGGGCACAACAAGACAACAACAAAATAAAGTTAGCATTTCTTATTGGATGTTGAAGTAGTTGGAAGTTCAGGTAGTCCTCCCTGTTTCAGTCCCTTTTCATTTGTTTGGTGCCTAATGAATACTACCAAGATGGGCGCTTGTCAAGTACAGCAAGAAGCGCTTTAAATAGCTCATGGTAATAGATCACCATTTATTTAGTGTATTTTACAAGGTCTCAACACACTTTACAGAAAACAATACAAACCAAAAACAATACATTTGGTTTGAAGAGTTTGAATAACTTTATGTACCCATGGGTTGTTAAAGGTGATCCAATATTTGACTCGGTTTCCGAATGTCTCGAAACACAGGTTGGCGAACTCATTAAAGTGGTTCACCACGCTGATGTTCTGCCACCCGCCGTACTTCTCCTGGAGGACCTACAGGAGCACACAGAGGAAGAGACGAACCAGTCAAGGGAAATAGTACTGTACGGGTACGGGACCTCCACCAAAGAATGTTTGGGGGCCTGATCATAGAATTACTTATAAAGTGCCTACTTTAATAGGATCTCTGTGGGCCTTTATAGTAAAGATTTGTTGTTTAACTTCTTTAAACGTATTACCTTTTTAATGTGGCATAAACACAACCAGTCATGACGTTTTCATCTGATTTTGTCAATCAATAATTTCAAAAGGATCCTGTAAGTCTGGCTACCTGCGCGCATTCGTCCGCGCTAAAATAATTCCTGCATCCAAACAGTGCACCCGCCATTTGGTAAATGGACATCTGTTACAAAACACCCAAAAGTGTTACGCATCACATTCAGTGATGATCATTCATCAGGCCTACACTTCATCAGGCCTACACTTCATCAGGCCTACACTTCATCAGGCCTACACTTCATCAAGCCTACACTTCATCAAGCCTACACTTCATCAGGCCTACACTTCATCAGGCCTACACTTCATCAGGCCTACTACACTTCATCAGGCCTACACTTCATCAGGCCTACACTTCATCAGGCCTACACTTCATCAGGCCTACCTTCATCAGGCCTACACTTCATCAGGCCTACACTTCATCAGCCTACACTTCATTAAGCTACACTTCATCAGGCCTACACTTCATCAGGCCTACACTCATCAGCCTACACTTCATCAGCCTACTACACTCATCAGGCCTACACTTCATCACCTACACTTCATCAGGCCTACACTTCATCAGGCCTACACTTCATCAGGCCTACACTAAAAATCAGGCCTCACTTCATCAGGCCTACACTTCATCAGGCCTACACTTCATCAGGCCTACACTTCATCAGGCCTACTACACTTCATCAGGCCTACACTTCATCAGGCCTACTACACTTCATCAGCCTACACTTCATCAGGCCTACACTTCATCAGGCCTACACTTCATCAGGCCTACACTTCATCAGGCCTTCACTTCATCAGCCTACACTTCATCAGCCTACACTCATCAGGCCTACACTCATCAGCCTACACATCATTAGGCCACACTTCATTAGGCCTACACTTATCAGGCCTACACATCATTAGGCCTACACTTCATTAGGCCTACACTTCATCAGGCCTACACTTCATCAGGCCTACACTTCATCAGGCTTACACTTCATCAGGCCTACTACACTTCATCAGGCCTACACTTCATTAAGCCTACATTTCATCAGGCCTACACTTCATCAGGCCTACACTTCATCAGGCCTACACTTCATCAGGCCTACTACACTTCATCAGGCCTACACTTCATCAGGCCTACTACACTTCATCAGGCCTACACTTCATCAGGCCTACACTTCATCAGGCCTACTACACTTCATCAGGCCTTCACTTCATCAGGCCTACACTTCATCAGGCCTACACTTCATCAGGCCTACACTTCATCAGGCCTACACTTCATCAGGCCTACCACTTCATCAGCCTACTACACTTCATCAGGCCTACACTTCATCAGGCCTACACTTCATCAGGCCTACACTTCATCAGGCCTACTAACACTTCATCAGGCCTGCACTTCATCAGGCCTACACTTCATCAGGCCTACACTTCATCAGGCCTACACTTCATTAAGCCTACACTTCATCAGGCCTACACTTCATTAAGCCTACACTTCATCAGGCCTACACTTCATCAGGCCTACACTTCATCAGGCCTACACTTCATCAGGCCTACTACACTTCATCAGGCCTACACTTCATCACCTACACTTCATCAGGCCTACACTTCATCAGGCCTACACTTCATCACAGGCCTTCACTTCATCAGGCCTACACTTCATCAGGCCTACACTTCATCAGGCCTACTACACTTCATCAGGCCTACACTTCATCAGGCCTACACTTCATCAGGCCTACACTTCATCAGGCCTACACTTCATCAGGCCTTCACTTCATCAGGCCTACACTTCATCAGGCCTACACTTCATCAGGCCTACACATCATTAGGCCTACACTTCATTAGGCCTACACTTAATCAGGCCTACACATCATTAGGCCTACACTTCATTAGGCCTACACTTAATCAGGCCTACACATCATTAGGCCTACACTTCATTAGGCCTACACTTCATCAGGCCTACACTTCATTAGGCCTACACTTCATCAGGCCTACACTTCATCAGGCTTACACTTCATCAGGCCTACTACACTTCATCAGGCCTACACTTCATTAAGCCTACATTCATCAGGCCTACACTTCATCAGGCTAACTTCATCAGGCCTACACTTCATCAGGCCTACTACACTTCATCAGGCCTACACTTCATCAGCCTACTACACTTCATCAGGCCTACACTTCATCAGGCCTACACTTCATCAGGCCTACTACACTTCATCAGGCCTTCACTTCATCAGGCCTACACTTCATCAGGCCTACACTTCATCAGGCCTACACTTCATCAGGCCTACTACACTTCATCAGGCCTACACTTCATCAGGCCTACACTTCATCAGGCCTACACTTCATCAGGCCTACACTTCTTCAGGCCTACACTTCTTCAGGCCTACACTTCTTCAGGCCTACACTTCATCAGGCCTACTACACTTCATCAGGCCTACTACACTTCATCAGGCCTACACTTCATCAGGCCTACACTTAATCAGGACTACACTTCATCAGGCCTACACTTCATCAGGCCTACACTTCATCAGGCCTACACTTCATTAGGCCTACACTTCATCAGGCCTACACTTCATCAGGCCTACACTTCATCAGGCCTACACTTCATCAGCCTACACTTCATTAGGCCTACACTTCATCAGGCCTACACTTCATAGGCCTACACTTCATCAGGCCTACACTTCATCAGCCTACTACACTTCATCAGGCCTACACTTCATCAGGCCTACACTTCATCAGGCCTACTACATTCATCAGCCTACTACACTTCATCAGGCCTACTACACTCTCATCAGGCCTACACTTCATCAGGCCTACACTTCATCAGGCTACTACACTTCATCGGGCCCTACACTTCATCAGGCCTACTACACTTCATCAGGCCTACACTTCATCAGGCCTACACTTCATCAGGCCTACACTTCATCAGGCCTACACTTCATCAGGCCTACTACACTTCATCAGGCCTACACTTCATCAGGCCTACTACACTTCATCAGGCCTACACTTCATCAGGCTACTACACTTCATCAGGCCTACTACACTTCATCAGGCCTACACTTCATCAGCCTACACTTCATCAGGCCTACACTTCATCAGGCCTACACTTCATCAGGCCTACTACACTTCATCAGGCCATACACTTCATCAGGCCTACACTTCATCAGGCCTACACTTCATCAGGCCTACACTTCATCAGGCCTACACTTCATCAGGCCTACACTTCATCAGGCCTACACTTCATCAGGCCTACACTTCATCAGGCCTACTACACTTCATCAGGCCTACTACACTTCATCAGGCCTACACTTCATCAGGCCTACTACACTTCATCAGGCCTACTACACTTCATCAGGCCTACTACACTTCATCAGGCCTACACTTCATCAGGCCTACACTTCATCAGGCCTACACTTCATCAGGCCTACACTTCATCAGGCCTACTACACTTCATCAGGCCTACACTTCATCAGGCCTACACTTCATCAGGCCTACTACACTTCATCAGGCCTACTACACTTCATCAGGCCTACTACACTTCATCAGGCCTACACTTCATCAGGCCTACACTTCATCAGGCCTACACTTCCATCAGGCCTACACTTCATCAGGCCTACACTTCATCACCTACACTTCATCAGGCCTACTACACTTCATCAGGCCTACTACACTTCATCAGGCCTACACTTCATCAGGCCTACACTTCATCAGGCCTACTACACTTCATCAGGCCTACACTTCATCAGGCCTACACTTCATCAGGCCTACTACACTTCATCAGGCCTACTACACTTCATCAGGCCTACACTTCATCAGGCCTACTACACTTCATCAGCCTACTACACTTCATCAGGCCTACTACACTTCATCAGGCCTACTACACTTCATCAGGCCTACACTTCATCAGGCCTACACTTCATCAGGCCTACACTTCATTAGGCCTACACTTCATCAGGCCTACACTTCATCAGGCCTACACTTCATCAGGCCTACACTTCATCAGGCCTACACTTCATCAGGCCTACTACACTTCATCAGGCCTACACTTCATCAGGCCTACACTTCATCAGGCCACTACACTTCATCAGGCCTACTACACTTCATCAGGCCTACACTTCATCAGGCCTACACTTCATCAGGCCTACACTTCATCAGGCCTACACTTCATCAGGCCTACTACACTTCATCAGGCCTACTACACTTCATCAGGCCTACACTTCATCAGGCCTACACTTCATCAGGCCTACACTTCATCAGGCCTACTACACTTCATCAGGCCTACACTTCATCAGGCCTACACTTCATCAGGCCTACACTTCATCAGGCCTACACTTCATCAGGCCTACACTTCATCAGGCCTACTACACTTCATCAGGCCTACACTTCATCAGGCCTACACTTCATCAGGCCTACACTTCATCAGGCCTACACTTCATTAGGCCTACACTTCATCATGCCTACACTTCATCAGGCCTACTACACTTCATCAGGCCTACACTTCATCAGGCCTACACTTCATCAGGCCTACACTTCATCAGGCCTACACTTCATCACCTACACTTCATCAGGCCTACTACACTTCATCAGGCCTACTACACTTCATCAGGCCTACACTTCATCAGGCCTACACTTCATCAGGCCTACTACACTTCATCAGGCCTACACTTCATCAGGCCTACTACACTTCATCAGGCCTACACTTCATCAGGCCTACTACACTTCATCAGGCCTACACTTCATCAGGCCTACTACACTTCATCAGGCCTACTACACTTCATCAGGCCTACACTTCATCAGGCCTACTACACTTCATCAGGCCTACACTTCATCAGGCCTACACTTCATCAGGCCTACTACACTTCATCAGCCTACACTTCATCAGGCCTACTACACTTCATCACCTACACTTCATCAGGCCTACACTTCATCAGGCCTACACTTCATCAGGCTACACTTCATTAATTCTACACTTCATCAGGCCTACTACACTTCATCAGGCCTACACTTCATCAGGCCTACACTTCATCAGGCCTACTACACTTCATCAGGCCTACACTTCATCAGGCCTACTACACTTCATCAGGCCTACACTTCATCAGGCCTACTACACTTCATCAGGCCTACTACACTTCATCAGGCCTACTACACTTCATCAGGCCTACACTTCATCAGGCCTACACTTCATCAGGCCTACACTTCATCAGGCCTACTACACTTCATCAGGCCTACACTTCATCAGGCCTACTACACTTCATCACCTACACTTCATCAGGCCTACACTTCATCAGGCCTACACTTCATTAGGCCTACACTTCATCAGGCCTACACTTGACCTGAATTGATGCGTCCACTGATGTCCGCGCACGTCTCGGTCTCGGCCACTCATCTCATGCAAAATATCACTGTTGTCGTCGAACCACGCTGCATTTTCGGAGCGGCATTCCATATGTTTTCAAGTCCATTCACACATTTCTCATGTGACTGTCGTGCGGTAGGCTAATGATGAATAATAGTGGAATAGCCAACAGTTTTCCTTGGCATCTTTGTTTTAATTATTGCGATAGGCTCATGTTTAACCAGTATGGCGTACCCCACCATACTTACCTTCACCCGTGACTATATGATAATGATGATGGCAATTATTGTGCACACATGCCAAATGTTCCCAGGACAACATACAGACAGATCGTCATGGCCACGTCTTTGGCGTGACAACGACCACAGATCTGGGACCAGGCTGGTTTTAAAGACCCACCTGAGGTAGATCCCAGTGGTACAGAGTAACGATGGGAGTGATGTTGTTCTCCAACAGGTTGTCAATCAACTCATCATAGTACTTTATCCCTTTCTCATTCACATGGTCGGCTGTGAAAGAAATCAGAGAACAGAACCCATCAGTTTGGACCAAAACGTTGCACGATAAAACGACACAGTAAAACAGTCAAACTGCACAGTAAAACAGTCAAACTGCACAGAAAAACAGTCAAACTGCACAGAAAAACAGTCAAACTGCACAGAAAAACAGTCAAACTGCACAGTAAAACAGTCAAACTGCACAGAAAAACAGTCAAACTGCACAGTAAAACAGTCAAACTGCACAGAAAAACAAACTGCACAGAAAAACAGTCAAACTGCACAGAAAAACAGTCAAACTGCACAGAAAAACAGTCAAACTGCACAGAAAAACAGTCAAACTGCACAGTAAAACTGTAAAATTGCACAGTAAAACAGTCAAACTGGGAGCAGTAAACAGTGTGTGGGGTAGGTTTTTTTCTTTTCTTGATCCTGTATCTGCTATTTACTGTATGTGCGTACATTACTTCTAAACACACGTAACTCACACTTGATCCCAGTAGGCATGATGCGGGGCCAGGAGATGGAGAAGCGGTAGTGGTTCAGCTTCAGCTCTTTCATTAGGGAGATGTCCTCCTGTGCACAACAACAGACCAGATGCTATAGCTGTGGTCCCATTTACCTCTAGGTAGTGTACAAGTAAAGGGCCTAGGTAGGGGTTACATTTGCGGGAAACAAGTGGGAATCGAGTGAAATAAAAAATGTTTTAAAGGTGAATTCCTAGGATTTTACATAGGTCTGTTCCCAGAGTTTACTTTCAATCGCTGATTTGAAGTTGCGTTATAGTACTTGTGAGGTGTTGGTCCGCTAAATGACTAAAAATGTAAATGTCAAAAAATGTGTTCTTTAGTAAAGGAAGCCTACCTTGACTTTGTAGTATCCCTGACAGGAAGAGTCTCCGGTGTCGTTCTGGAGTATCTTTCCCTTCTTATGAGAGAACACGTCCCAGATACTCAGTCCTTTACCGTCTTGGTCCCAGGCTCCTTCTGTCTGATAGGCTGAACTGCCGGCACCCCACGAAAATCCTGCACACGCGTGTAGAACGATCGCGATCGATCAGTCAATCAAGCAAGCAGACAATCAGTCAGTCAATCATTCAATCAGATAGAACAAACCACCTCTGGGATGGACATCTATAATTTCACAGATATGGTACATTTTACAATGCTATGTTCAGAGAGACATGATATCAATTAAATGTCTTGCAGAATTATATGCAGCAAATGATCTGATCCAAACGGTCTGATCCATCCATTCGGTTTAAAACAAAATACTCATAACTTTGTGACAGGGTTGGATGTGTGTTCAGGGTTGAATGTGTGTTCAAGGTTGGATGTGTGTTCAGGGTTTGGTTTGTGTAATACAAGGTTGGATGAGCATTGTACAGGGTTTAGTGTGTGTGCCGCAGGGTTTGAGTCCGTACCAGCTGGAAAAGTGCCATAATAGAAGGAGCCGCGGTCGTTCTTTGTCCAGTCGAAGTCCTCAGCCGCAGACAGACACAGCACCAGCACAAGCACATGGCACGCCCTGACTGCACAGCGGGGAAGCATGGTAGTCCTCCCGGGCAAGGTCACTCACGATCTCTCTCTCTCTCTCTCTGGTGATCCAGTCACTACTGAAACAGAGAAGGCAACCTCTGATACATGCAGCAGCTGTCTCTTTCTCTCTCTCGTGCTTCAGTCACTGCTGCACATAGAACAGACCCATTACTCTGTTAATATAAAGTATTACACGTGAATTCCCTATTGTCTGACAGGTCACAGTGCATGATACAGTGCCTTCAGAAAGTATTCATACCCCTTGACTTATTCCACATGTTGTTGTGTTACAGCCTGAATTCAAAATGGATTAACTATTTTTTTTTCTCATCCATCTACACAATACACCATTATGACGAAGTGAAAACATGTTTTTAGAAATGTTTGCACATTTATTGGAAATTAAATACAGAAATGTCTGGACTTTGGCTGGGCCACTCAAGGACTTTCACATTCTTTTTCTGAAGCCGTTCCAGCGTTGCTTTGGCTGTATGCTTGGGGTCATTGTCCTGTTGGAATGTAAATCTTCGCCCCGGTCTAAGGTCATTTGCACTCTGAAGCAGGTTCTCATCAAGGATTTACCTGTATTTGGCTCCATTCATTGTTCCCTCTATCCTTACCAGTCTCCCAGTCCCTGCTGCTGAAAAGCATCCCCATAGCATGATGCTGCCACCGCCATGCTTCACGGAAGGGATGGTGTTAGACGGGTGATGAGCGCACCGCCTGGTTTTCTCCAGATATAGTGCTTTAAATTCAGGCCAGAGTGAAAAATTAATTTAATCAGATCACAGAATCTTTTGCCTTATGCGCTGAGTCTTTCACGTCCCTTTTTGCAAACTCCAGGCGTGCTGTCATGTGTCTTTTTCTCAGGAGTGGCTTCCGTCTGGCCACTCTCTGTAGTTTCTGCTCTGACATGCACTGTCAACTGTGGGACCTTATAGTTGAATTGGCCACAGGTGGA
Organism: Coregonus sp. 'balchen'; assembly: GCA_902810595.1. NCBI lineage: Eukaryota > Metazoa > Chordata > Actinopteri > Salmoniformes > Salmonidae > Coregonus > Coregonus sp. 'balchen'. The sequence goes on along the minus strand of LR778278.1, from coordinate 17,411,813 downwards.
CTCCAATCAAGTTGTAGTGACATCTCAAGGATGATCGAAGGAAATTGGATGCACCTGAGCTCAATTTCGAGTGTCATAGCAAAAGGGAATACTTATGTAAATTAATATTTTCATTTGAAATACATTTGCAAAGAATTCTAAAAACGTGTTTTTCACTCTGTCATTGTGGGTTATTGTGTGTAGATGGAAGGCTGACCTCGTGTCCCGGATTGGGCAGGACAGTTCCACATTTTGGCCCTTTGGTCCCGAAACCAATAAATCATGTCCCGCAATTTTAGCAACAAATTCAAACACCAGTAATTTCGA
>LR778278.1:17353198-17411407 GCA_902810595.1 Coregonus sp. 'balchen' | reverse complement strand
TACTAGTATATAGGGTGGGTATATTCATACTACTGTATATAGGCTATATATAACTACTAGCAATGGGGCAATATCATACTACTAGATATGGGGTATAACATAAAGTATTAGGGCTATTATCATACTACTAGAATGGGCTATAATATACTATAAATAGGGTATATATCATACATGTATATAGGCGGGCTATAGTCTTATAGTATAGGGTAATATATACTACTAGTATATGGGCAAATCTACTAGTATTGGGCATATATATCATACTACTAGTATATAGGGCTATATATCTATACTAGTATATAGGGCTATATATCATACTACTAGTATATAGGGCTATATGTCATATACTAGTATATAGGGTATATATCATAATATAGTATATAGGGCTGGGCTATATATCATACTTTACTAGTATATAGGGCTATATATCATACTACTAGTATATGGGTGCTATATATCAACTACTAGTATATAGGGCTATATATCATACTACTAGTATATAGGGCTGGGCTATTGTCATACTTAGTATATAGGGATATATATCATACTACTAGTATATAGGGTGCTATATCAGACTACTAGTATATAGGGTGACAGTGGCTTGCGAAAAGTATTTCACCCCCCCTTGGCCAGTTTTTCCTATTTGTTGCCTGTTAAAACCCCTTTTGGGGGTTTGTATCAACAAACAAAACAAGAAACCCCCCCACCCCCCCCAATATTTTTTTGGGTGATGAAACAAACAAGAAATATGACAAAAAAAATTGAACTTGAGCGTGCATAACTATTCACCCCACCCAAAGTCAATACTTTGTAGAGCCACCTTTTGCAGGTGCAAGTCTCTTGGGGTATGTCTCTATAAGCTTGGCACATCTAGCCACTGGGATTTTTGCCCATTCTTCAAGGCAAAACTGCTCCAGCTCCTTCAAGTTGGATGGGTTCCGCTGGTGTACAGCGATCTTTAAGTCATACCACAGATTCTCAATTGGATTGAGGTCTGGCCTTTGACTAGGCCATTCCAAGACATTTAAATGTTTTCCCTTAAACCACTCGAGTGTTGCTTTAGCAGTATGCTTAGGGTCATTGTCCTGCTGGAAGGTGAACCTCCGTCCCAGTCTCAAATCTCTGGAAGACTGAAACAGGTTTCCCTCAAGAATTTCCCTGTATTTAGCGCCATCCATCATTCCTTCAATTCTGACCAGTTTCCCAGTCCCTGCCAATGGAAAAACATCCCCACAGAATGATGTTGCCACCACCATGCTTCACTGTGGGGATGGTGTTCTCGGGGTGATGAGAGGTGTTAGGTTTGCGCCAGACATAGCGTTTTCCTTGATGGCCAAAAAGCTCAATTTTAGTCTCATCTGACCAGAGTACCTTCTTCCATATGTTTGGGGAGTCTCCCACATGCCTTTTGGCGAACACCAAACGTGTTTGCTTATTTCTTTCTTCAAGCAATGGCTTTTTTTCTGGCCACTCTTCCGTAAAGCCCAGCTCTGTGGAGTGTACGGCTTAAAGTGGTTCTATGGACAGATACTCCAATCTCCGCTGTGGAGCTTTGCAGCTCCTTCAGGGTTATCTTTGGTCTGTTTGTTGCCCTCCTTGCCTGGTCTGTGAGTTTTCGTGGGCGGCCCTCTCTTGGCAGGTTTGTTGTGGTGCCATATTCGTTCTATATTTTAATAATGGATTTAATGGTTTTCCGTGGGATGTTCAAAGTTTAGGATACATTTTTTTATAACCCAACCCTGATCTGTACTTCTCCACAACTTTGTCCCTAACCTGTTTGGAGAGCTCCTTGGTCTTCATGGTGCCGCTTGCTTGGTGGTGTTGCAGACTCTGGGGCCTTTCAGAACAGGAGTATATAAACTGAGATCATGTGACCGATCATGTGACACTTAGATTGCACACAGGTGGACTTTATTTAACTAATTATGTGACTTCTGAAGGTAATTGGTTGCACCAGATCTTATTTAGGGAATTCATAGGAACGGGTGTGAATACATGAAATTTCACTTCACCAATTTGGACTATTTTGTGTATGTCCATTACATGAAATCCAAATAAAAATCCATTTAAATTACAGGCTGTAATGCAACAAAATAGGAAAAATGCGAAGGGGGGAAAATATTTTTGGGAAAGGCCCACTGTTATGTCATAGCCCCTAATAAATAGGGCTAAAATATCAAAACTATAAAATATGGGGCTATATGTCATACTCTATTATTAGGGCTAATACATACTACTTATAAAAGGGTTTGGCCCTATATGCAACTCTATTATAGGGGCTTTATATCAAAATACTGAAATATGGGTTTTATATACCCATACTCCAAATTTATATAGGGCTATTATGTCATACTCCTATTAAAATAGGGCTAAAATATCATACTACTAGTATAAGGGCTTATGTCATACTACAGAAATGGGGGCTATATGTTCCAAAACTATAAAACCGGGGCTATTTTTTCATCCTTTTAGTAATGGGCTATATATCATACTACTAGATATAGGGCTATTTCATACTACTATTTAATATAGGGGGGGGGGCCTATAAAATCATACTACTAGTATTTTAGGGCTGGGCTATTTTAACCCTACTAGTAATATAGGGCTATCATGGCCCTTTACTACTGTATGGAGGGCTATATGTCATACTACTAGTTTTAGGGGGGCTATAATCATACACTAGTAAAATTGGGCTATATATCATCTACAGTTTTAAGGGGCGGGCTATTATCATACTACTAGTTATAGGGCTGGGCAAAAAAACTACTATATATGGGGCTATAAAATTACTCTATATAAGGGCTATTTTTCTACTACTAGTATATGGGGCCCAAATTATCATACACTATTTAATGGGGCGGGGCTATATTCATACAAACTGTATATAGGGCTATAGGTCAAAACTACTGTTATGGGCTATAATCATATACTATTAATAGGGCTGGGCATTTTCATACACTAGTATTTAGGGCTATATGTCATACTTAGATTTTTGGGGCCTAAATTTCTACTACTAGAAATTAGGGCTATTGCCCTACTACTATATATGGGGCTATATATCATACAAACTAGTAAAAATGGGGCTTATGTCAACTCATATTTTGGGGCCCTTAAAATGTCATACAAACTATATATAGGGCTATATGTCTTTCCAAACTAGTAAAATAGGGCTAATGTCATACTACTATTATAAGGGCAAAAATTCCAAACTCTAGTATATAGGGCTATATTCATACTACTTTTTTGGGGCTATATATCATACTTTTTAAAATATAGGCTATATATCATACTAATATATATGGGGGGCTATTTTCCCTACTTACTAGTTTTTGGGGGCTATATGTCATACTACTATTAATGGGTTTATATCATACTACTAAAATATAGGGCATATATCATACTACAGTAATGGGGCTGGCTATATGTCATCTACTAGAAATATAGGGCTATTTTCATACTATAGTATTTTAGGGTTTGGGCTATATACATCTACTAGTATAGGGCTATTTCCCCTACTACTAGTTTTATGGGGTTTTATATATCTACTACTTAAAATAGGGCTATTTCAAAAGACCCCTAGTATATGGGGGCTGGGCTAAAAGTCAAAAACTCCCTATTTAATATGGCATATTCATACTAAAGTATATGGGGCTATATTCATACTACTATATATGGGCTATATGTCATTTTCCCGTATTAGGGTTTGGGCTATTGTCATACTATTTAGTTAAAAAGGGCTATATGCCCAACAAACTATATATAGGGAAATATTTTCTACTCCCTAGTATATGGGGCTATATACATACACTAGTATTGGGGCTAAAATATCAACAAACCTATTAAGGCTAATATCATACTACTAGTATAATGGGCTATATGTCAACTACTAGTTAAAGGGGTTTTATATTAAATCTCCAAAGTATATGGGGCTAATAATCATCTCCTAGTATATGGGCGGGGCCTTAATTCATACTACTAGTAAAATAGGGCTATATATCTACTACTGGGTATAAGGGTTTGGGCAAAACTACTACTGGGTAAAAGGGCTATTTTGCCCATACAAAAAGTATATGGGCTATAAAATCATACAAACTAGAAATATGGGCAAATATATCTACTACTATATTTTAGGGCGGGGCCCTATTTCAACTATTTAGTAAAATAAGGGTTTATATTCATACTACTAGTTATAGGGCTATATTCATACCTAGAAATATTTTTTTTTAATATCATACTATTTAGAAATTGGGGGGCTATATATCATACTACTAGTAAAATAACTGGTAAAAATGCCCAAAACAAACTAGTATATGGGGTTAATATCATACTACTGTATATGGGGGCTGGGCTATATATCTACTACTATTAATAGGGCTAAAATTTTCATACTACTAGTATATGGGGCTATAACATACTACTAGTATAAGGGCTGGGCTATTTTGTCATACACTAGTATATGGGGCTATATGTCATACTCTAGTAAAAATTAGGGCTATTGTCATCTATTTTTTTTATATAGGGCATATTCATACTACTAGTATTTGGGGGCTAAAAGGGCCCAACTACTAGTAAAATAGGGCTTATATCATACACTATTTATACGGGCTAATATCATACACTAGTATTGGGGTTTGGGCTATATGCCCATACCCCATATATGGGCTATATATCAACTACTAAAATATAGGGCTTTTGGCCCATCCTACAAATAATTTTAGGGCTTATTCAAAACTACAGTATATAGGGCTTATGTCATACATAGTATTTTAGGGCATATATCATACTCCTAGTATATGGGGGCTGGGCTTTGTCCTACAAACTAGTATTTAGGGCTTAGTCATACTACTAGTATATAGGGCTTATTTTCATACAAACTAAATATAGGGCGGGGGCATATATCATACACTAGTATAAAAGGGCTATATATCTACTACTATTTAAAATAGGGCATATATCAAAACTACTATTAAAAGGGGCTATAAAATCTACTCCCTAGTATATGGGGCTATATATCATACTACTTTTAGATATGGGCTATATATCATACTACTATTTAAAAAGGGGGCTATATTTTCATACCTAGTTTAGGGCTGGGCTATATGTCTACTCCTAGTATTTTGGGGCTAATTTTTCATACTACTATTAAAAGGGCTAAAATATCATACAAACTATATTATAGGGCTATATATCAACTACTATATTTTGGGGCTGGGTTTATATGTCAAAATACTAGGATAAAGGGGCTTATGTCATATTTAAACTGGGATTAGGTTTATATTTAAACTACTAGAAAATGGGGCTATATTTCATACTACTGGTATATGGGGCTATATTCATACTCCTAGTATATAGGGCTAAAAATTCATACTACTAGAAATATAGGGCTGGGCAAATATTTTCCTACTACAGTATATAGGGCTAAAAATAATCATATTTCCCTAGTAAAATAGGGCGGGGCTAAAATGCCCTACTACTAGTATAGGGGGCCTATTTTTCATTTTACTATTAAAATTTTGGGCTTATACATACTCTATTTAAAAATAGGGCTGGGCTATATTTTCCTACTACTAGTATATGGGGGCTATTTCATCTACAAAAAAATTGGGGGCTATTATTACAAACAAATAAAAGGGGCCCTTTTTTCCCATCAACTAGTATATGGGGACCCTATATATCAAAACCCCTTTTAATATGGGGGCTGGGCATATGTCATACTACTAGTTTTATGGGCTTTTGGGTCTCCCACTATTATATAGGGCAATATGCCCTACTACTATATAGGGGGGCTAAATATCATCTACTATTAAAAGGGCTAAATATTAAGGGTATTTACAAAGGGTTTTAAGGAAATTCTAATGGTAAAGTATTCTAAGGGTTTATAGTTTCAAATTTGGTATGTTTTAATCAAATGGTATAGTATATCAAATTTGGTATAGTATACTAATTTTTAGTATATCAATCTAATGGTATAGAAAAATATCAAATTGGTATAGTATTCAAATGGTTAGTTATCTATGGTTAGTTATCTAACTAATGGTATGTATATCAAATTGGTTAAAAATATCTAATGGTAAAATATTCTAATGGTATAGTTTTTAAATGGTATTTATTTTCAAATGGATAGAAATTCTAATGGTAAAAATTATCTAATGGTATAGTTATTTTAAGGGTTAGTTTCAAATGGTTAGAACCCTAAAGGTTTAAGTAATATCTAATGGTATAGTATATCTAATGGTATAGTATATCTAATGGTATAGTATATCTAATGGTATAGTATATCTAATGGTATAGTATATCTAATGGTATAGTATATCTAAGGGTATAATATATCTAATGGTATAGTATATCTAATGGTATGTATATAGAATGGTATGTATATCTAATATCAGATAAGTATTTAAGGGTTATAGGATATATGAGCAACATTTGCATCAAGAGAACAGCAGAGAAATCAGATTAGTTGAAAAATACTCAAGATCTAATTTCATTGGATATCAATATCTTTGAGTTTTACCTGCACCAGGCCTAAACCAATAGTCATACTTGAATAAAAGTAAAGATACATTAATAGAAAATGACTCAAGTAAAAGTGAAAGTCACCCAGTAAAATACACCTTAAGTAAAAGTCTAAAAGTATTTGGTTTTAAATATACTTAAGTATCAAAAGTAAATGGAATTGCTAAAATATACATAAGTGTCAAGAGTAAAAGTGTAAGTAATTTCAAATATGTAATTTCAAATTCCTTATATTAAGCAGACGGCCACATTTACACGTTTTTTTTTTTACAGATAGCCAGGGGGCACACTCCAACACTGTCATAATTTACAAACTAAGCATATGTTTAGTGAGTTCCCCAGATCAGAGGCAGTAGGGATGACCAGGGATGTTCTCTTGATAAGTGTGTGAATTAGACCATTTTCATGTCCTGCTAAGCATTCTAAATGTAACTAGTAGTTTTGGGTGTCAGGGAAAATGTATGGAGTAAAAAGTACATTATTTTCTTTATAAATGTAGTGAAGTAAAAGTAAAAGTTGTCAAAAATATAAATAGTAAAGTAAAGTACAGATACCCCAAAAAACTACTTAAGTAGTACTTTAAAGTATTTTTTACTGAAGTACTTTACACCACTGGCCTAAACTGACTGTCCCAGGAGATCAACTCCATGACACAAAACTCTGTTGGAGCAATAACAATGACATTGACATTGTAGTAATTTTCCCCATGCTATCTCCGAGGAAGTGGCCCGTCTGCACACAGTGCTCATAATGACGTTACCTGGCTGTCTTATTACAACACTGCAGCATACAGTAATACACATTGCCTTTCTTCCATGCACAGACACTTGCCTCTTTCTGTGAAATGCACACACACTCACACACACACTCACACACACACACACACACACACACACACACACACACACACACACACACACACACACACACACACACACACACACACACACACACACACACACACACACATACCTGTCAAAGGTTCAGCATTAGTCCTGCCTGGAAAAACGGCATGAAATGGCATAGAGGGAGATTGACTGAAGTCCCTGTAAGTCGTTCACATCTAGATGACACCTGCGTATGTTATCCCAGAGTAACCCCTCAGTCACCAAACCAAACAGACTAGAAGCATCCAGCCCACTGGACTCTATACAGAGGCCCAACTGGTCCTAATACCCCACCATTGAAACTCAATGGTGTGTGAGCACATTCTGCTTAGACACACAGATCCCTTACAAACTAGGGTTTACTCTATAAGCAAAGCTAATGTTGGAGAGGGTGATACTCTTCTGTTTACCGTATGGACCGGGACAATGGCAATGTGTCAGTGGACATGAGGGATAGCAGAGCATTGGATAGTGGTGATGAAACAAGTCAGACTCTATATGCATTTTGCAGTCAAATGGTACCCTCGTTAAGTTACACTAGTCAAATGATACTCTCGTTAAGTTACACTAGTCAAATGATACCCTCGTTAAGTTACACTAGTCAAATGATACCCTCGTTAAGTTACACTAGTCAAATGATACTCTCGTTAAGTTACACTAGTCAAATGATACCCTCGTTAAGTTACACTAGTCAAATGATACTCTCGTTAAGTTACACTAGTCAAATGATACTCTCGTTAAGTTACACTAGTCAAATGATACTCTCGTTAAGTTACACTAGTCAAATGATACTCTCGTTAAGTTACACTAGTCAAATGATACCCTCGTTAAGTTACACTAGTCAAATGATACCCTCGTTAAGTTACACTAGTCAAATGATACCCTCGTTAAGTTACACTAGTCAAATGATACTCTCGTTAAGTTACACTAGTCAAATGATACCCTCGTTAAGTTACACTAGTCAAATGATACCCTCGTTAAGTTACACTAGTCAAATGATACCCTCGTTAAGTTACACTAGTCAAATGATACCCTCGTTAAGTTTACACTAGTCAAATGATACCCTCGTTAAGTTACACTAGTCAAATGATACCCTCGTTAAGTTACACTAGTCAAATGATACCCTCGTTAAGTTACACTAGTCAATGATACCCTCGTTAAGTTACACTAGTCAAATGATACCCTCGTTAAGTTACACTAGTCAAATGATACTCTCGTTAAGTTACACTAGTCAAATGATACCCTCGTTAAGTTACACTAGTCAAATGATACCCTCGTTAAGTTACACTAGTCAAATGATACTCTCGTTAAGTTACACTAGTCAAATGATACTCTCGTTAAGTTACACTAGTCAAATGATACCCTCGTTAAGTTACACTAGTCAAATGATACTCTCGTTAAGTTACACTAGTCAAATGATACTCTCGTTAAGTTACACTAGTCAAATGCTACTCTCGTTAAGTTACACTAGTCAAATGATACCCTCGTTAAGTTACAACTAGTCAAATGATACTCTCGTTAAGTTACACTAGTCAAATGATACTCTCGTTAAGTTACAACTAGTCAAATGCTACTCTCGTTAAGTTACACTAGTCAAATGATACCCTCGTTAAGTTACACTAGTCAAATGATACCCTCGTTAAGTTACACTAGTCAATGATACCCTCGTTAAGTTACACTAGTCAAATGATACCCTCGTTAAGTTACACTAGTCAAATGCTACTCTCGTTAAGTTACACTAGTCAAATGATACCCTCGTTAAGTTACACTAGTCAAATGATACCCTCGTTAAGTTACACTAGTCAAATGATACTCTTGTTAAGTTACACTAGTCAAATGATACCCTCGTTAAGTTACACTAGTCAAATGATACCCTCGTTAAGTTACACTAGTCAAATGATACCCTCGTTAAGTTACACTAGTCAAATGATACTCTCGTTAAGTTACACTAGTCAAATGATACCCTCGTTAAGTTTACACTAGTCAAATGATACCCTCGTTAAGTTACACTAGTCAAATGATACTCTCGTTAAGTTACACTAGTCAAATGATACCCTCGTTAAGTTACACTAGTCAAATGATACCCTCGTTAAGTTACACTAGTCAAATGATACTGTCGTTAAGTTACACTAGTCAAATGATACCCTCGTTAAGTTACACTTCCATCTGGTAGTTTGTTCTCCATTGCATGTGACTATATTCTACATCAAAGTTTGTAAAAGGCATTAAAATAATCCAGCAACCAGAATACGTTTGGTGTTGTTCTACGGTACAGTAGCCAACCTTTGTTTCTTCTTTCAGATACTCGTTATCAACTCCTTGGAAGAATATTAAACACAGTGTAACTTAGACGGCAATTCACTTACTGAACCGTGATGTGACATCTTCCTGGATACTATAGTTATGCATTTGTCCTAGCATAGTTGTCACACTCTGGCTCCGGGACTTGTAGTTGAGCCAGGGTGTATTCGTTTTGTTGGGGTTTTGTTTTGGTTAGGTTGGGTTTAGGGTGTGTTCGTTTCGTTGTGTTCTGTTTGGTTGGGTAGTCATGTGGTTGTGTTTCCTTGTTTGTTTTCAATGACTCCCAATCGGAGGTAACGAGTGTCAGCTGTCGGCTCGTTATCTCTGATTGGGAGCCATATTTAAACTGTGTGTTTTCACCTTGTGTTTGTGGGTTTTTGTTCCGTGTTTCAGTCGTTGTACTGTGGACTTCACGAGTCGTCTTTTGTTTTGGATTTTGGTTACTTTGCTAAATAAAGTCATGTTTCTCGGACACGTTGCGCCTTGGTCATATTTAGACGACACCGACCCTCGTGACAATAGTCTAGCGTAGTTTGTGTTAAAAGAATGATGGTGAATCATTGTGTATTACCAGCCCAAAATGTTAGCCTATTTCAGTTGCATTGAATGAATAGAATAAAAAATGCATGTTTCCAGTTAGTTACCTGCTGAGCTTTAAAAGGTATTGATATAAGAGAGCGTAGCTCAGGCAGCTGGCCTTGTTGTCTGGTAGCAGGCCTTGTTGTCTGGTAGCAGGCTGAAAACAGCAGGCCTTGTTGTCTGGTAGCAGGCTGAAAACAGAAGACCTTGTTGTCTGGTAGCAGGCTGAAAACAGCAGGCATTGTTGTCTGGTAGCAGGCTGAAAACAGCAGGCCTTGTTGTCTGGTAGCAGGCTGAAAACAGCAGGCCTTGTTGTCTGGTAGCAGGCTGAAAACAGCAGGCCTTGTTGTTCCGGTAGCAGGCTGAAAACAGCAGGCCTTGTTGTGATCCACTGTGCATTGTTACCCTGTTTAGAAAATGCTGAATGGTTGGTTGGTTGGTTGGTTGGGTGGAGCTGGGTCAGAGGAAAGTGTTGGCACTGCATTATTAGTGGGGATGGAGTGGGTGACCTAACTAGGGTTAAACTAGAACAGGAATGTACAGTATTATATGACATGATTTGTGTGGTGTGTAACCTTGATTTACATCCGAGCAGGGGCGGTGTGTTCAATAGGGCGATATGGGCGACGCACTGCCAAACGGGAAAAGGAAGGGATTTTTTTTCTAATCAATTATATCACGGCAACAGTAGTTATCAGTGTTGTAATCTAGACGTCTGATCTGCCACAGTGCCACTAAATGTCCAATCAGGCTAAAGTCGTGCTTCAAATGCCCCCCCCCCCTTTTGGGGCGATTTCAGTCAGGTTGAAAATCGCCCAGAAGTCTGTCATAGACTCCCATGTAAAATCTATTTTTTTCAAATATCAGAGCTTTCAATACAATCTCTATGGGTTTCTGAGGGCTTGCACTTACGCGCTTTCGTCATACGTAACATAACCATGAACGTAACTAAGAAAAGAGCGGGTAGCCTCATCAATCAATTCACTACTACTAACAAAATGGCTAGGCTTCAGTGCAACTCGATTGTGTCTTTGAAAGAAGTTCCTTTTTGTCGGCGAACAAATGAAGATAAATTGGCAACGAAACAATTAGGACCTCCCAGACCAAATTTAATAATTCAACAGGTTTCTACTAAAGGGGGGAAGTCCTACACCCGAGGATTTTCCAAAAATTGGTACGAACGAAAAACCTGGCTAGCAGGCTGCGATGTAGCTAATGCAGTCTTCTGCTACCCCCCTGCTTACTCTTTCACCCTGAAGGCGGCACGGCAGACAGCACCGCTTGGACAGCGACTGGTGTGTAACGGACATGCACCATCTTTCAGGAAAGATTAAGAAACATGAGCTGTCAAAGACCCACATGGATAGCTGTTTGAGATTGTCTGCTTTGGGGAGAGTGAACATTCCCACTCAACTGGATGAGGGATACAGGCTAGCTGTCCGCCGCCACAACGATGAGGTTAGTGTTGATAATCACAAGTTTACTGGAGAACTGAAACTGACAAGGCTGACAAGATAGGACCCTTTTGTCCATTGTTATTGGATAGGAACAGAACTTATAACCAGCTCCTGACCTAAATAGATCTTAGCACAACATTTTACTCAACATATCATATTCCATATTCACTATAACAAATATATTTACTACGACATTAGCAAGAACCGCCACATCCTCAGCCGGCTAATCCAGTGTGTGAAGTTTTGCGGAGTGTTTGAGTTAGCTTTGCGAGGCAAAGATGAAACTGAGGGCTCCACCAACCCTGGTAAGCCAACACTTTTGAGATCAGTCAATAAATGCTTCTGGTATTGACTTATATGCTGCCCCTGTCTTCATGTTGTTGCTGGACATATCTTTTTTAAAATGTGTGTAGGTCACCTAAATCATCAGAAAAATTGCCCCCCCTGAGAATTTTTTCAGGAGCCGCCACTGCATCCGAGTGAGAAAACTCCAAAAGTATTGGGACAGTGACACATGTTGTTGTTGTTGTTGTTGTTTTGGCTCTGTACTCCAGCACTCTGGAATGACACAATGACTATGAGGTTAAAGTGCAGACTGTCAGCTTTAATTTGAGGGTATGTTCATCCATATCGAGTGAAGTGTTTATAAATTACAGCACTTTTTGTGCAGAGTCCCCCCATTTTAGGGACACATTCAATTATACTGTATGTGTATTAAAGTAGTAAAAAGTGTAGTATTTGGTCCCGTATTCCCAGCATGCAATGACTACATCAAGCTTATGACTACAATCTTGTTGGATGAATTTGCTGTTTTGTTTTGATTGTGTTTCAGATTATTTTGTGCCTAATAGAAATGAATGGTAAATAATGTATTGTGTCATTTTGGAGTCACTTTTATTGTAAATAAGAATAGAATATGTTTCTAAACACTTCCACATTAATGTGGATGGTACCTACCATTATTACAGATAATTCTGAATGAATCGTGAATAATGATGAGAAAAAGGTAGAGGCATAAGTAAGTATGGTAAGTAGGTTAGCATGTCTTGGGGGTATGATATAAAATGCTAACCTCCCCTGTTATTGTAATGGTGAGAGGTTAGCATGTCTTGGGGGTATGATATAAAATGCTAACCCCTACCTGTTATTGTAATGGTGAGAGGTTAGCATGTCTTGGGGGGTATGATATAAAATGCTAACCTCCCCTGTTATTGTAATGGTGAGAGGTTAGCATGTCTTGGGGGGGTATGATATAAAATGCTAACCTCCCCTGTTATTGTAATGGTGAGAGGTTAGCATGTCTTGGGGGGTATGATATAAAATGCTAACCTCCCCTGTTATTGTAATGGTGAGAGGTTAGCATGTCTTGGTGGTATGATATAAAATGCTAACCTCCCCTGTTATTGTAATGGTGAGTGGTTAGCATGTCTTGGGGGTATGATATAAAATGCTAACCTCCCCTGTTATTGTAATGGTGAGAGGTTAGCATGTCTTGGGGGGTATGATATAAAATGCTAACCTCCCCTGTTATTGTAATGGTGAGAGGTTAGCCTCATGTCTTGGGGGTATGATATAAAATGCTAACCTCCCCTGTTATTGTAACGGTGAGAGGTTAGCATGTCTTGGGGGGTATGATATAAAATGCTAACCTCCCCTGTTATTGTAATGGTGAGAGGTTAGCATGTCTTGGGGGGTATGATATAAAATGCTAACCTCCCCTGTTATTGTAATGGTGAGAGGTTAGCATGTCTTGGGGGGTATGATATTTGTGCACTGCTGTAACTTTCTCGCTCGTCATTATTCACGATTCATTCAGAATATAAAGAAGATATCTTAGTAGGCTGTGTTATCATAAGCTTACAGGTTGCATCAACTTTGGTGCATGTTTGGGGTCAATTCCATTTCAATTCAGGAAAACACAAAGGTAAAACACAAAGCTAAAACTCTAGTTAACCAAATAGCCGTAGTAGTATGGACTGTAGTAGTATGGACTGTAGTAGTATGGACCGTAGTAGTATGGACCGTAGTAGTATGGACTGTAGTAGTATGGACTGTAGTAGTATGGACCGTAGTAGTATGGACCGTAGTAGTATGGACTGTAGTAGTATGGACCGTAGTAGTATGGACTGTAGTAGTATGGACCGTAGTAGTATGGACCGTAGTAGTATGGACCGTAGTAGTATGGACTGTAGTAGTATGGACCGTAGTAGTATGGACTGTAGTAGTATGGACTGTAGTAGTATGGACGTAGTAGTATGGACCGTAGTAGTATGGACCGTAGTAGTATGGACTGTAGTAGTATGGACTGTAGTAGTATGGACTGTAGTAGTATGGACCGTAGTAGTATGGACCGTAGTAGTATGGACTGTAGTAGTATGGACCGTAGTAGTATGGACTGTAGTAGTATGGACTGTAGTAGTATGGACCGTAGTAGTATGGACCGTAGTAGTATGGACCGTAGTAGTATGGACTGTAGTAGTATGGACTGTAGTAGTATGGACTGTAGTAGTATGGACCGTAGTAGTATGGACCGTAGTAGTATGGACTGTAGTAGTATGGACCGTAGTAGTATGGACTGTAGTAGTATGGACTGTAGTAGTATGGACCGTAGTAGTATGGACCGTAGTAGTATGGACTGTAGTAGTATGGACCGTAGTAGTATGGACCGTAGTAGTATGGACCGTAGTAGTATGGACTGTAGTAGTATGGACTGTAGTAGTATGGACTGTAGTAGTATGGACCGTAGTAGTATGGACTGTAGTAGTATGGACTGTAGTAGTATGGACTGTAGTAGTATGGACTGTAGTAGTATGGACTGTAGTAGTATGGACTGTAGTAGTATGGACTGTAGTAGTATGGACTGTAGTAGTATGGACCGTAGTAGTATGGACTGTAGTAGTATGGACTGTAGTAGTATGGACCGTAGTAGTATGGACTGTAGTAGTATGGACTGTAGTAGTATGGACTGTAGTAGTATGGACCGTAGTAGTATGGACTGTAGTAGTATGGACTGTAGTAGTATGGACTGTGGATGGAAAGTTCTAGGCAGTTTTTGTTATCGTGACCTCACAGGCTGAATCTAGCCCGGCCGCAGTTCTTTCTGGAAAGAAGGCACAAACAGATCTGGGACCAGGTTACTTTTATATCCACTAATGTCCCGTAGTGCTTCACTGGGCAACGGTAGTAGCATCCAGTAACGGTTGTAGTAACGCCAAGGGACATCAGCTAGTTACCAAGAGGTGGTCTGAGTCCGGTTCGCTTGAATTCCGCGGCCCGTTTCCTTTTTTTTCGGGCAATGTGAACACGAAGCTCCCCAGTTTCGCTTGTCATTATTCCCGCACCACACACTAGAATACTGCAACGCTGTTTCCCCTGCCATAACCCACAAAAGAGAGATGATGATGATGATTTGCAGGGGCATATTCATTATGCCGATTCTGTTGCAAAACGTTTCTTAGAAGGGAAGCAGACATGAACGGAACGGGGAGGAATTTACCTGAATTTGTCCCAACATTTGTCCAACATAAACTCTCGTTTTAGTTGACTGTTTGGCTAATGATTACACCCCAGGTGCGCTGATTTTGGATTTGATTAGCGATTGTCAAGGATGCACAGATTTTTTTTAGCAATATGTGATAGAAAGGCTAAGAGAGATTCATAAGCTGTTTATTGATTGTGGGGGTTTGAATAGTGTGAGAAGACAACATAGGGTACGAAATCAGTTCTTAAAGGGGCAGTAGCTTACATTGGGCGTACAATTTTCAATTACAGCAGTTATTCTTCTGCTATTTATTTGTTGTCAATATTTACGTGTTAATAGAATCTTCTGATTACATTCAGTTAAAATATATAATAATTGTAATCTATTAGCTATTAAAATCTAAGCGGTATATCTAGCTGTCCGATAACACATTCTGATGGAATGGCTTGTCCTGTACTTTGTAAAAACCCAGAGGGCATTGACTGAATGTCCTTTTCTAAACATAGCAATGTGGATGCATAAAGAACAGAGCTCCGGGCAGCTGAGCGGAAATGGAAGAAAACTAGACTCCCTGCGGACCTGGCATCTTTTCACTCTACATTTTCTTCATCTGTTTCTGCTGCTAAGGCCACTTTCTACCACTCTAAATTCCAAGCATCTGCCTCTAACCCTAGGAAGCTCTTTGCCACAATCTCCCCCCTGCTGAATCCCCCCCCCCCCCCCCCCCCCCTAAAAAAAAAAAAAAAAACATTGTAAAGTGGTTGTACTACTGGCTATAAGGTGAATGCACCAATTTGTAAGTCGCTCTGGATAAGAGCGTCTGCTACATGACGTAAATGTAATAAAGGACTCGGACAACAAAATAGGTGAAGTGAACTGGCAAAAGAGTTGAGTCCTCATTCAAAGGCCAGGGCAGCGTGAATACAAAGACAACCGAGTTATTTTTGCTTTGTTTTTACCCCAGAGTTCACTTTAAAGAGGGCTGAGGTCGGTGAAAACACCCTAAGAATTTAAAATAAAACACTAGTTTACAAAATACAAGTATAAACTGAACTGATTATGCAAAATGTGTTTTCTAAGTAGAAAAGCAATATGAGATCTACCATCTTGCCATTGTTCTTTATTTTGTGCTCAAGAATAGAACCCTCATAACGTACTGTACAGTCTGCTGTGATCACTGACACATTACAGTAATGTATTTGGTATCCACTGTACTGTCCCCCTCATATCCAATATGGCCCAGCCGTACATGTGGTTTCATGCTCAGTTAAATAGAGAGATCCCGATTCCTCTGGCTCGGAACCTGGGTTCAAATTTCTTTTTGAAAACCTAATATTTGAGCGTTTGCTTTAGTCTGTATGCAGTGTCAGGTCGGTGTCGTTTTGGAAATGTTCTACTCAACAGACAAACTCAACAAGCACAGCAAAGTTATTTGAAAAAGTATTCGAACCCAGGTTTGCTCTGGTTCTGGACTAGATTGTAGGCTTGGGGCGATATACCGTACACCGGGGTATTTAGAAATACCGACGGTATGATTTTTCAATCGTTGGGGGGGCTACACCACACAGCGCTAGCTATGCATCTGGTTTGCTAACGTGCTAGCTAAGTGGTTAGATGTCAACATCAAGCTTCTTGGTTACAGCAGACATTCAATCCCCTCCTGGATCAAGATCCCTGTTGCCTAAATACACTGAACAAAAATATAAAACGCAACATGTAAAAAATTGGTCCCATGTTTCATGAGCTGAAATAAAAGATCACAGAAATGTTCCATACGCACAAAAAGCTTATTTCTCTCAAATGTTGTGCACAAATGTGTTTACATCTCTGTTAGTGAGCATTTCTCCTTTGCCAAGATAATCCATCCACCTGACAGGTGTGGCATATCAAGAAGCTGATTAAACAGCATGATCATTACACAGGTGGACCTTGTGCTGGGGACAATAAAAGGCCACTCTAAAATGTGCAGTTTTGTCACACAACTCAATGCCACAGGGAGCATGCAATTGGCATGCTGACTGCAGGAATGTCCAGCAGAGCTGTTGACAGAAAATGTAATGTTAATTTCTCTACCATAAGCCGCTCCGTCGTTTTAGAGAATTTGGCAGTACGTCCAACCAGCCTCACAACCGCAGACCACACGTATGGCGTTGTGTGGGTGAGCGGTTTGCTGATGTCAACGTTGTGAACAGAGAGCCCCATGGTGGCGGTGGGGTTATGGTATGGGCAGGCATAAGCTACAGAAAACTTGAATGCACAGAAATACTGTGACGAGATCCTAAAGGTATCTGTGACCAACAGATGCATATCTGTATTGCCAGTTATGTGAAATCCATAGATTAGGGCCTAATGCCAGCCATGTGAAATCCATAGATTAGGGCCTAATGCCAGCCATGTGAAATCCATAGATTAGGGCCTAATGCCAGCCATGTGAAATCCATAGATTAGGGCCTAATGCCAGCCATGTGAAATCCATAGATTAGGGCCTAATGCCAGCCATGTGAAATCCATAGATTAGGGCCTATTGCCAGCCATGTGGAATCCATAGATTAGGGCCTAATGCCAGCCATGTGAAATCCATAGATTAGGGCCTAATGCCAGCCATGTGAAATCCATAGATTAGGGCCTAATGCCAGCCATGTGAAATCCATAGATTAGGGCCTAATGCCAGCCATGTGAAATCCATAGATTAGGGCCTAATGCCAGCCATGTGAAATCCATAGATTAGGGCCTAATGCCAGCCATGTGAAATCCATAGATTAGGGCCTAATGCCAGTTGTGTGAAATCCATAGATTAGGGCCTAATGCCAGTCATGTTAAATCCATAGATTAGGGCCTAATGCCAGTTATGTGAAATCCATAGATTAGGGCCTAATGCCAGTTATGTGAAATCCATAGATTAGGGCCTAATGCCAGTTATGTGAAATCCATAGATTAGGGCCTAATGCCAGCCATGTGAAATCCATAGATTAGGGCCTAATGCCAGCCATGTGAAATCCATAGATTAGGGCCTAATGCCAGCCATGTGAAATCCATAGATTAGGGCCTAATGCCAGTCATGTGAAATCCATAGATTAGGGCCTATTGCCAGTCATGTGAAATCCATAGATTAGGGCCTAATGCCAGTCATGTGAAATCCATAGATTAGGGCCTAATGCCAGTTATGTGAAATCCATAGATTAGGGCCTAATGCCAGTTATGTGAAATCCATAGATTAGGGCCTAATGCCAGTTATGTGAAATCCATAGATTAGGGCCTAATGCCAGCCATGTGAAATCCATAGATTAGGGCCTAATGCCAGCCATGTGAAATCCATAGATTAGGGCCTAATGCCAGTTATGTGAAATCCATAGATTAGGGCCTAATGCCAGTTATGTGAAATCCATAGATTAGGGCCTAATGCCAGTTATGTGAAATCCATAGATTAGGGCCTAATGCCAGCCATGTGAAATCCATAGATTAGGGCCTAATGCCAGCCATGTGGAATCCATAGATTAGGGCCTAATGCCAGCCATGTGAAATCCATAGATTAGGGCCTATTGCCAGTCATGTGAAATCCATAGATTAGGGCCTAATGCCAGTCATGTGAAATCCATAGATTAGGGCCTAATGCCAGTTATGTGAAATCCATAGATTAGGGCCTAATGCCAGTTATGTGAAATCCATAGATTAGGGCCTAATGCCAGCCATGTGAAATCCATAGATTAGGGCCTAATGCCAGCCATGTGAAATCCATAGATTAGGGCCTAATGCCAGTCATGTGAAATCCATAGATTAGGGCCTAATGCCAGTCATGTTAAATCCATAGATTAGGGCCTAATGCCAGTTATGTGAAATCCATAGATTAGGGCCTAATGCCAGTTATGTGAAATCCATAGATTAGGGCCTAATGCCAGCCATGTGAAATCCATAGATTAGGGCTTAATGCCAGTTATGTGAAATCCATAGATTAGGGCCTAATGCCAGTCATGTGAAATCCATAGATTAGGGCCTAATGCCAGTTATGTGAAATCCATAGATTAGGGCCTAATGCCAGTTATGTGAAATCCATAGATTAGGGCCTAATGCCAGTTATGTGAAATCCATAGATTAGGGCCTAATGCCAGCCATGTGAAATCCATAGATTAGGGCCTAATGCCAGCCATGTGAAATCCATAGATTAGGGCCTAATGCCAGCCATGTGAAATCCATAGATTAGGGCCTAATGCCAGCCATGTGAAATCCATAGATTAGGGCCTAATGCCAGCCATGTGAAATTCATAGATTAGGGCCTAATGCCAGCCATGTGAAATCCATAGATTAGGGCCTATTGCCAGCCATGTGAAATCCATAGATTAGGGCCTAATGCCAGTCATGTGAAATCCATAGATTAGGGCCTAATGAATTTATTTCAATTGGCAGATTTCCTTATATGAACTGTAACGCAGTAAAATCGTTGAAATTGTTGCGTGTTGCGTTTTATATTTTTTGTTCAGTATATTTGTGTGTTGAAAAAAAGAATTGTGCCCCCTTGTGTGCACATTCGGTAATACTGTATACCCCGGGTATGGTACAGAAACGTTACGATACCGCCAAAACCCGACTAGAGTCATGCCTCAACATCCATAGAGACATGCACGCACATCAACAGCAGAACAGTAAAGCTACAAGCACTGAACACTACAGCTGGGTTACTGGGATACTGGACCAGTGAGAGACACCGGACGAGAACAACTCTTACGGTATGTACGCAATACGTCAGACAGCCTGGTCCCAGATGGGGAAGCGAACCTGGGTCACTGCGGCTGCCGGACCAGTGAGAGACACCGGACGAGAACAACTCTTACGGTATGTACGCAATACGTCAGACAGCCTGGTCCCAGATGGGGAAGCGAACCTCGGTCACTGCGGCTGCCGGACCAGTGAGAGACACCGGACGAGAACAACTCTTACGGTATGTACGCAATACGTCAGACAGCCTGGTCCCAGACGGGGGAAGCGAACCTGGGTCACTGAAAGGCCAACACCCTATGCATCGCGCCAAATCGGGTTAACCCACTTGGTGGGAATTGTAACGTGGCTCATATTAGCGAGGATTGCTACAACATTATGTACAGCATGATAACAACGGGGCTGGCTATATAGCACCAACAGATCTGGGACCAGGCTACAAAAGACTGGCCTTAACTAATGCAAGGGAGAACACAGAGTTCATTCCTGTTCATATTCTTCCTGTAATACAAAATCCATTTACATTTAGCCTGGTCCCAGATCTGTTTGTGCTTTTGCCAACTCCATTGCTGTCATTGTCAAGCCAAACATGACAATTCCGTAAGGACTTGGCAAGAACAGAAAGAGACTGGGCTGGCACCCAGGCTATATTTTATTTACAACTGTAATCTTCTAGTTTAACACTCCAATAAATAACTTCAGAAGCACAGGATGCAAAACAAAAAACGGTCTGTAACATTATATACACACACATCTCCTCAGTGGCATTTAGGGACTGGAGGTCAATATACTGGCTACACCCTATTCCCTATATAGTGCACTACTTTTGACCAGGTACTATTCCCTAAACGTAGTGCACTATATAGGATACCATTTGGGACAGGTCCACTCAGTAATAATCCTCCTCCTCCTCCTCCTCGTCTTCCTCAGGCACTACTGCAAGCTCATCATCATCCTCCTCCTCTTCCTCCTCCTCTTCCTCCTCCTCCTCCTCTTCCTCCATGGCGTAGTCTACAGGACCACTCAGCAGTAGCGTGGTCTGGTTGATCACCGCTTCATCATCCAAGTTCAGAGGAACCTGCAGGGAATAGGAGGGGAAGTTATTAGAATAAAGGGTGTGTGTGTGACGTGTGTGTGTGTGTGTGTGTGAACGTGTGTGTGTGTGTGTGTGTGACGTGTGTGTGTGTGTGTGTGTGTGTGTGTGTGTGAGAGACGTGTGTGTGAGACGTGTGTGTTTGTGAGATTGTGTGTGTGTAGATGTTGTGTGTGTGACGGTGTGTGTGTGTGTGACGTGTGTGTGCTTGTGTGTGTGGTGGTGGAGACGTGTGGTGTGACGTTGTGTGTGTGTGTGTGTGAGACGTGTGTGTGACGTGTGTGTGTGTGAGACGTGTGTGTGACGTGTGGTGTGTGTGTGTGAGACGTGTGGTGTGACTTGTGTGTGTGTGTGTGTGAGACGTGTGTGTGACGTGTGTGTGTGTGTGTGAGACGTGTGTGTGTGTGACGTGTGTGTGTGTGACGTGTGTGTGTGTGTGTGTGTGTGTGTGTGTGACGTGTGTGTGTGTGTGTGAGACGTGTGTGTGACGTGTGTGTGTGTGTGAGACGTGTGTGTGACGTGTGTGTGTGTGTGTGAGACGTGTGTGTGACGTGTGTGTGTGTGTGTGTGTGTGTGTGAGACGTGTGTGTGACGTGTGTGTGTGTGTGAGACGTGTGTGTGACGTGTGTGTGTGTGTGTGAGACGTGTGTGTGACGTGTGTGGTGTGTGTGTGTGTGTGTGACGTGTGTGTGTGTGTGTGAGATGTGTGTGTGTGTGAGACGTGTGTGTGTTGTGGTGTGTGAGAGACGTGTGTGTGTGTGTGTGTGTGTGTGTGTGTGTGTGTGTGTGTGTGTGTGTGTGTGTGTGTGTGTGCAGTACCTCAGGAGGACTGGCAGGTTGTGAAGGACCTTCGTCTGTCTGAGCGTTGATGATCGACTTCAGGGCCCCTTCTTCAAACTGAAAACAGGACAGACAGTTGAACACGTGTAGATTACATTACCCATCATTCCTCAGGCCAACACCAAGCAAACTTATTCTGGAGGGTAGTAACATAGGGCACCAGTCTGAGGTATCATGCCACTCCTTGACATGTTAAACATGTTGAGTATGACAGAGTACACGAAAGTGGAATGTTAGCGAAACAGGTTCTGGATTTAATGCTAGGTGGCCCGGTTTGAAAACGGTTAACAAGAATCCTTCTGAACTAACGTGGTCGGAAAGGTCCCACCTCATAGATTTCATCTTTCCAGCCACGAAGTGGAACCCTTGATTTCATCTTTCCAGCCACGAAGTGGAACCCTTGATTTCATCTCTCCAGCCTGTTCAGATCAGTGATTACTCAAGAAGCTGCCCACTCAAGAAAAAGCTTCAAACTGTAACTAGTGCTAGCAAACCTGGTTCAGGTTATCAGTCAACCTACCAGGGTAGTTACAAACAGTACAGTAATTAAATCATCAACATGTATTGATCATATCTTTACTAATGCTGAAGAGATTTGTTTGAAAGCAGTATCCAAATCCATTGGATGTAGTGATCACAATATAGTAGCCATATCTAGGAAAACCAAAGTTCCAAAGGCTGGGCCTAATATTGTGTATAAGAGGAACTAATGGGGATCCATAATAAACCCCAGGAAGAGTAGCTGCTGCCTTGGCAGGAACTAATGGGGATCCATAATAAACCCCAGGAAGAGTAGCTGCTGCCTTGGCAGGAACTAATGGGGATCCATAATAAACCCCAGGAAGAGTAGCTGCTGCCTTGGCAGGAACTAATGGGGATCCATAATAAACCCCAGGAAGAGTAGCTGCTGCCTTGGCGGGAACTAATGGGGATCCATAATAACCTCAGGAAGAGTAGCTGCTGCCTTGGCGGGAACTAATGGGGATCCATAATAAACCCCCAGGAAGAGTAGCTGCTGCCTTGGCAGGAACTAATGGGGATCCATATAAACCTCAGGAAGAGTAGCTGCTGCCTTGGCAGGAACTAAGGGGATCCATAATAAACCCCAGGAAGAGTAGCCTGCTGCCTTGGCAGGAACTAATGGGGATCCATAATAAACCCCAGGAAGAGTAGCTGCTGCCTTGGCAGGAACTAATGGGGATCCATAATAAACCCCAGGAAGAGTAGCTGCTGCCTTGGCAGGAACTAATGGGGATCCATAATAAACCCCAGGAAGTAGCTGCTGCCTTGGCGGAACTAATGGGGGATCCATAATAAACCCCAGGAAGAGTAGCTGCTGCCTTGGCAGGAACTAATGGGGATCCATAATAAACCCCAGGAAGAGTAGCTGCTGCCTTGGCAGGAACTAATGGGGGATCCATAATAAACCCCAGGAAGAGTAGCTGCTGCCTTGGCAGGAACTAATGGGGATCCATAATAAACCCCATGAAGAGTTAGCTGCTGCCGTTGGCAGGAACTAATGGGGATCCATAATAACCCCAGGAAGAGTAAGCTTGCGGCCTTGGCAGGAAACTAATGGGGATCCATAATAAACACTCAGGAAGAGTAAGCTGCTGCCTGGCGGAACTAATGGGGATCCATAATAACCCCAGGAAGAGTAGCTTGTGCCTTGGCGGGAACTAAGTGGGGATCCATAATAAACCCTCAGTAAGAGTAGCTGCTGCCTTGGCAGGAACTAATGGGGATCCCATAATAAACACCAGGAAGAGTAGCTGCTGCCCTTGGCAGGAACTAATGGGGATCCATAATAAACCCCAGGAAGAGTAGCTGCTGCCTTGGCAGGAACTAATGGGGATCCATAATAAACCCCAGGAAGAGTAGCTGCTGCCTTGGCAGGAACTAATGGGGATCCATTAATAAACCCCAGGAAGAGTTAGCTGCTCCTTGGCAGGAACTAATGGGGATCCATAATAAACCCAGGAAGAGTTACGCTGCTGCCTTGGCAGGAACTAATGGGGGATCCATTACTAAAACCCCAGGAAGAGTAGCTGCTGCCTCGGCAGGAAACTAATGGGGATCCATAATAAACCCCAGGAAGAGTAGTTGCTGCCTTGGCAGGAACTAATGGGGGACCATAATAAACCCCAGGAAGAGTAGCGGCTGCCTTGGCAGGAACTAATGGGGATCCATAATAAACCCCAGGAAGAGTAGCTGCTGCCTTGGCAGGAAACTAATGGGGATCCATAATAAACCCCAGGAAGAGTAGCTGCTGCCTTGGCAGGAACTAATGGGGATCCATAATAAACCCCAGGAAGAGTAGCTGCTGCCTTGGCAGGAACTAATGGGGATCCATAATAAACCCCAGGAAGAGTAGCTGCTGCCTTGGCAGGAACTAATGGGGATCCATAATAAACCCCAGGAAGAGTAGCTGCTGCCTTGGCAGGAACTAATGGGGATCCTTAATTTACATTTACATTTTAGTCATTTAGTAGACGCTCTTATCCAGAGCGACTTACAGTGAAGTGAGTGCATACATTTTCATACTGGCCCCCCGTGGGAAACTAACCCACAACCCTGGCGTTGCAAGCACCATGCTCTACCAACTGAGCTACAGGGGACATTATGGCCTCAAAGACTAAAGCCTATACATACTGCGGCCTTGACAAAGTGTGTCCTTACATACTGCAGCCTTGACATACTTTACATACTGCAGCTTGACATACTTTACATACTGCATCCTATACATACAAATACAAAACAATATTTGTGAGGGAAGGATTCCATAGACTACGTATCTATTTAGGAGGGATCTACAGCAGCTGTACCTTGAGTCTGTTGAGTTGGTCCTGCAGCATCACTTTAATCTTCAGCAGAGTCTCTTCTTCCTTCTTCAGCTCCTGTAGACGACTCAACATGGTGCCAGGTTGGGTTTAGACCATTCCTAGATACTGAGAGAGACATACGGTATTAGTTTAACAGTGTTGCTTCCGTCCATCTCCCCCCCCGCCCCAACCTGGGCTTGAACCGGAGACCCTTTGAACAACAACAACAACAACAACAACAAGTCACCCTTCGAAGCATCGTTACCCTATCACTCATGACAAGCTGCAACTTTTGCAGAGCAAAGGGAAACCACTACTTCAAGGTCTCAGAGCGAGTGATGTCACCGATTGAAATACCACCAGCGCGCACCCCTAACTAGCTAGTCATTTCACACCGGTTACATTAGTATGAATCTTTCATTCTTCAGCTCTTGTAGGGGACTCAACATGATGTACCGTGGGTTCAGAAAGAGAGACAGACAGACAGGCAAATACAGCAGGCTATATATTTTCATTTTAAGTCAGGCTATGTTAGTAAACTCACTATATAATTGCTAGACTATAGTAAAGTTACTGTAGCTATTTGCTACCTAGCCTAGTAAACGCAACTCCATCCATATTACAGGGATCTAAACTACAGCTAATTGGCTCCTCACATTCTGTCATGATCATGACCTTCATGGCTGGTAAAAGCTGGTTGAGTATAGAAGATACCATTAGCTGTTAGGGTTTATATTGATGAGGGATGTGCTGCATCTAGTCACAGTAACGTTAGATCATCAGCCAACCCTTCGATCAGCCAACCCTTCGATCAGCCAACCCTTCGCCAAATCAGTCTGTAGTGGTGGATGTTACTTTTTGATTCCGGAGCTGCGAGGCACGAGTCTAAATCGGTAAGCGACCAACTTCGAAGCGGTGTGCGGATACGCGCATCACGTTAATCATAAATACGTCATCAATGACGTCCCACGCTTCGATCCCACTGATTGGTTCCGGTGGTGGTGGTGGGAGGGGTTTCCCGGTTCTAAAGCGCTTTCTAACACTGACCTTTACTGGACACCGTACTTACAAGTATAGTTAGGATTTTAACCGATAAACTTTCGCCTGACCGGATGCTTGCTTAGCAGGTAGAGGAGGGAACATTCAGGGACGTGAGCGTTATAAGGCACACTATTTAGAAAATTGTTCCTTTTGCACTGTTGTTCCAATAATTTGTTTTTTATTTAGTATAGTATATAGCTTCTGTCTTAAGCATCCTAAATAATGCCACAGATTCAGTTTTTGAAAAATAATAAACTTAATCAAAAAGGGAAGCATGATGCAAATCTGGTATTCCAACTGATTATAGGCTACGAGTTACCGCTACGCCACGATGTTATAATGAAAACGGATACAAAAAAATTACATCTGTCACTAAATGTGCATTATGAGCAGATAATTAAGCTCCGATTAATGAACCGTTTCCCGGAACAATTTGGTGAAAGCGCCGAAGCCTTCGCTTCAGAGAGCCTCGGTTTCCCCATCACTGTAGAGGGAGGATGCTAGCTAATGTTGCCAGGAACATCCTTTATTGGTTACGTTGTTCCCCATTTTTCAACGTTTATAGAACATTCTAGCTAAAAACATCTTTAAAAAATAACCATCCCCTCTCTGCAGCTGATTCAATCAGGAAAAAGAACGTCACAGATAGAAAACACATCTTTGATACCGTTATCTGAAGATAGTTAGCTAATATGCTACCAACAACAACCTCAGCTTTGTCAAATCATTCACTATAGCTTTCCATATCTTTCACAAACCTTCACAAAAAACGCTCGTTTGTGTATGTCCTCTTTGCAGCAAAAAAACAAACAAATACAAGGCCACTTGCAGGCTTGCTACGTGCACATTGGTGCAAGCTTTTGGTTGGATAGCGAGCTAACTCATGTCCTATCTGTATGACACATCAACAGCGGTACGTTGTAACCGTGTCGTTTACCATACCGCTGATGATAACCCCGCCACTCGTTATGTTTGGATGTGTTGTTGTAGCCTCCTTTATTCATTCACGTGGTTTCCTTCCGGGTCTAGTCGCCGCCCACAATGCAACAGTTTGAGGAGATCCTTTAGCGCCGCTGTGTGGTCTCCTACTACATTACAGCTGATCGGAGACGATGAGAGTCGTTTTTTCTAATGATGTAAATCCACCGTTATAAAATTATTCATAATGTTATAAGATCATCAACATTTAGATTATCTCTGATTGAAAATGTAACGCCAAAAGTAGTTTATTTTTGGACCTCGGTCCTGCTTATGTAGCCAACTAGTTGTACATTTGTTGTAGCTGGTTTTCAGGGGGTCTGTATACTATTGGTAGACTGTCTTTTAAGCCACTTTCTCCCACTTTCTCTGTACCAGTTTAAAATGTCTCCTAATATCGGGTGAAACTGTGAGCCAAAAAGTGCCTATTTTCAGACCTCAGCCCACATGAAAAAATACTATAGTATACTATGGTATAAATACTGTAGTATTAACTGTAGTGTTTTTGCAGACTTTACTGAAGTGTATATACTGTAGTATTTACAGTTAACTATAGTATAAATACTGTATTAAAATATTGTAGTATATACTATAGTAATTAATGTAGTGTTCTTGCTGATTGTAGTATACTGTAGTATTTACTGTACTGTTTATTTGGACATCACTGTAGTATTTAGTATAATGTTTTTTTATTATTTTTATTATCTTTGACATAGAAGAGGAGACTTTCTCCATCAGTAAACCTACTGGATGACTACTAAAATAGCAAAAAAAATTCATGACCTGTGATTGGGATCTGAACAGATAGTTTAGAGCTTCTGCTCTTTTCTATAGCCTGTAGGGAACACAATATAGTCTATACCTGGCATGTAGGTTTCTCATTTACGGGTGGCACAAATTGCGATATGGCGGAGGGGAATGGGCAGGGTATATGCAAATTATATACTGTAGTATTTACTGTAATATTCTACACTATACTAAACCATTCTATAGTAAGTACTACAAATTATTGAAGGATGCTACAGTGTGTAGTATAGTATTCTACAGTATACTATAGTATTCTACAGTATACTATAGTATTCTACAGTATACTATAGTATTCTACAGTTTACTATAGTATTCTACAGTTTACTGTATCATTTGCTCATGTGGGAGTCCAGGGCCCGAATCCACAAAGCGTCTCGGAGTAGGAGTTCTGATCTAGGATCAGGTCCCTACCTGTCCATATAATCTGATTAATTATGATCTAAACGATTAAACTGACCCTAGATCAGAACTCCTACTCTGAGAGACTTTGTGGATACAGCCGCTGCTTGTATGTAGCCTAGTTGTAGACTTTTACAAGCTGTTTATTTTTCAGTGGGCGTGTATTGTGTTGTCTCAATCAAATCAGTGTTATTTTATGAAGCCCTTTTTACACCGGTCTCCTGAGTGGCGCAGTGGTCTAAGGCACTGCATCGCAGTGCTAACTGTGCCACTAGAGATCCTGGTTCGAATCCAGGCTCTGTCGCAGCCGGCCGCGACCGGGAGACTCATGGGCAGCGCACAATTGGCCCAGCGTCGTCCAGGGTAGGGGAGGGAATGGCCGGCAGGGATGTAGCTCAGTTGGTAGAGCATGGCGTTTGCAATGCCAGGGTTGTGGGTTCGATTCCCACGGGGGGCCAGTATAAAAAATAATAATATATGTATTCACTAACTGTAAGTCGCTCTGGATAAGAGCGTCTGCTAAATGACTAAAATGTAAATGTAAAATGTACATCAGCAGTTATTACACAAAGTGCTTTGCAGATACCCAGCCTAAAACCCCTAAGAGCAAGCAATGCAGATGCAGAAGCACAGTGTCTAGGAAAAACTCCCTAGAAAGGCAGAAACCTAGAGAGGAACCAGGATCTGAGGGGTGGCCAGTCCTCTACTGGTTACAGCCAGAAGAGGACTACTACTTTCCCACCACTTGTCCAGAGCTATGTCTCTGTACTGTCCTCTCTCCTCACCTGTCCAGAGCTGTGTCTCTGTACTGTCCTCTCTCCTCACCTGTCCAGAGCTGTGTCTCTGTACTGTCCTCTCTCCTCACCTGTCCAGAGCTGTGTCTCTGTACTGTCCTCTCTCCCCACCTGTCCAGAGCTGTGTCTCTGTACTGTCCTCTCTCCTCACCTGTCCAGAGCTGTGTCTCTGTACTGTCCTCTCTCCTCACCTGTCCAGAGCTGTGTCTCTGTACTGTCCTCTCTCCTCACCTGTCCAGAGCTGTGTCTCTGTACTGTCCTCTCTCCCCACCTGTCCAGAGCTGTGTCTCTGTACTGTCCTCTCTCCCCACCTGTCCAGAGCTGTGTCTCTGTACTGTCCTCTCTCCCCACCTGTCCAGAGCTGTGTCTCTGTACTGTCCTCTCTCCCCACCTGTCCAGAGCTATGTCTCTGTACTGTCCTCTCTCCCCACCTGTCCAGAGCTGTGTCTCTGTACTGTCCTCTCTCCTCACCTGTCCAGAGCTGTGTCTCTGTACTGTCCTCTCTCCCCACCTGTCCAGAGCTGTGTCTCTGTACTATCCTCTCTCCCCACCTGTCCAGAGCTGTGTCTCTGGACGATCCTATCAACGGGACCTGAAGAACTGTAATATCCTATGTTTCTCTGAGTCGTGGCTGAACGAGGACATGGATAATATACTGTATATGTAGCTGTTTTTTTCTATGCATTGTCAAGACCGAACAGCAGCTTCGGGTAAGGTTAAGGAGGGAGGGGTGTGTCTTTGTTAACTACAGCTGGTGTGTGTCTCTAATATTAAGGAAGTCTCGAGGTTCTGCTCCCCTGAGTTAGAGCACCTCATGGTAAGCTGCAGACCATTCTATTTACCATCTATATTTTTTGTACCTGTCTATTTACCACCACAAACCAATTCTGGCACTAAGACTGCACTCAACGAGCTGTATTGGGCCATAAGCAAACAAGAAAATGCACATCCAGAGGTGGCGCTCCTAGTGGCCAGTTATTTTAATGCAGGGAAACGGAAGTCCGTTTTACCTAATTTCTACCAGCATGTCACCTGTGCAACTAGAGCTGAAAAATCACTAGATCATCTTTACTCCACACACAGAGACGCATATAAAAGCTCTCCCCCGCCCTCCATTTGGCAAATCTGACCATAACTCTATCCTCCTGATTCATGCTTCAAGCAAAACCTCAAACAGGAAGTACCAGTGATGCGCTCAATACGGAAGTGGTCTGATGAAACGGATGCTAAGCTACAGGACTGTTTCGCTAGCACAGACTGGAATATGTTCCGGGATTCATCCGATGGCATTGAGGAGTTTACCACATCAGTCACCGGCTTCATTAATAAGTGCATCGATGACGTCGTCCCTACAGTGACCGTACGTACATATCCCAACCAGAAGCCATGGATTACAGGCAACATCCGCACCGAGCTAAAGGCTAGAGCTGCCTCTTTCAAGGAGCGGGACACTAATCCGGACGCTTATAAGAAATCCCGCTATGACCTCCGACGAACCATCAAACAGTCAAACTGTCAATACAGGACTAAGGTCTAATCCTACTACGCCGACTCTGACGCTCGTCGGATGTGGCAGAGCTTGCAAACTATCACAAATTACAAAGGGAAATCCAGCTGCGATCTGCTAGTTACGCAAGCCTACCAAACAAGCTAAAAACCACCATAGTCCCTGTGCCCAAGAACGCCAAGGTAACCTGTCTAAATGACTATCGCCCTGTAGGACTCACATCGGTAGCCATGACATGCTTTGAAAGGCTGGTTATGGCTCACATCAACACCATCATCCTAGACACCCTGAACCCACTCCAGATCGCATATCGCCCCAACAGATCCACAGATGAGATGATGCAATCTCTATTGTACTCCACACTGCTCTCTCCCACCTGGACAAGAGGAACACCTACGTGAGGATGCTGTTCATTGACTACAGCTCAGCATTCAACACCATAGTGCCTTCCCTCCAAGCTCATCACTAAGCTAAGGACCCTGGGACTAAACACCTTCCTCTGCAACTGGATCCTGGACTTCCTGACGGGCCGCCCCCAGGTGGTAAGGGTAGGTAACAACACATCTGCCACGCTGACCCTCAACACGGGGGCCCCTCAGGGGTGCGTGCTTAGTCCCCTCCTGTACTCCCTGTTCACTCATGACTGCGTGGCCGTGCAGGACTCCAACACCATCATTAAGATTGCTGACAACACGACGGTTGTTGGTCTGATCACCGATGACGATGAGACAGCCTATAGGGAGGAGGTCAGTGACCTGGCAGTGTGGTGCCATGACAACAACCTCTCCCTCAACGTCAGCAAGACAAAGGAGCTGATGGTGGACTACAGGAAACAGAGGGCCGAGCACGACCCTATCCACGTCTACGGGACCGTAGTGTGGCAGGTCGAGAGCTTCAAGTTCCTCGGTGTCCACATCACTAAGGAATTATCATGGTCCACACACACCAACACAGTCATGAAGATGGCAAGACAATGCCTCTTTCCCCCTCAGGAGGCTGAAAAGATTCGGCATGGGCCCTCAGATCCTCAAAGTTCTACAGCTGCACAATTGAGATCATCTTAACCACTTGGTATGGCAACTGCTTGGCATCTGACCGCAAGGCACTACAGAGGGTAGTGCGTACGGCCCAGTACATCACTGGGGCCGAGCTTCCTGCCATCCAGGACCTCTATACCAGGCGGTGTCAGAGGAAGGCCCTAAAAATTGTCAAAGACTCCAGCCATCCAAGTCATAGACTGTTCTCTCTTCTACCGCATGGCAAGAGGTACCGATGCACCAAGTCTGGAACCAACAGAACCCTGAACAGCTTTTACCCCCAATCCATAATAGTTAGTCCAGGTAGCTACTGGTTAACTATTTAACTATCTACATTGACCTTTTTTGCACTAACTCTTTTGACATATGCTACTGTTACTGTTTATTATCTATCCAGTTGTCTAGTCACTTTACCCCTACCTACAGTATACTGCTGCTACTGTCTATTATCTATCCTGTTGCCTAGTCACTTTACCCCTACCTACAGTATACTGCTGCTACTGTCTATTATCTATCCTGTTGTCTAGTCACTTTACCCCTACCTACAGTATACTGCTGCTACTGTCTATTATCTATCCTGTTGCCTAGTCACTTTACCCCTACCTACAGTATACTGCTGCTACTGTCTATTATCTATCCTGTTGTCTAGTCACTTTACCCCTACCTACAGTATACTGCTGCTACTGTCTATTATCTATCCTGTTGTCTAGTCACTTTACCCCTACCTACAGTATACTGCTGCTACTGTCTATTATCTATCCTGTTGTCTAGTCACTTTACCCCTACCTACAGTATACTGCTGCTACTGTCTATTATCCATCCTGTTGTCTAGTCACTTTACCCCTACCTACAGTATACTGCTGCTACTGTCTATTATCTATCCTGTTGTCTAGTCCCTTTACCCCTACCTACAGTATAATGCTGCTACTGTCTATTATCTATCCTGTTGCCTAGTCACTTTACCCCTACCTACAGTATACTGCTGCTACTGTCTATTATCTATCCTGTTGTCTAGTCCCTTTACCCCTACCTACAGTATACTGCTGCTACTGTCTATTATCTATCCTGTTGTCTAGTCCCTTTACCCCTACCTACAGTATACTGCTGCTACTGTCTATTATATATCCTGTTGTCTAGTCCCTTTACCCCTACCTACAGTATACTGCTGCTACTGTCTATTATCTATCCTGTTGTCTAGTCCCTTTACCCCTACCTACAGTATACTGCTGCTACTGTCTATTATCTATCCTGTTGTCTAGTCACTTTACCCCTACCTACAGTATACTGCTGCTACTGTCTATTATCTATCCTGTTGTCTAGTCACTTTACCCCTACCTACAGTATACTGCTGCTACTGTCTATTATCTATCCAGTTGCCTAGTCACTTTACCCCTACCTACAGTATACTGCTGCTACTGTCTATTATCTATCCTGTTGCCTAGTCACTTTACCCCTACCTACAGTATACTGCTGCTACTGTCTATTATCTATCCTGTTGTCTAGTCACTTTACCCCTACCTACAGTATACTGCTGCTACTGTCTATTATCTATCCTGTTGCCTAGTCACTTTACCCCTACCTACAGTATACTGCTGCTACTGTCTATTATCTATCCTGTTGCCTAGTCCCTTTACCCCTACCTACAGTATACTGCTGCTACTGTCTATTATCTATCCTGTTGTCTAGTCACTTTACCCCTACCTACAGTATACTGCTGCTACTGTCTATTATCTATCCTGTTGTCTAGTCCCTTTACCCCTACCTACAGTATACTGCTGCTACTGTCTATTATCTATCCTGTTGTCTAGTCACTTTACCCCTACCTACAGTATACTGCTGCTACTGTCTATTATCTATCCTGTTGTCTAGTCCCTTTACCCCTACCTACAGTATACTGCTGCTACTGTCTATTATCTATCCTGTTGTCTAGTCCCTTTACCTCTACCTACAGTATACTGCTGCTACTGTCTATTATCTATCCTGTTGTCTAGTCCCTTTACCCCTACCTACAGTATACTGCTGCTACTGTCTATTATCTATCCTGTTGCCTAGTCACTTTACCCCTACCTACAGTATACTGCCGCTACTGTCTATTATCTATCCTGTTGTCTAGTCACTTTACCCCTACCTACAGTATACTGCTGCTACTGTCTATTATCTATCCTGTTGCCTAGTCCCTTTACCCCTACCTATATGTACATTTCTACCTCAATGCATACCCCTGCACATGAACTCTGTACTGGTATCCTGTGTATTGTACAGTATATAGCCAAGTTATTAGGGGTGTAACGATTCATCGACTACATCGATGTATCGATTTATATTCATATGATTCAACTACATCGATCTGTGCGCGGCGAGTTGGCCTTTTGGACAACATATATCGATCTAATATCGTTTTAAAATGTAATAAATCGATTGTATCGATACTAGGAAATAACCCATTGGATTTAAGCACGTCAGACTTTATATGCAGGGGTGCACATAACTGGTACGCAGATACGCAAGCGCGACAAATTACTACGCGCCTTTGCGTACTTGACCGATCTTCTCATCTAACCTTACACATGACATGTTGCTTGTCAACTACTGTCAGGGATGTCCAAAAAGCAACAGACATTAAGCAGCCTTTTTGGCGTTTCGCCACCTACAAAGAAACGCCAACTGGAGCCAGAGCCGAAGAAATGTGGTGCAAGATTTGCCGCTCAAATCCACATCTAGCAGACAAAACAGGTGCATTTTATAAAGGCTCAAAGAATTTCAACCATCCTTTATTTGACAAACATGAAAAGAGCAAGGAGCACACGAATGTGGCGCAAGCCATTGCTAAAAGCTAGCCGAGAATAAATGTCCAGTCGCCCACTTGCCAGATAGCGAGACAAGCTGAATGAAGAACAGAGGCAAGCTCTGTTTAATATTTTTCTCTTTCCATAAAGCTAAACACGCACGTCCCATGTCTTCCTATTCTGAGGATGTTCCTTTACTGAATGCTTTTCGATGGATCTGAGGACATCACAAAAATTGAGCAGGAAATAGTTTACATTGTGTCCAGCAACGGAGAGTTTACTTCGGACTTTATTGGACTGATTGAATTGGGTGCTGACCGAACCGCACAGGCCATAACAGACGGACTTGTGAGACTTTTCCAGGACACAGGCTTGGATGACTGGACAACAAAGTTGCACAGATGGGGCTGCTGTCAACGTAGGTATGGGTAAGTTTCATAATACCAGATGGTCTGCATGGAGGCATGAAACACTGTTAAAAATAGCAAGACCATTGCCAGCCATTAAAATGCAACTGGTTACCAGGTATTTATTTCAGTCACACTGGTTGAATTTTTGGCTAAAAGGTTACTGAATCGATTTCAAGTCACTGAATCGTTTCGGATCGTATCGTTCTAAATGAACCAATATCGTCCTTGAATCGTATCGACAACTACGAATCGTGATACGAATCGAATCGTTGTTAAAACGAATCGTTACACCCCTACAAGTTATCATTACTCATTGTGGATTTATTCCTCGTGTTATTTAAATTTTTTCTCTCTGCATTGTTGGGAAGGGCCCGTTAGTCAGCATTTCACTGTTAGTCTACAACTGTTGTTTACGAAGCGTCACAAATAAAATATGGTTTGATTGAAGAGGCAGGTGTCAACTTTACAGCCCCAGGAAGCCTCATTTGTAACAAATGGTGTGAGCTGTCTCTCTCATAAAACATTAAACACAAAGCTGTTCTTTGAGGTCAGACTACATACACACACACACTGTACTATAGACTACTAATGCATAACACTGTTCTGGTCAACAGTACTAATACACAACACTGTTCTGGTCAACAGTACTAATCCATAACACTGTTCTGGTCAACAGTACTAATACATAACACTGTTCTGGTCAACAGTACTAATACATAACACTGTTCTGGTCAACAGTACTAATACATAACACTGTTCTGGTCAACAGTACTAATACATAACACTGTTCTGGTCAACAGTACTAATGCATAACACTGTTCTGGTCAACAGTACTAATGCATAACACTGTTCTGGTCAACAGTACTAATGCATAACACTGTTCTGGTCAACAGTACTATACATAACACTGTTCTGGTCAACAGTACTAATACATAACAACTGTTTCTGGTCAACAGTACTAATGGCATAAAACACTGTTCTGGTCAACAGTACTAATACATAACACTGTTCTGGTCAACAGTACTAATCATAACACTGTTCTGGTCAACAGTACTAATACAACACTGTTCTGGTCAACAGTACTAATACATAACACTGTTCTGGTCAACAGTACTAATACATAACACTGTTCTGGTCAACAGTACTAATACATAACACTGTTCTATTCAACAGTAACTAATGCATAACACTGTTCTGGTCAAACAGTGACTAATACATAAAACTGTTCATGGTCAACAGTACTAATACATAACCATGTTGCTGGTCAAACGTACTAATACATACCACTGTTCTGGTCAACCAGTACTAATACATAAACCACGTGTTCTGGTCAACATTCGTACTAATACCTACACTGTTCTGAGTACAGCTACTAATACATAACACTTTGTTCTGGTGTCAACAGTACTTAATTACCATAAAACACTGTTCTGGTTCAAATGTACTAATCACATAACACTGTTCTGGTCAACCCAGTTACTAATAACTAACACTGTTCTGGTCAACAGTACTGTTCTGGTCAACAGTACTAATACATAACACTGTTCTGGTCAACAGTACTAATACATAACACTGTTCTGGTCAACAGTACTAATACATAACACTGTTCTGGTCAACAGTACTAATACATAACACTGTTCTGGTCAACAGTACTAATACATAACACTGTTCTGGTCAACAGTACTAATACATAACACTGTTCTGGTCAACAGTACTAATACATAACACTGTTCTGGTCAACGTACTAATACATAACACTGTTCTGGTCAACAGTACTAATACATAACACTTGTTCTGGTCAACAGTACTAATACATAACACTGTTCTGGTCAACAGTACTAATACATAACACTGTTCTGGTCAACAGTACTAATACATAACACTGTTCTGGTCAACAGTACTAATGCATAACACTGTTCTGGTCAACAGTACTAATACATAACACTGTTCTGGTCAACAGTACTAATGCATAACACTGTTCTGGTCAACAGTACTAATACATAACACTGTTACACCTGTTCGGTCAACAGTACTAATACATAACACGTTCTGGTCAACAGTACTAATACAATACACTGTTCTGGTCAACAGTACTAATACATAACACTGTTCTGGTCAACAGTACTAATACATAACACTGTTCTGGTCAACAGATACTATCACATAACACTGTTCTGGTCAACAGTACTAATGCATAACACTGTTCTGGGTCACAGTACTAATAGCATAACACTGTTTTGGTCAACAGATACTAATGCATAACACTGTTTCTGGTCAACAGTATCTTATGCATCAACACTGTTCTGGTCAACAGTACTAATACATAACACCTGTTCTGGTCAACAGTACTATACATAACACTGTTCTGGTCAACAGTACTAATACTAACACTGTTTCTGGTCAACAGTACTAATACATAACACTGGGTTCTGGTCAACAGTACTATCCATACAATGTTCTGTTCAACAGTACTAATCATAACACTGTTCTGGTCAACAGTACTAATACATAACACTGTTCTGGTCAACAGTACTAATACATAAACACTGTTCTGGTCAACAGTACTAATACATAACACTGTTTCTGGTCAACAGTACTAATACCTAACACTGTTCTGGTCAACAGTACTAATACATAACACTGTTCTGGTCAACATACTAATGCATAACACTGTTCTGGTCAACAGTACTAATACATAACACTGTTTTGGTCAACAGTACTAATGCATAACACTGTTCTGGTCAACAGTACTAATACATAACACTGTTTCTGGTCAACAGTACTAATACATAACACTGTTCTGGTCAACAGTACTAATACATAACACTGTTCTGGTCAACAGTACTAATACATAACACTGTTCTGGTCAACAGTACTAATACATAACACTGTTCTGGTCAACAGTACTAATACATAACACTGTTCTGGTCAACAGTACTAATACATAACACTGTTCTGGTCAACAGTACTAATACATAACACTGTTCTGGTCAACAGTACTAATACATAACACTGTTCTGGTCAACAGTACTAATACATAACACTGTTCTGGTCAACAGTACTAATACATAACACTGTTCTGGTCAACAGTACTAATACATAACACTGTTCTGGTCAACAGTACTAATACATAACACTGTTCTGGTCAACAGTACTAATACATAACACTGTTCTGGTCAACAGTACTAATACATAACACTGTTCTGGTCAACAGTACTAATACATAACACTGTTCTGGTCAACAGTACTAATACATAACACTGTTCTGGTCAACAGTACTAATACATAACACTGTTCTGGTCAACAGTACTAATACATAACACTGTTTCTGGTCAACAGTACTAATACATAACACTGTTCTGGTCAACAGTACTAATACATAACACTGTTCTGGTCAACAGTACTAATACATAACACTGTTCTGGTCAACAGTACTAATACATAACACTGTTCTGGTCAACAGTACTAATACATAACACTGTTCTGGTCAACAGTACTAATACATAACACTGTTCTGGTCAACAGTACTAATACATAACACTGTTCTGGTCAACAGTACTAATACATAACACTGTTCTGGTTAACAGTACTAATACATAACACTGTTCTGGTCAACAGTACTAATACATAACACTGTTCTGGTCAACTGTACTAATACATAACACTGTTCTGGTCAACAGTACTAATACATAACACTGTTCTGGTCAACAGTACTAATACATAACACTGTTCTGGTCAACAGTACTAATACATAACATTGTTCTGGTCAACAGTACTAATACATAACACTGTTCTGGTCAACAGTACTATGCATAACACTGTTCTGGTCAAACAGTACTAATGCATAACACTGTTCTGGTCAACAGTACTAATACATAACACTGTTCTGGTCAACAGTTACTAATACATAACCTGTTCTGGTCAACAGTACTAATGCATAACACTGTTCTGGTCAACAGTACTAATACATAACAATGTTCTGGTCAACAGTACTAATACATAAACTGTTCTGGTCAACAGTACTAATCCATAACACTGTTCTGGTCAACAGTACTAATACATAACACTGTTCTGGTCAACAGTACTAATACATAACACTGTTCTGGTCAACAGTACTAATACATAACACTGTTCTGGTCAACAGTACTAATACATAACACTGTTCTGGTCAACAGTACTAATACATAACCACTGTTCTGGTCAACAGTACTAATACATAACACTGTTCTGGTCAACAGTACTAATACATAACACTGTTCTGGTCAACAGTACTAATACATAACACTGTTCTGGTCAACAGTACTAATACATAACACTGTTCTGGTCAACAGTACTAATACATAACACTGTTCTGGTCAACAGTACTAATACATAACACTGTTCTGGTCAACAGTACTAATACATAACACTGTTCTGGTCAACAGTACTAATACATAACACTGTTCTGGTCAACAGTACTAATACATAACACTGTTCTGGTCAACAGTACTAATACATAACACTGTTCTGGTCAACAGTACTAATACATAACACTGTTCTGGTCAACAGTACTAATACATAACACTGTTCTGGTCAACAGTACTAATACATAACACTGTTCTGGTCAACAGTACTAATACATAACACTATTCTGGTCAACAGTACTAATACATAACACTGTTCTGGTCAACAGTACTAATACATAACACTGTTCTGGTCAACTGTACTAATACATAACACTGTTCTGGTCAACAGTACTAATACATAACACTGTTCTGGTCAACAGTACTAATACATAACACTGTTCTGGTCAACAGTACTAATACATAACATTGTTCTGGTCAACAGTACTAATACATAACACTGTTCTGGTCAACAGTACTAATGCATAACACTGTTCTGGTCAACAGTACTAATGCATAACACTGTTCTGGTCAACAGTACTAATACATAACACTGTTCTGGTAAACAGTACTAATGCATAACACTGTTCTGGTCAACAGTACTAATACATAACACTGTTCTGGTCAACAGTACTAATACATAACACTGTTCTGGTCAACTGTACTAATACATAACACTGTTCTGGTCAACTGTACTAATACATAACACTGTTCTGGTCAACAGTACTAATACATAACACTGTTCTGGTCAACAGTACTAATACATAACACTGTTCTGGTCAACAGTACTAATACATAACATTGTTCTGGTCAACAGTACTAATACATAACACTGTTCTGGTCAACAGTACTAATGCATAACACTGTTCTGGTCAACAGTACTAATGCATAACACTGTTCTGGTCAACAGTACTAATACATAACACTGTTCTGGTCAACAGTACTAATGCATAACACTGTTCTGGTCAACAGTACTAATACATAACACTGTTCTGGTCAACAGTACTAATACATAACACTGTTCTGGTCAACAGTACTAATGCATAACACTGTTCTGGTCAACAGTACTAATACATAACACTGTTCTGGTCAACAGTACTAATGCATAACACTGTTCTGGTCAACAGTACTAATACATAACACTGTTCTGGTCAACAGTACTAATACATAACACTGTTCTGGTCAAGAGTACTAATACATAACACTGTTCTGGTCAACAGTACTAATACATAACACTGTTCTGGTCAACAGTACTAATACATAACACTGTTCTGGTCAACAGTACTAATACATAACACTGTTCTGGTCAACAGTACTAATACATAACACTGTTCTGGTCAACAGTACTAACACATAACACTGTTCTGGTCAACAGTACTAATACATAACACTGTTCTGGTCAACAGTACTAATACATAACACTGTTCTGGTCAACAGTACTAATGCATAACACTGTTCTGGTCAACAGTACTAATACATAACACTGTTCTGGTCAACAGTACTAATGCATAACACTGTTCTGGTCAACAGTACTAATACATAACACTGTTCTGGTCAACAGTACTAATACATAACACTGTTCTGGTCAACAGTACTAATACATAACACTGTTCTGGTCAACAGTACTAATACATAACACTGTTCTGGTCAACAGTACTAATACATAACACTGTTCTGGTCAACAGTACTAATACATAACACTGTTCTGGTCAACAGTACTAATACATAACCATAACACTGTTCTGGTCAACAGTACTAATACATAACACTGTTCTGGTCAACAGTACTAATACATAACACTGTTCTGGTCAACAGTACTAATACATAACACTGTTCTGGTCAACAGTACTAATACATAACACTGTTCTGGTCAACAATACTAATGCATAACACTGTTCTGGTCAACAGTACTAATGCATAACACTGTTCTGGTCAACAGTACTAATACATAACACTGTTCTGGTCAACAGTACTAATGCATAACACTGTTCTGGTCAACAGTACTAATACATAACACTGTTCTGGTCAACAGTACTAATACATATCACTGTTCTGGTCAACAGTACTAATACATAACACTGTTCTGGTCAACAGTACTAATACATAACACTGTTCTGGTCAACAGTACTAATACATAACACTGTTCTGGTCAATAGTACTAATACATAACACTGTTCTGGTCAACAGTACTAATACATAACACTGTTCTGGTCAACAGTACTAATACATAACACTGTTCTGGTCAACAGTACTAATACATAACACAGTTCTGGTCAACAGTACTAATACATAACACTGTTCTGGTCAACAGTACTAATGCATAACACTGTTCTGGTCAACAGTACTAATACATAACACTGTTCTGGTCAACAGTACTAATACATAACACTGTTCTGGTCAACTGTACTAATACATAACACTGTTCTGGTCAACTGTACTAATACATAACACTGTTCTGGTCAACAGTACTAATACATAACACTGTTCTGGTCAACAGTACTAATACATAACACTGTTCTGGTCAACAGTACTAATACATAACACTGTTCTGGTCAACAGTACTAATACATAACATTGTTCTGGTCAACAGTACTAATACATAACACTGTTCTGGTCAACAGTACTAATGCATAACACTGTTCTGGTCAACAGTACTAATGCATAACAATGTTCTGGTCAACAGTACTAATACATAACACTGTTCTGGTCAACAGTACTAATGCATAACACTGTTCTGGTCAACAGTACTAATACATAACACTGTTCTGGTCAACAGTACTAATACATAACACTGTTCTGGTCAACAGTACTAATGCATAACACTGTTCTGGTCAACAGTACTAATACATAACACTGTTCTGGTCAACAGTACTAATGCATAACACTGTTCTGGTCAACAGTACTAATACATAACACTGTTCTGGTCAACAGTACTAATACATAACACTGTTCTGGTCAAGAGTACTAATACATAACACTGTTCTGGTCAACAGTACTAATACA
Source organism: Coregonus sp. 'balchen' (assembly GCA_902810595.1). Lineage (NCBI taxonomy): Eukaryota > Metazoa > Chordata > Actinopteri > Salmoniformes > Salmonidae > Coregonus > Coregonus sp. 'balchen'. The sequence continues at coordinate 17,369,577 of LR778278.1, read as the reverse complement.
TAACACTGTTCTGGTCAACAGTACTAATACATAACACTGTTCTGGTCAACAGTACTAATACATAACACTGTTCTGGTCAACAGTACTAATACATAACACTGTTCTGGTCAACAGTACTAACACATAACACTGTTCTGGTCAACAGTACTAATACATAACACTGTTCTGGTCAACAGTACTAATACATAACACTGTTCTGGTCAACAGTACTAATGCATAACACTGTTCTGGTCAACAGTACTAATACATAACACTGTTCTGGTCAACAGTACTAATAGACAACACTGTTCTGGTCAACAGTACTAATACATAACACTGTTCTGGTCAACAGTACTAATACATAACACTGTTCTGGTCAACAGTACTAATACATAACACTGTTCTGGTCAACAGTACTAATAGACAACACTGTTCTGGTCAACAGTACTAATACATAACACTGTTCTGGTCAACAGTACTAATACATAACACTGTTCTGGTCAACAGTACTAATACATAACACTGTTCTGGTCAACAGTACTAATACATAACACTGTTCTGGTCAACAGTACTAATACATAACGCTGTTCTGGTCAACAGTACTAATACATAACACTGTTCTGGTCAACAATACTTGACTTGCACATTAGTTTAAATGTAAGATGTGTTGTTGTTTGTCATATTGAGCAAGGCTTTTCTTTCATTCCCATATAGCCTGGTGTCATTTAACTGGCTTGATTTATAATGTTGCCACATTTTATACTTGGAGAGGCAAAACTCGTTATTCATTTAGAAGAGTTGGGAATCAATTACCAAACAAATATTATCGTTTTAAAAGCTAATATTGTTTAGAGTTGTCCTTATGAAACGTCTAAGCGATTTTATGCCGTTTGGCCAGGATGCATCCCAAATAGCACCAAATTCCCTATAGTGCACTACTTCTGCCCAGGGCCCATAGAGAATAAGGTGCTATTTGGGATGTACCCTAGGTCTGTTTTGTATTAGGTCTGGAGTCACTTCCACTACATGAAAGGAGAACAGCACGCTTGTAGGATGTTACATGTGCAGCACACACACAAACAAACACACACACACACACAAACACACACACACACACACACACACACACACACACACACACACACACACACACACACACACACACACACACACACACACACACTTGTTTCTGATGCAGTTGCTCTCCTTTGGAATTCCCCATTTCTCCTTGTGAATAATACACTCAGACCCACCTCTAGTCAGATACACAGCAGCCAAGAGTATTCACAGAGCTATGTTATGTAACCACCATATCCCCCCTACCCCAGTAACGTTAGCAGCTGAGAGTATTCACAGAGCTATGTTATGTAACCACCATATCCCCAGTAACGTTAGCAGCTGAGAGTATTCACAGAGCTATGTTATGTAACCACCATACCCCCCCTACCCCAGTAACGTTAGCAGCTGAGAGTATTCACAGAGCTATGTTATGTAACCACCATATCCCCAGTAACGTTAGCAGCCGAGAGTATTCACAGAGCTATGTTATGTAACCACCATATCCCCCCTACCCCAGTAACGTTAGCAGCCGAGAGTATTCACAGAGCTATGTTATGTAACCACCATATCCCCCCTACCCCAGTAACGTTAGCAGCCAAGAGTATTCACAGAGCTATGTTATGTAACCACCATATCCCCAGTAACGTTAGCAGCCGAGAGTATTCACAGAGCTATGTTATGTAACCACCATATCCCCCCTACCCCAGTAACGTTAGCAGCCAAGAGTATTCACAGAGCTATGTTATGTAACCACCATATCCCCAGTAACGTTAGCAGCCAAGAGTATTCACAGAGCTATGTTATGTAACCACCATATCCCCAGTAACGTTAGCAGCTGAGAGTATTCACAGAGCTATGTTATGTAACCACCATATCCTTCCTACCCCAGTAACGTTAGCAGCTGAGAGTATTCACAGAGCTATGTTATGTAACCACCATATCCCCAGTAACGTTAGCAGCCGAGAGTATTCACAGAGCTATGTTATGTAACCACCATATCCCCCCTACCCCAGTAACGTTAGCAGCCAAGAGTATTCACAGAGCTATGTTATGTAACCACCATATCCCCAGTAACGTTAGCAGCCAAGAGTATTCACAGAGCTATGTTATGTAACCGCCATATCCCCAGTAACGTTAGCAGCTGAGAGTATTCACAGAGCTATGTTATGTAACCACCATATCCTTCCTACCCCAGTAACGTTAGCAGCTGAGAGTATTCACAGAGCTATGTTATGTAACCACCATATCCCCAGTAACGTTAGCAGCCAAGAGTATTCACAGAGCTATGTTATGTAACCACCATATCCCCAGTAACGTTAGCAGCCGAGAGTATTCACAGAGCTATGTTATGTAACCACCATATCCCCAGTAACGTTAGCAGCCGAGAGTATTCACAGAGCTTTGTTATGTAACCACCATATCCCCCCTACCCCAGTAACGTTAGCAGCCGAGAGTATTCACAGAGCTATGTTATGTAACCACCATATCCCCAGTAACGTTAGCAGCCAAGAGTATTCACAGAGCTATGTTATGTAACCACCATATCCCCCCTACCCCAGTAACGTTAGCAGCCAAGAGTATTCACAGAGCTATGTTATGTAACCACCATATCCCCAGTAACGTTAGCAGCCAAGAGTATTCACAGAGCTATGTTATGTAACCACCATATCCCCAGTAACGTTAGCAGCCAAGAGTATTCACAGAGCTATGTTATGTAACCACCATATCCCCAGTAACGTTAGCAGCCAAGAGTATTCACAGAGCTATATTATGTAACCACCATATCCCCAGTAACGTTAGCAGCCAAGAGTATTCACAGAGCTATGTTATGTAACCCCCATATCCCCCCTACCCCAGTAACGTTAGCAGCCAAGAGTATTCACAGAGCTATGTTATGTAACCACCATATCCCCAGTAACGTTAGCAGCTGAGAGTATTCACAGAGCTATGTTATGTAACCACCATATCCCCCCTACCCCAGTAACGTTAGCAGCTGAGAGTATTCACAGAGCTATGTTATGTAACCACCATATCCCCCCTACCCCAGTAACGTTAGCAGCTGAGAGTATTCACAGAGCTATGTTATGTAACCACCATATCCCCCCTACCCCAGTAACGTTAGCAGCTGAGAGTATTCACAGAGCTATGTTATGTAACCACCATATCCCCCCATATCCCCAGTAACGTTAGCAGCTGAGAGTATTCACAGAGCTATGTTATGTAACCACCATATCCCCAGTAATGTTAGCACCCAAGAGTATTCACAGAGCTATGTTATGTAACCACTAGGGGTGTAACGATCCATAAATTACATCGATGTATCGATTTATATTCATATGATCCAACTACATCGATCTGTGCTCGGCGAGTTGGCATTTTGGACAACATATATCGATCTAACATCGTTTTAAAATGTAATAAATCGATTTTATCGATACTAGGAAATAACCCATTGGAAATAAAGCACGTCAGACTTTATATGCAGGGGTGCACATAACTGGTACGCAGATACGCAAGCGCGACAAAAATCAGGAATGCGTAATGACACTTGTGTTACTACGCGCCTTTGCGTACTTGACCGATCTTCTCAGCTAACCTTACACATGACATGTTGCTTGTCAACTACTGTCAGGGATGTCCAAAAAGCAACAGACATTAAGCAGATTCTTTGGCGTTTCGCCACCTACAAAGAAACGCCAACTGGAGCCAGAGCCGAAGAAAATACTTTTTTCGGAAAAGTGGCTTGAAGCTAACGATGAGCGCACTGAAATGTGGTGCAAGATTTGCCGCTCAAATCCACATCTAGCAGACAAAACAGGTGCATTTTATAAAGGCTCAAAGAATTTCAACCATCCTTTATTTGACAAACATGAAAAGAGCCAAGGAGCACACGAATGTGGCGCAAGCCATTGCTAAAAGCTAGCCGAGAATAAATGTCCAGTCGCCGAGACAAGCTGAATGAAGAACAGCGGCAAGCTCTGTTTAATATTTTTCTCTTTCCATGAAGCTAAACACGCACGTCCCATGTCTTCCTATTCTGAGGATGTTCCTTTACTGAATGCTTTTTGATGGATCTGAGGACATCACAAAAACTGAGCAGGAAATAGTTTACATTGTGTCTGTGTCCAGCAACGGAGAGTTTACTTCGGACTTTATTGGACTGATTGAATTGGGTGCTGACCGAACCGCACAGGCCATAACAGACGGACTTGTGAGACTTTTCCAGGACACAGGCTTGGATGACTGGACAACAAAGTTGGTCGCTGTATGCACAGACGGGGCTGCTGTCAACGTAGGTATGGGTAAGTTTCATAATACCAGATGGTCTGCATGGAGGCATGAAACACTGTTAAAAATATCAAGACTATTGCCAGCCATTAAAATGCAACTGGTTACCAGGTATTTATTTCAGTCACACTGGTTGAATTTTTGGCTAAAAGGTTACTGAATCGATTTCAAGTCACTGAATCGTTTCGGATCGTATCGTTCTAAATGAACCAATATCGTCCTTGAATCGTATCGACAACCACGAATCGTGATACAAATCGAATCGTTGTTAAAACGAATCGTTACACCCCTAGTAACCACCATATCCCCAGTAACGTTAGCAGCTGAGAGTATTCACAGAGCTATGTTATGTAACCACCATATCCCCAGTAACGTTAGCAGCTGAGAGTATTCACAGAGCTATGTTATGTAACCACCATATCCCCAGTAACGTTAGCAGCCAAGAGTATTCACAGAGCTATATTATGTAACCACCATATCCCCCCTACCCCAGTAACGTTAGCAGCTGAGAGTATTCACAGAGCTATGTTATGTAACCACCATATCCCCCCTACCCCAGTAACGTTAGCAGCCGAGAGTATTCACAGAGCTATGTTATGTAACCACCATATCCCCAGTAACGTTAGCAGCCGAGAGTATTCACAGAGCTATGTTATGTAACCACCATATCCCCAGTAACGTTAGCAGCCAAGAGTATTCACAGAGCTATGTTATGTAACCACCATATCCCCAGTAACGTTAGCAGCTGAGAGTATTCACAGAGCTATGTTATGTAACCACCATATCCTTCCTACCCCAGTGACGTTAGCAGCCAAGAGTATTCACAGAGCTATATTATGTAACCACCGTATCCCCCCTACCCAAGTAACGTTAGCAGCCGAGAGTATTCACAGAGCTATGTTATGTAACCACCATATCCTTCCTACCCCAGTAACGTTAGCAGCCAAGAGTATTCACAGAGCTATATTATGTAACCACCGTATCCCCCCTACCCCAGTAACGTTAGCAGCCGAGAGTATTCACAGAGCTATGTTATGTAACCACCATATCCCCAGTAACGTTAGCAGCCGAGAGTATTCACAGAGCTATGTTATGTAACCACCATATCCCCAGTAACGTTAGCAGCTGAGAGTATTCACAGAGCTATGTTATGTAACCACCATATCCCCAGTAACGTTAGCAGCCGAGAGTATTCACAGAGCTATATTATGTAACCACCATATCCCCCCTACCCCAGTAACGTTAGCAGCCGAGAGTATTCACAGAGCTATGTTATGTAACCACCATATCCCCCCTACCCCAGTAACGTTAGCAGCCAAGAGTATTCACAGAGCTATGTTATGTAACCACCATATCCCCCCTACCCCAGTAACGTTAGCAGCTGAGAGTATTCACAGAGCTATGTTATGTAACCACCATATCCCCCCTACCCCAGTAACGTTAGCAGCCGAGAGTATTCACAGAGCTATATTATGTAACCACCATATCCCCCCTACCCCAGTAACGTTAGCAGCTGAGAGTATTCACAGAGCTAAGTTATGTAACCACCATATCCCCCCTACCCCAGTAACGTTAGCAGCCGAGAGTATTCACAGAGCTATGTTATGTAACCACCATATCCCCAGTAACGTTAGCAGCTGAGAGTATTCACAGAGCTATGTTATGTAACCACCATATCCCCAGTAACGTTAGCAGCCGAGAGTATTCACAGAGCTATGTTATGTAACCACCATATCCCCAGTAACGTTAGCAGCCGAGAGTATTCACAGAGCTATGTTATGTAACCACCATATCTTTCCTACCCCAGTAACGTTAGCAGCTGAGAGTATTCACAGAGCTATGATATGTAACCACCATATCCCCCCTACACCAGTAACGTTAGCAGCCGAGAGTATTCACAGAACTATGTTATGTAACCCCCATATCCCCCTACCCCAGTAACGTTAGCAGCCAAGAGTATTCACAGAGCTATGTTATGTAACCACCATATCCCCAGTAACGTTAGCAGCTGAGAGTATTCACAGAGCTATGTTATGTAACCCCCATATCCCCCTACCCCAGTAACGTTAGCAGCCGAGAGTATTCACAGAGCTATGTTATGTAACCCCCATATCCCCCCTACCCCAGTAACGTTAGCAGCCGAGAGTATTCACAGAGCTATGTTATGTAACCCCCATATCCCCCCTACCCCAGTAACGTTAGCAGCCGAGAGTATTCACAGAGCTTTGTTATGTAACCACCATATCCCCCCTACCCCAGTAACGTTAGCAGCCAAGAGTATTCACAGAGCTATGTTATGTAACCACCATATCCTTCCTACCCCAGTAACGTTAGCAGCCAAGAGTATTCACAGAGCTATGTTATGTAACCACCATATCCCCCCTACCCCAGTAACGTTAGCAGCCAAGAGTATTCACAGAGCTATGTTATGTAACCACCATATCCCCAGTAACGTTAGCAGCCGAGAGTATTCACAGAGCTATGTTATGTAACCACCATATCCCCAGTAACGTTAGCAGCCGAGAGTATTCACAGAGCTATGTTATGTAACCCCCATATCCCCCTACCCCAGTAACGTTAGCAGCCAAGAGTATTCACAGAGCTATGTTATGTAACCCCCCTACCCCAGTAACTAACGCTTAAAGGGCCAAATAAAGAAGGGTACATCCCAAGAGGCTGCAATACATAGGGAATAGGGTGCCATTTGGCCATGGGCTCTGGTCTAAAGTAGTGCACTAGATAGGGAATAGGGTGCCATTTGGCTATGGGCTCTGGTCTAAAGTAGTGCACTAGATAGGGAATAGGGTGCCATTTGGCTATGGGCTCTGGTCTAAAGTAGTGCACTAGATAGGGAATAGGGTGCCATTTGGCTATGGTCTAAAGTAGTGCACTAGATAGGGAATAGGGTGCCATTTGGCTATGGGCTCTGGTCTAAAGTAGTGCACTAGATAGGGAATAGGGTGCCATTTGGCTATGGGCTCTGGTCTAAAGTAGTGCACTAGATAGGGAATAGGGTGCCATTTGGCTATGGGCTCTGGTCTAAAGTAGTGCACTAGATAGGGAATAGGGAATCCAGCTCTAGTCAAGCACACACAGCTCTTCATCACCCTCAGAATGTTAGAAAAACCATTTAGGTTCTTTATGGGAATTCCTGGAATAAGACCGTCCAGATGTGTGTCTGTACAGAACGTAAGCATCGCTGGAGACTACCAATGGAAGCCAGCGGAGGGAGGGATGGAGAGAGGGAGGGAGGGAGGGAGGGAGGGAGGGAGGGAGGGAGGGAGGGATGGAGAGAGGGAGGGAGGGAGAAGGAGGGAGAGAGAGAGAGAGGGAGGGAGAGGGAGGGAGGGAGGGAGAGAGAGAGAGAGAGAGAGAGAGAGAGGAGAGAGAGAGAGAGGGAGGGAGGGAGGCAGAGAGGGAGGGAGGGAGGGGAGGAGGGAGGGAGGCAGAGAGGGAGGGAGGGAGGGAGGGAGGGAGGCAGAGAGGGAGGGAGGGAGGGGAGGAGGGAGGGAGGGAGGGAGGGAGGGAGGGAGGGAGGGAGGGGAGTGAGGGAGGGGGGCTGGCAGAGAGGCAGGGAGGGAGGAAGAAGGAAGGAGGGAGGGAGGGAGGGAGGGAGGGAGGGAGGGAGGGAGGGAGGGAGGGAGGGAGGGGGGCAGACAGGCAGGGAGGGAGGGAGGAAGGGAGGGAGGGAGGGGGGGGGCAGAGAGGCGGGGAGGAGGGAGGGAGGCAGAGAGGGAGGGAGGGAGGGAGGGAGGGAGGGGGGCAGAGAGGGAGGGAGGGAGGGAGGGCAGAGAGGGAGGGAATCTCATATCGCTGATACCTGGAATGGGCTCATTCCTCTAAACTGACCTGTCATCCTGGCTCCCGTCAGACCCTGGCTTTCATCCGACAACGTTTTTGGCGGCCCACCCTGGTTCCTGACGTCTCCGCATTCATCACCGCCTGCACTGTGTGAGAACAGAACAAGACTCAGCGGCAAGCTCCGGCTGGCCTCCTTCAACCACTACCTGTTCCTCACCGCCCCTGGTCCCATATATCCCTGGACTTTGTCACTGGTCTCCCCCCGTCAGATGGCAACACCACCATCCTTACGTTGTGGATAGGTTTTCCAAAGCCGCACATTTCATTCCCCTTCCCAAATTGCCCTCAGCCAAGGAGACGGCCCAGCTTATGGTGCAGCACGTCTTCTGGATCCATGGATTTCTGGTCGACATGGTCTCCGATCGTGGTCCTCAGTTCTCGTCCAGGTTCTGGAAGGCATTCTGCACCCTGATTGGGTCATCGGCCATCTTGTTTCATCCCCAATCTAACGGCCAGTCGGAGCGAGCCAATCAGGACCTGGAGACGACTCTTCGTTGCCTCGTCTCTCCCAACCCCACCACCTGGAGCCAGCAACTGGTGTGGGTGGAGTACGCCCGCAACACCCTTCCCTGCTCGGCCACTGGTCTCTCGCCCTTCGAGTGTTCCTTGGGTTACCGGCCTCCGCTCTTCCCTGAGGATGAAGTCAGCATACCCTCAGCCTAGATGTTCGTCCGCCGCTGTCGGCGTACCTGGAAGAGAGCCCGGTCCGCTCTTCTTAAGACAACCTCCAGGTATCGGCGACAGGCGAACTGCTACCGGACCCCGGCTCCCCGCTATCGTCTAGGGCAGAGGGTATAGCTGGTCCGCTCTTCTTAAGACAACCTGGAGGTATCGGCGACAGGCGAACTGCTACCGGACCCCGGCTCCCCGCTATCGTCTTGGGCAGAGGGTATAGCTGGTCCGCTCTTCTTAAGACAACCTTCAGGTATCGGCGACAGGCGAACTGCTACCGGGCCCCGGCTCCCCGCTATCGTCTAGGGCAGAGGGTATAGCTGGTCCGCTCTTCTTAAGACAACCTTCAGGTATCGGCGACAGGCGAACTGCTACCGGGCCCCGGCTCCCCGCTATCGTCTTGGGCAGAGGGTATAGCTGGTCCGCTCTTCTTAAGACAACCTGGAGGTATCGGCGACAGGCGAACTGCTACCGGGCCCCGGCTCCCCGCTACTCTGGATCTGTCCCGTAAACTTTCCCCCAGCTTTATCGTCCATTTCCCCATCTCTAAAATCCTTCGCCCCTCTGCTATCCGTCTTCTGTTGCCCCGCACCCTCCGTATACATCCCACTTTTCATGTGTCTAAGATTAAACCTCTGTCTCACAGCCCTTTGTCTCCTGTTTCCAGGCCCACCCCTCTCCCCTGTCTCATCGACGGCCATCCGGTGTACACGGTGAGGTGCCTCCTGAGATCCTCAGATCCTCAAAGTTATACAGCTGCACCATCGAGAGCATCCTGACTGGTTGCATCACCGCCTGGTATGGCAACTGTTCGGCCTCTGACCGCAAGGCACTACAGAGGGTAGTGCGTACGGCCCAGTATATCACTGGGGCCAAGCTTCCTGCCATCCAGGACCTCTATACCAGGCAGTGTCAGAGGAAGGCCCTAAAAATTGTCAAAGACTCCAGCCACCCTAGTCATAGACTGTTCTCTCTGCTACCGCACAGCAAGCGGTACCGGAGCGCCAAGTCTAGGTCCAAAAGGCTTCTTAACAGCTTCTACCCCCAAGCCTGTCACACCCTGATCTGTTTCACCTGTCTTGTGCTTGTCTCCACCCCCCACCAGGTGTCTCCCGTTTTCCCTATTATCACCTGTGTATTTATACCTGAGTTTTCTGTCTGTCTGTTGCCAGTTCATCTCGTCATCTCGTCCCAGCATGTTTGTCTTCTCTCTAGTTTTTGTTGAGGAGACGGGAGGGTTTTCTTTCCTCAAAGTCTTGTTTCTCAAGAAGCCTGGCAGGGCCTCTAGTGGGTCTCCAGGGCCCTCTTCTCCTCATGTTGACTTCTCGTCTCGCGTGGACGAGAAGTCAACATGCAGTAGGTGTTGCTGTCATGTTACTGTTATAACAAGTCATAATGATGTCGAAACTCCACGAGAAGGAGGCCTAATGGATGGCTGGGCCGGTCAGCCCCTCGCAACCCCGTCGTCCAATCACCTGCCTCTAAAAGAGCCCTTCCTCCAATCAGAATCCAGCTTAGTGTGTCCCATAAGGCAAATGGCAAATATAAATCTGTCCATAGTACTCTGGTGCACTATTACACTCTATTATGGGACACTGTTACAATCTATTACACTCTATTATGGGACACTGTTACACTCTATTATGGGACACTGTTACAATCTATTATGGGACACTGTTACAATCTATTATGGGACACTGTTACAATCTATTACACTCTATTATGGGACACTGTTACAATCTATTATGGGACACTGTTACAATCTATTATGGGACACTGTTACAATCTATTACACTCTATTATGGGACACTGTTACAATCTATTAAACTCTATTATGGGACACTGTTACAATCTATTAAACTCTATTATGGGACACTGTTACAATCTATTAAACTCTATTATGGAACACTGTTACAATCTATTACACTATATCATGGTATACTCTATTACACTCTATCATAGTACTCTATCATGGTACACTTATAACCAAGATGGCGTAGCAGTGTGGTCGTGTTTTTTTTTCTGTGTCCTCGTGTAAATAGCCAGTTTCTTGTTTTTTGTCTATTTTGTATATATTTCTAAATTTTTACTTTTCATTCTTTAACTAAATATACTTTCCTGCAACCCGCCTCACCCAACGTGGAAAGGATTCTACTATTTCTTATAACTTTTATCAAGAACCTTAAGCTGAAACTAGTGTAGCTGCAACTGAATGGCTACTTGCTATTAGTCACCGTTAGCGTCTTCACCACTGTCCGTGGCCTGCACTATCCACCAGCCAGCTCTAGCTCTAGCCTGGACAATTCGTCGGCCAGTCTGCACAGCGTGCTATCGACCCAGAGCTTATCGGACTTTCTGCCGGAATCACTGGACCCTAGCGCCGGATCATCGCAACCAGCTAGCTGCAACCTGTTGTTGGCTAATTACCATTGCCCCTTAGCAGCACCAGTTAGCCTCGAGCTAGCCTCGAGCCAGGCCCATCTCCCGGCTATCTACCTCTCAGTCAACCGGACGGGACCTCCTAGTGTCGACACGGAGCCCCGCCGATCCAACACGACTGGTTTGCCGATGAAATCGTCTGATGTGGTTTCAACAGGCTTCCCGATACGACGTCGACCACGAAGATCCATCTGCTAGCCCCGGCCCGCTAGCATACGCAAACTACAACTGTGCTCCCTGCTAGCTGTGCTGAAGCACCAATTTCGAACTGCTCTCGGACTCACATATTGCTGTTCACTGGACCTTATGATCACTCAGCTGCACAGCTGATGCCTGCTGGACTGTTCCTTTACACGGTACCCTGTCCTGTTTATTCTGTTTAGCCTCAGCCCAAACTTTATCGCCATTACCAGTTGTTGTCTTAGCTCTCTCTAATAACACCTGTGATTGCTTTATGCCTCTCTCCCATGTCAATTATGCCTTGCCTATTGCTGTTCCAGCTAGTTCTTATTATACAATTTCACTGTAAAACCCCAAGTCCCTCTCAAACTGCCTCAAATAGTTCCTTTGTTCCACCCCCCCATACACGCCGAGACCGGCTCAATCGGTGCCTCCAGTGACGCTATCTCTTTCATTGTTACCCAACGCTTAGGTTTACCTCCACTGTACTCATATCCTTCCATATCCTTTTCTGTACATAATGCCCTGAATCTATTCTACAACGCCCGGAAATCTGCCCCCTTTATTCTCTGTACCCAACGCACTAGAAGACCAGTTCTTAAAGCCTTTAGCCGTATCCTTATTCTAGTCCTCCTCTGTTCCTCTGGTGATGTAGAGGCTAACCCAGGCCCTGCAGCCCCCAGTATCACTCCTACTCCCTAGGAGCTATCATTTGTTGACTTCTGTAACCGTAAATGCCTTGGTTTTCTGCATGTTAATATCAGAAGTCTACTTCCTAAGTTTGAGTTATTCACTGCGTTAGCACACTCCGCCAACCCTGATGTTCTAGCAGTGTCTGAATCCTGGCTTAGGAAGGCCACCAAAAATTCTGAAATTTCCATCCCCAACTATAACATTTTCCGTCTAGATAGAACTGCCAAAGGGGGTGGAGTTGCAATCTACTGTAGAGAGAGCCTGCAGAGCTCTATCATACTATCCAGGTCTGTGTCCAAACATTTTGAGCTTCTACTTCTAAAAATCCACCTTTCCAGAAATAAGTCTCTCACTGTTGCCGCTTGCTACAGACCCCCCTCAGCCCCCAGCTGTGCCCTGGACACCATATGTGAATTGATTGCCCCCCATTTATCCTCAGAGTTCGTACTGCTTGGTGACCTAAACTGAGATATGCTTAACACCCTGGTCATCCTACAATCCAAACTAGATGCCCTCAATCTCACACAAATTATCAAGGAACCTACCAGGTACAACCCTAAATCCGTAAACATGGGTACCCTCATAGATATCATCCTGACTAACTTACCCTCTAAATACACCTACACTGTCTTCAACCAGGATCTCAGCGATCACTGCCTTATTGCCTGCGTCCGTAACGGGTCCACGGTCAAACGACCACCCCTCATCACTGTCAAACGCTCCCTAAAACACTTTAGCGAGCAGGCCTTCCTAATTGACCTGGCCCAGGTATCCTGGATGGCTATAGATCTCATTCCGTCAACAGAGGATGCCTGGTTGTTCTTTAAAAGTAATTTCCTCTCAATCTTAAATAAACATGCCCCATTCAAAAAATACAGAACTAAGAACAGATATAGCCCCTGGTTCTCCTCAGACTTGACTGCCCTTGACCAGCACAAAAACATCCTGTGGCGTACTGCATTAGCATCAAATAGCCCCCGCAATATGCAACTTTTCAGGGAAGTTAGGAACCAATATACACAGGCAGTTAGGAACTAAATGCCCTCTAGATTTCCGCAGGGCGTTGACATTGACCTTAACATGTAACCTATTTTGAGTACTAAATAACTTTCCAAGTTAGCCAATCAGATAAGACCTAGCGGTCATGTCCTGAGTATGAGCAAGGCAGAACGTGCCAGACGGAGACATTGCAAGACACAGAAAGATTTCTGTTCTGATTGAGATACAACAGAAGTAAAAACCTAGAAATGATACTTAAAATCTAGAAAAGTATTTGTAAAATCAACAGAGATAGACGGTCCATCATTGCCTTCGCTGGATGAGGAAATTGTGCACTGTTGTGCCGTTCTACTTAATGGCGTGCCGCCCAGTGAGATCTGGATACGGAGGACCAAAGCCTTTTCATCATAAAGGACGGTATCGCTTTCCTTTCTAGTGCTTCCCGCTAGTGGTAAAGGACTAAAATACCACGGCTTTATATTCTACATACAGAGAATTATGTTCCAAACGTGAACTACTACAAACATTGGACTATTGTGAAACTTGAGCGAACTACTTGTGAACTGTGAATTTGAATTAGAGATCTGCTGGCTGTTCCTTTACATCTGTTATCGGTTTCTGGTGATCAATCTGTTGTTGTCCGGTGTTACTCCCATCGTAGTCTAGAATCTTCTGATCTGATTTATCTGGTCTGTACACACAGTTAGCGTACATGTTAGAACTGGTGAGCCAGGCGGTGGTGTCGTACTGGTGTATGTGATTTATATACTGTATAATGCTCCGGCATTTTACAGTGAGGGAAAAAAGTATTTGATCCCCTGCTGATTTTGTACGTTTGCCCACTGACAAAGACATGATCAGTCTATAATTTTAATGGTAGGTTTATTTGAACAGTGAGAGACAGAATAACAACAAAAAAATCCAGAAAAACGCATGTCAAAAATGTTATAAATGTATTTGCATTTTAATGAGGGAAATAAGTATTTGACCCCTCTGCAAAACATGACTTAGTACTTGGTGGCAAAACCCTTGTTGGCAATCACAGAGGTCAGACGTTTCTTGTAGTTGGCCACCAGGTTCGCACACATCTCAGGAGGGATTTTGTCCCACTCCTCTTTGCAGATCTTCTCCAAGTCATTAAGGGGATGTTAATCAAATACTTTTTTCCCTGACTGTACATGTTACAACTGGTGAGCCAGGCGGTGGTGTCGTACTGGGTATTAACAGTTGATGATCCTGAAATCACACTAAAATAGCACTAATTAGCATCTCCCACTATTACAAAAATGGACATAGTTGAGGAAGTAAATATTAAAATCCCAAACTCTTTGATGGTTTAAACAGAATGGATAAAGATGAGGAAGTACTTGACATTCTGAAAAAACAAGGACCTTAACTCTGAGTTCTACCTATTAAGGACCTTAACTCTGAGTTCTACCTATTAAGGACCTTAACTCTGAGTTCTACCTATTAGGGACCTTAACTCTGAGTTCTACCTATTAAGGACCTTAACTCTGAGTTCTACCTATTGAGGACCTTAACTCTGAGTTCTACCTATTAAGGACCTTAACTCTGAGTTCTACCTATTAAGGACCTTAACTCTGAGTTCTACCCCATTACAGCTCTCCTGCTTTACCCAACAGTCAGAATAACTGTTGTCAAAATAAAAGTCTCTCCTGCTTTACCCAACAGTCAGAATAACTGTTGTCAAAATAAAAGTATCTTCTGTTTTACCCAAGCGTCACAATAACTGTTATCAAAATAAAAGTCTCTCCTGTTTTATCCAAGAGTCAGAATAACTGTTGTTAAAATACAAGTCTCTCCTGTTTTGTCCAAGAGTCAGAATAACTGTTGTCAAAATAAAAGTCTCTCCTGTTTTATCCAAGAGTCAGAATAACTGTTATCAAAATAAAAGTCTCTCCTGTTTTATCCAAGAATCAGAATAACTGTTGTTAAAATAAAAGTCTCTCCTGTTTTGTCCAAGAGTCAGAATAACTGTTGTCAAAATAAAAGTCTCTCCTGTTTTATCCAAGAGTCAGAATGTCACGCCCTGACTCTGAGGACTCTTATTTGTTGAGTCAGGGTGTGTGATTTTCCTTGTTGTGTTTGTTCATTGTTGTAGAATCTAGTATGTTCTAGATCTACGTTGGCCGGTGTGGTTCCCAATCAGAGGCAGCTGTCGCTCGTTGTCTCTGATTGGGGACGATACATTTAAATTTTTTACATTTTAGTCATTTAGCAGACGCTCTTATCCAGAGCGACTTACAGGAGCAATTAGGGTTAAGTGCCTTGCTCAAGGGCACATTAACGTCATTTAGCAGACGCTCTTAGCCAGAGCGACTCACAAATTGGTGCGTTCACCCTATAGCCAGTGGGATAACCACTTTACAATTGGGGGGGGGGGGGGGGGGGGGGGGGGGGTAGAAGGATTCCTTTATCCTATCCCAGGTATTCCTTAAAGAGGTGGGGTTTCAAATGTCTCCGGAAGGTGGTGAGTGACTCCGCTGTCCTGGCGTCGTGAGGGAGCTTGTTCCACCATTGGGGTGCCAGAGCAGCGAACAGTTTTGACTGGGCTGAGCGGGGAACTATGCTTCCGCAGAGGAAGGGGAGCCAGCAGGCCAGAGGTGGATGAGCGCAATGCCCCTCGTTTGGGTGTAGGGACTGATCAGAGCCTGAAGGTACAGAGGTGCCGTTCCCCTCACTGCTCCATAGGCAAGCACCATGGTCTTGTAGCGGAATGCGAGCTTCAACTGGAAGCCAGTGGAGTGTGCGGAGGAGGGGGGGTGACGTGAGAGAACTTGGGGAAGGTTGAACACCAGACGGGCTGCGGCATTCTGGATGAGTTGTAGGGGTTTAATGGCACAGGCAGGGAGGCCAGCCAACAGCGAGTTGCAGTAGTCCAGACGGGAGATGACAAGTGCCTGGATTAGGACCTGTGCCGCTTCCTGTGTAAGGCAGGGTCGTACTCTCCGAATGTTGTAGAGCATGAACCTGCAGGAGCGGGTCACCGCCTTGATGTTGGCGGAGAACGACAGGGTGTTGTCCAGGGTCACGCCTAGGCTCTTCGCACTCTGGGAGGAGGACACAGCGGAGTTTGTCAACCGTGATGGCGAGATCATGGAACGGGCAGTCCTTCCCCGGGAGGAAAGAGCAGCTCCGTCTTGCCAGGGTTCAGCTTGAGGTGGTGATCCGTCATCCATACTGATTTA
>LR778278.1:17336691-17353098 GCA_902810595.1 Coregonus sp. 'balchen' | reverse complement strand
GGGCTTCTGTCACCACCAGGAGGGCTACAGCATCACCTAGATCTTCTGCACATATCTTTCAGACCTTGGGCCCTGACAGTAAATCTCAGTAGACAAAAATAATGGTGTTCCAAAAAAGGTCCAGTTGCCAGGACCACAAATACAAATTCCATCTAGACACCGTTGCCCTAGATTACACAAAAAATTATATATACCTCGGCCTAAACATCAGCGCCACAGGTAACTTCCACAAAGCTGTGAACGATCTGAGAGGCAAGGCATGAAGGGCCTTCAATGCCATCAAAAGGAACATAAAATTCGACATACCAATTAGGCTAAAAATACTTTAATTAATGATAGAACCCATTGCCCTTTATGGTCGTGAGGTCTAGGGTCCGCTCACCAACCAAGAATTCACAAAAAGGGACAACACCTCCCGAGTGGCGCAGCAGTCTAAGGCACTGCATCGCAGTGCTTGAGGCGTCACTACAGGCCGTGACTGGGAGTGCCATAGGGCAGGGCACAATTGGCTCAGCGTCGTCTGGGTTACGGGAAGGTTTGGCCGGGGGGGCTTTACAAGGCTCATCGCATTCTAGCGACTCCTTGTGGCGGGCCGGGCGCCTGACTTCGCCAGTTGAACAGTGTTTCCTCCATTGTTTCGGGGTTAAGCGGGCGGGTGTTAAGGAGCACGGTTAGGCGGGTCATGTTTCGGAGGACACATGACTCGACTTTCGCCCCTCCCGAGCCCGTTGGGGAGTGCAGCGTTGAGACAAGATCGTATTTGGAACGTAATTGATATCACGAAATTGGGGAGAAAAAGAGGGTTAAAAATAAATTAATTAATGGGACAAACACCAAATTGAGACTCTGCATGCAGAATTCTGCAAAAATATCCTCTGTGTACAACGTAAAACACCACATAATGCATGCAGAGCAGAATTAGGCCGATACCCACTAATGATCAAAATCCAGAAAAGAGACGTTAAATTCTACAACCACCTAAAAGGAAGCGATTCCCAAACCTTCCATAACAAAGCCATCACCTACAGAGAGATGAACCTGGAGAAGAGTCCCCTAAGTAAGTTGGTCCTGGGGCTCTGTTCACAAACAGACCCCACAGAGCCCCAGGACAGCATCACAATTAGACCCAGCCAAATCATGAGAAAACAAAAATATAATTACTTGACACATTGGAAAGAATCAACAAAAAAACTGAGCAAACTAGAATTCTATTTGGCCCTAAACAGAGAGTACACAGTGGCAAAATACCTGATCACTGTGACTGACCCAAGCTTAAGGAAAGCTTTGACTATGTACAGAGAGTGAGCATAGCCTTGCTATTGAGAAAGGCCGCCGTAGGCAGACCTGGCTCTCAAGAGAAGACAGGCTATGTGCACACTGACCACAAAATGAGGTGGAAACTGAGCTGCACTTCCTAACCTCCTGCCAAATGTATGACTTCAGATTACACAGACCCACAAAGAATTTGAAAACAAATCCAATTTTGATAAACTCCCATATCTATTGTGTGAAATAGCAGTGTGCCATCACAGCAGCAAGATTTGTGACCTGTTGCCACAAGAAAAGGGCAACCAGTGAAGAACAAACACCATTATAAATACAACCCATATTTATGTTTATTTATTTTCCCTTTTGTACTTTAACTATTTGCACATCAGTACAACACTGTATATAGACATAATATGACACTTGAAATGTCTTTATTCTTTTGGAACTTTTCTGAGTGTAATGTTTACTGTTAATATTTATTGTTTCTTTCACTTTTGTTTATTATCTATTTCACTTGCTTTGGCAATGTTAACACACGTTTCCCATGCCAATAAAGCCCTTTTAATTCAATTTAATTGAGAGAGAGACAGAGAGAGAGACAGAGACAGAGACAGAGAGACAGAGAGAGAGAGAGAGAGAGAGAGAGAGAGAGAGAGAGAGAGAGAGAGAGAGAGAGAGAGAGAGAGAGAGAGAGAGAGAGAGAGAGAGAGAGAGAGAGAGAGAGAGAGAGAGCCAGAGACAGAGACAGAGACAGAGACAGAGACAGAGACAGAGACAGAGACAGAGACAGAGACAGAGCCAGAGCCAGAGACAGAGCCAGAGACAGAGAGACAGAGACAGAGACAGAGAGAGAGAGAGAGAGAGAGAGAGAGAGAGAGAGAGCGAGAGCGAGAGAGAGACAGAGAGAGAGAGAGAGAGAGAGAGAGAGAGGAGACAGACATAGGAAAATAAAGATGGTTAAATCTTTAATTGGAGGCAATTTGATTCATTTGGTTGTGCTGGAGACAGCTAGTCCAGAGCGATGGAGCCTGAGGTTCTGTGTGTGTGTGTGTGTGTGTGTGTGTGTGTGTGTGTGTGTGTGTGTGTGTGTGTGTGTGTGTGTGTGTGTGTATCAGTGGGGGTTATTCAGGTCCCCAGGGCTGTCAGTAACAACGAGACTCCAACACATTCCTTCTGGTACACCCACACCCACTCTCACACACACACACACACACACACACACAAACGCATGAATGCGGGCACACACACATACAGGGCATATTAGAGCCTATCTGCTTCTCAGTCTACGTGCTTCCTCCTCTCTGTGAGCTGCTCTGGGTCTGATTCATTATATATATAACCATCCACAGGATGGAATCATACAATACAATCATCCACAGGATGGAGTCATATAACCATCCACAGGATGGAGTCATACAATACAATCATCCACAGGATGGAGTCATACAATACAACCAGCCACAGGATGGAGTCATACAACCATCCACAGGATGGAGTCATATAACCATCCACAGGATGGAGTCATACAACCATCCACAGGATGGAGTCATACAACCATCCACAGGATGGAGTCATATAACCATCCACAGGATGGAGTCATATAACCAGCCACAGGATGGAGTCATACAACCATCCACAGGATGGAGTCATACAACCATCCACAGGATGGAGTCATACAATATAACCAGCCACAGGATGGAGTCATACAACCATCCACAGGATGGAGTCATACAATATAACCATCCACAGGATGGAGTCATACAATATAACCAGCCACAGGATGGAGTCATACAACCATCCACAGGATGGAGTCATACAATATAACCATCCACAGGATGGAGTCATACAATATAACCAGCCACAGGATGGAGTCATACAACCATCCACAGGATGGAGTCATACAATATAACCATCCACAGGATGGAGTCATACAACCATCCACAGGATGGAGTCATATAACCATCCACAGGATGGAGTCATATAACCAGCCACAGGATGGAGTCATACAACCATCCACAGGATGGAGTCATACAACCATCCACAGGATGGAGTCATACAATATAACCAGCCACAGGATGGAGTCATACAACCATCCACAGGATGGAGTCATACAATATAACCATCCACAGGATGGAGTCATATAACCATCCACAGGATGGAGTCATACAACCATCCACAGGATGGAGTCATATAACCATCCACAGGATGGAGTCATATAACCAGCCACAGGATGGAGTCATACAACCATCCACAGGATGGAGTCATACAACCATCCACAGGATGGAGTCATACAATATAACCATCCACAGGATGGAGTCATATAACTATCCACAGGATGGAGTCATACCATACAACCAGCCACAGGATGGAGTCATATAACCATCCATAGGATGGAGTCATACAATACAACCACAGGATGGAGTCATATAACCATCCACAGGATGGAGTCATACAATACAACCACAGGATGGAGTCATATAACCATCCACAGGATGGAGTCATACAATACAACCACAGGATGGAGTCATATAACCATCCACAGGATGGAGTCATACAACCATCCACAGGATTGAGTCATACATCCACAGGATGGAGTCATACAATACAACCACAGGATGGAGTCATATAACCATCCACAGGATGGAGTCATACAACCATCCACAGGATTGAGTCATACATCCACAATGCAACTTTGCAACTCTGCCTAGAAGGTCAGCATCCCGGAGTCACCTCTTCACTGTTGACGTTGAGACTGGTGTTTTGCTGGTACTATTTAATGAAGCTGCCAGTTGAGGACCTGTGAGGCGCCTGTTTCTCAAACTAGACACTCTAATGTATTTGTCCTCTTGCTCAGTTGTGCACCGGGGCCTCCCGCTCCTCTTTCTATTCTGGTTAGAGCCAGTTGTTCTGTGAAGGGAGTAGTACACAGCATTATAGTAGAGTAGAATATAGTAGTGTAGAATACAGTAGAATACAGTAGAATACAGTAGAATAGAGTAGAATAGAGTAGAATATAGTAGAATATAGTAGAATACAGTAGAATAGAGTAGAATAGGGTAGAATATAGTAGAATATAGTAGAATACAGTAGAATAGAGTAGAATAGAGTAGAATATTAGAACAGGATACTTTGGGCCTCCTCCCCAAATAGAGTTTCCTACTCTCTCTACACAAAAGAGGGTTGTGTGTCTGCACAGGATTATTCAAGTGACTGTGTTGAACTAGTAGATCCTAAATAATACATGGTGTTTTTCTGCTGAAATCACTAACGCATTGAGAAAGTTGTTTCTCTGGATCGGCCCTGGGACACAGTAGAATTTGCATTAGCAGAGTCAAAAATGAAAATACTGTTCATGGAAACTTGGGTAGCGTCCCAAATGGCACCCCCTATTCCCTTTATAGTGCACTACTTTAGACCAGAGAATGGCACCCTATTCCCTTTATAGTGCACTACTTTGGACAAGGGCCTCATAGAGCTCTGGTCAAAAGTAGTGCACTATGTAGGGAATAGGGTGCCATTTGGGATCGAACCTTGGAGAGGAGCTTTCTGGAGCCAAAACACAACGGACTGATTCTCACACCTCAGGAAGATATCACACATACAGATACACACTGGCATCCCCTTCATGAGTCTGGCATATCGTTCCCGTGTTAAGCCTCCACAACATCCACATAACGTTTCCATCTAAGACATTTATTGTGTGTGTTTGTGTGTGTGTTTGTGCGTATCTTTGTGTGTGTGTGTGTGTGTGTATCTGTGTGTGTGTGTGTGTGTGTGTGTGTGTGTGTGTGTGTGTGTATCTCTGTGTGTTTGCCATCTGTGTATTTATGCTCAACTTTTCTCCATCCACAGTCGATGTGCTGGGAAATGGGAGAGGGGGAGACAGGGGGAGGGGGAGACAGGGGGAGACAGGGGAGAGAGAGAGACAGGGGAGAGGTGGAGACATGGGAGAGAGAGAGACAGTGGAGAGGGGGAGACGGGAGAAAGGGAGGGAGAGAGAGAGAGAGAGATGTGCGTGTGGTGTGTATGTAGAGTTAGGGCACTACCAGTGTGAAACAGTACTTTTCATGTTTCCCTAGTAAATAATAAACCCACAGCAAGACAGAGCCAAGCATGACATCACCCCGCACAAACACGTTTTATGATGATGATTATGATTATTAGTATGATTATGTGCACACACACACACACACACACACACACACACACACACACACACACACACACACACACACACACACACACACACACACACACAATATGCCATTTAGCAGACGCTTTTATCCAAAGCGACTTACAGTCATGCGCGCATACATTTTTACGTATGGGTGGTCCCGGGGAATCGAACCCACTACCCTGGCGTTACAAGCGCCGTGCTCTACCAATTGAGCTACAGAGGACCAAGGTATTTAGAAATTGTTAAATACAACAGAGTTGCAAAACAAGAACGCCATCAAAGTGAATGCTCTGGCTGACCACATCCTGATTCTGAACACAGTGCGCATTATATCAGTGGTCATACTTCTCACACAAGTACACATGGACACACACACACACACAGCAAGCACACACACAGCAAGCACACACACACACACACACACATACACACGTACACGTACACACATACACACACACAGCAAGCACACACACACGTACACACACACGTACACACATACACACACGTACACACACACACAGCAAGCACACACACAGCAAGCACACACACAGCAAGCACACACACAGCAAGCACACACACAGCAAGCACACACACGTACACACACACACGTACACACATACACACACGTACACACACACACACACTTAGGCCTGGGCCGGCCACAGAATATAATAATAATTGTCAAGTTGTGCGTGATTTCTGGCTGACCACAGCTCTGCCCAAACTTGAAAACGGCTTTATCCTTGATGAACGCAAAGGACAACTCAAAACTGTTCACTTTATGATTTTTTATTGTCATAAAGATGGAACAGAATAGTTTGATAACCTTCAAAACACACAAACAAAAAACCATGGATTAGTTACAAATAACTCTCAATTCCACTTTCTCAAAAATAAGCATAAACTAATGTTACTGAATCCTCAAACCTAACCAAACAATCATTTCATCATTTAGATTAACCTAGGATCATTGCAAGTTAATAATTAAATATCAATATCATAATTAAACATTTAACAATACACATGATTATAGTAACGTTTACTGTCAAGTTCTACGTTCACATAATGAAGTCTTCACTATTTAATTTAATTAATAATTGTATTGTATGTTACAACCAAACAAAAAGGGCATATAGAAGCATGAATTCACAACACATTCTGTCCTACCAGTTGCGTCTTTGGATGATCAGGAGCTGTGGTCATTGGTATCTCTTCTCATGAATGAGTGAGAGCCAAGTAAGCTTTTACCAAACATTTCGATGCCATGCGCATGCACTGCTTGTGGGTGCGCAGGATAATATGGTCCCCAGAGCACTTCCTGGTGGTTGGTTTCAACAGCTCCGGTTGCATGGTTGCCCCCTGCAGGTTGGGAGTGCTTTGAGCACCCTGGATGGATTCAGGCTTGAGTGCTCGGTATAGCTTGTAGTCAGGAATTGACATAACAATAATAATAATAATAATAATAATAATAATAAGCCATTTAGCAGACGCTTTTATCCAAAGTGACTTACAATCATGCGTGCATACTTTTTTTTTTTTTTTTTTGTGTATGGGTGGTCCCGGGGATCGAACCCACTACCTTGGCATTACAAGCGCCGTGCTCTACCAGCTGATATGACCACCGGGCCAGGGGTCTCTCCACACCGAGCCACCGAGCATCCAATGAGGGGATTGGGGATTGGATGGTTGAGTCATCCCTGTGATCTGATTGGCAGATCAGCAAGGCCTGTCAGTATCCCTTTTCCCACTACTTTTCACCAGAGCCCTGGTAAACTACAGAGGGAATAGGGTGCCATTGGGGACACGTCCAGAGCCAACAGCTCGTTAAGGAGAAGCAGACAGATGGGATAGATCAGTAGCCACTGGCTCGTTAAGGTGAAGCAGACAGATGGGATTGATCAGTAGCCACTGGCTCGTTAAGGAGAAGCAGACAGATGGGATAGATCAGTAGCCACTGGCTCGTTAGGGGCGAAGCAGACAGATGGGATTGATCAGTAGCCACTGGCTCGTTAGGGGGCGAAGCAGACAGATGGGATTGATCAGTAGCCACTGGCTCGTTAGGGGCGAAGCAGACAGATGGGATTGATCAGTAGCCACTGGCTCGTTAGGGGCGAAGCAGACAGATGGGATTGATCAGTAGCCACTGGCTCGTTAGGGGCGAAGCAGACAGATGGGATTGATCAGTAGCCACTGGCTCGTTAAGGCGAAGCAGACAGATGGGATTGATCAGTAGCCACTGGCTCGTTAAGGAGAAGCAGACAGATGGGATTGATCAGTAGCCACTGGCTCGTTAAGGCGAAGCAGACAGATGGGATTGATCAGTAGCCACTGGCTCGTTAGGGGCGAAGCAGACAGATGGGATTGATCAGTAGCCACTGGCTCGTTAGGGGCGAAGCAGACAGATGGTATAGATCAGTAGCCACTGGCTCGTTAAGGCGAAGCAGACAGATGGGATTGATCAGTAGCCACTGGCTCGTTAGGGGCGAAGCAGACAGATGGGATAGATCAGTAGCCACTGGCTCGTTAAGGCGAAGCAGACAGATGGGATTGATCAGTAGCCACTGGCTCGTTAAGGAGAAGCAGACAGATGGGATTGATCAGTAGCCACTGGCTCGTTAAGGCGAAGCAGACAGATGGTATAGATCAGTAGCCACTGGCTCGTTAAGGCGAAGCAGACAGATGGGATTGATCAGTAGCCACTGGCTCGTTAGGGGCGAAGCAGACAGATGGGATTGATCAGTAGCCACTGGCTCGTTAAGGCGAAGCAGACAGATGGGATTGATCAGTAGCCACTGGCTCGTTAGGGGCGAAGCAGACAGATGGGATTGATCAGTAGCCACTGGCTCGTTAAGGCGAAGCAGACAGATGGGATTGATCAGTAGCCACTTGCTCGTTAAGGCGAAGCAGACAGATGGGATTGATCAGTAGCCACTGGCTCGTTAAGGAGAAGCAGACAGATGGGATTGATCAGTAGCCACTGGCTCGTTAAGGCGAAGCAGACAGATGGTATAGATCAGTAGCCACTGGCTCGTTAAGGCGAAGCAGACAGATGGGATTGATCAGTAGCCACTGGCTCGTTAGGGGCGAAGCAGACAGATGGGATTGATCAGTAGCCACTGGCTCGTTAAGGCGAAGCAGACAGATGGGATTGATCAGTAGCCACTGGCTCGTTAGGGGCGAAGCAGACAGATGGGATTGATCAGTAGCCACTGGCTCGTTAAGGAGAAGCAGACAGATGGGATTGATCAGTAGCCACTGGCTCGTTAAGGCGAAGCAGACAGATGGGATTGATCAGTAGCCAACAGCTCGTTAAGGAGAAGCAGACAGATGGGATAGATCAGTAGCCACTGGCTCATTAAGGCGAAGCAGACAGATGGGATTGATCAGTAGCCACTGGCTCGTTAAGGAGAAGCAGACAGATGGGATAGATCAGTAGCCACTGGCTCGTTAGGGGCGAAGCAGACAGATGGGATTGATCAGTAGCCACTGGCTCGTTAGGGGCAAAGCAGACAGATGGGATTGATCAGTAGCCACTGGCTCGTTAGGGGCGAAGCAGACAGATGGGATTGATCAGTAGCCACTGGCTCGTTAGGGGCGAAGCAGACAGATGGGATTGATCAGTAGCCACTGGCTCGTTAAGGCGAAGCAGACAGATGGGATTGATCAGTAGCCACTGGCTCGTTAAGGAGAAGCAGACAGATGGGATTGATCAGTAGCCACTGGCTCGTTAAGGCGAAGCAGACAGATGGGATTGATCAGTAGCCACTGGCTCGTTAGGGGCGAAGCAGACAGATGGGATTGATCAGTAGCCACTGGCTCGTTAGGGGCGAAGCAGACAGATGGTATAGATCAGTAGCCACTGGCTCGTTAAGGCGAAGCAGACAGATGGGATTGATCAGTAGCCACTGGCTCGTTAGGGGCAAAGCAGACAGATGGGATAGATCAGTAGCCACTGGCTCGTTAAGGCGAAGCAGACAGATGGGATTGATCAGTAGCCACTGGCTCGTTAGGGGCGAAGCAGACAGATGGGATTGATCAGTAGCCACTGGCTCGTTAAGGAGAAGCAGACAGATGGGATTGATCAGTAGCCACTGGCTCGTTAAGGCGAAGCAGACAGATGGTATAGATCAGTAGCCACTGGCTCGTTAAGGCGAAGCAGACAGATGGGATTGATCAGTAGCCACTGGCTCGTTAGGGGCGAAGCAGACAGATGGGATTGATCAGTAGCCACTGGCTCGTTAAGGCGAAGCAGACAGGTGGGATTGATCAGTAGCCACTGGCTCGTTAGGGGCGAAGCAGACAGATGGGATTGATCAGTAGCCACTGGCTCGTTAAGGCGAAGCAGACAGATGGGATTGATCAGTAGCCACTGGCTCGTTAAGGCGAAGCAGACAGATGGGATTGATCAGTAGCCACTGGCTCGTTAAGGAGAAGCAGACAGATGGGATTGATCAGTAGCCACTGGCTCGTTAAGGCGAAGCAGACAGATGGTATAGATCAGTAGCCACTGGCTCGTTAAGGCGAAGCAGACAGATGGGATTGATCAGTAGCCACTGGCTCGTTAGGGGCGAAGCAGACAGATGGGATTGATCAGTAGCCACTGGCTCGTTAAGGCGAAGCAGACAGATGGGATTGATCAGTAGCCACTGGCTCGTTAGGGGCGAAGCAGACAGATGGGATTGATCAGTAGCCACTGGCTCGTTAAGGAGAAGCAGACAGATGGGATTGATCAGTAGCCACTGGCTCGTTAAGGCGAAGCAGACAGATGGGATTGATCAGTAGCCACTGGCTCGTTAGGGGCGAAGCAGACAGATGGGATAGATCAGTAGCCACTGGCTCGTTAAGGCAAAGCAGACAGATGGGATTGATCAGTAGCCACTGGCTCGTTAAGGCGAAGCAGACAGATGGGATTGATCAGTAGCCACTGGCTCGTTAGGGGCGAAGCAGACAGATGGGATAGATCAGTAGCCACTGGCTCGTTAAGGCGAAGCAGACAGATGGGATTGATCAGTAGCCACTGGCTCGTTAAGGCGAAGCAGACAGATGGGATTGATCAGTAGCCACTGGCTTGTTAGGGTTTTGTTGTGCTGAATGAAAAACATCTGTTGCTGGAGTTCGTCTTAGCTAATTGCCAGGCTGAATTTGGATGATGACGTGGCAGCCTCATAATCAGAGCCTTGCAGAGGAGAGAGGGTGTTTATAAGAAGTCGTTACTTTGGGAATCTGAGCCTTGCAGAGGAGAGAGGCTGTTTATAAGAAGTCGTTACTTTGGGAATCTGAGCCTTGCAGAGGAGAGAGGGTGTTTATAAGAAGTCGTTACTTTGGGAATCAGAGCCTTGCAGAGGAGAGAGAGTGTTTATAAGAAGTCGTTACTTTGGGAATCAGAGCCTTGCAGAGGAGAGAGGGTGTTTATAAGAAGTCGTTACTTTGGGAATCAGAGCCTTGCAGAGGAGAGAGGCTGTTTATAAGAAGTCGTTACTTTGGGAATCAGAGCCTTGCAGAGGAGAGAGGCTGTTTATAAGAAGTCGTTACTTTGGGAATCAGAGCCTTGCAGAGGAGAGAGGGTGTTTATAAGAAGTCGTTACTTTGGGAATCTGAGCCTTGCAGAGGAGAGAGGGTGTTTATAAGAAGTCGTTACTTTGGGAATCAGAGCCTTGCAGAGGAGAGAGGGTGTTTATAAGAAGTCGTTACTTTGGGAATCAGAGCCTTGCAGAGGAGAGAGGGTGTTTATAAGAAGTCGTTACTTTGGGAATCAGAGCCTTGCAGAGGAGAGAGGGTGTTTATAAGAAGTCGTTACTTTGGGAATCAGAGCCTTGCAGAGGAGAGAGGGTGTTTATAAGAAGTCGTTACTTTGGGAATCAGAGCCTTGCAGAGGAGAGAGGGTGTTTATAAGAAGTCGTTACTTTGGGAATCAGAGCCTTGCAGAGGAGAGAGGGTGTTTATAAGAAGTCGTTACTTTGGGAATCAGAGCCTTGCAGAGGAGAGAGGGTGTTTATAAGAAGTCGTTACTTTGGGAATCAGAGCCTTGCAGAGGAGAGAGGGTGTTTATAAGAAGTCGTTACTTTGGGAATCAGAGCCTTGCAGAGGAGAGAGGGTGTTTATAAGAAGTCGTTACTTTGGGAATCTGAGCCTTGCAGAGGAGAGAGGGTGTTTATAAGAAGTCGTTACTTTGGGAATCAGAGCCTTGCAGAGGAGAGAGGCTGTTTATAAGAAGTCGTTACTTTGGGAATCAGAGAACTCCAAAGTCAGTGGTGACTTCACCTCTCCTGACACCTGAAATCAGCTATTGTGTCAAGGGATGCAGGTGACAAGTTACAGAAACTTCTAGTTCTGGCAATGTTCACAAGATTGTGGATGGGGAGGTCAGCCCCCAGTCGTGTAATGAGGTTGTGCTGAGCCTGCTGGCAGGGACAACCTTTGGTTATGTGTGAGGCGGGCTTGCGGCTAATGGCTATTGTATGCAAGTGTGCAAAGTGGCATGGTCACTCCTCCATGTCCATATATGGAGTTCCTTGCTAAGAGGCCGCATTCCAATATGAAAGTATGTGCCCATATATGGAAGTTCCTGCTGTGGATTAGACGTGTCTACTACACGTACAATCTTTGTGCTAATCCACCTGGTCAGAACCTGGTCAGAGCCTGGTCAGAGCCTGGTCAGAGCCTGGTCAGAGCCTGGTCAGAGCCTGGTCAGAACCTGGTCAGAACCTGGTCAGAACCTGGTCAGAACCTGGTCAGAGGAGTCGATCAGAACCTGGTCAGAGCCTGGTCAGAGCCTGGTCAGAGGGGAAGGAGGTAAGGTGAAGGGGTGGAGAGGAGGGGTCTGCAGGGGGAGGAGGGGAGGTGAAGGGGTGGGGAGGAGGGGTCTGCAGGGGGAGGAGGGGAGATGAAGGGGTGGGGAGGAGGGGAGGTGAAGGGGAGGGGAGGAGGGGAGGTGAAGGGGTGGGGAGGAGGGGTCTGCAGGGGGAGGAGGGGAGATGAAGGGGTGGGGAGGAGGGGAGGTGAAGGGGAGGGGAGGAGGGGAGGTGAAGGGGTGGGGAGGAGGGGAGGTGAAGGGGTGGGGAGGGGAGGTGAAGGGGTGGGGAGGAGGACACCTGCCTGGTGTACATTAACAGCATAACAGCAATGATCTTCCTTCCCTGAGGGAGTCAGTCCTCTCCTGGGCTGATTCCCAAATGGTATCCTATTGACTTTAACCAGGTAGTGCACTAAGTAGGAAATATAGTGCAATTTGGGACTCAGCCCTAAACTCCCAGGCCTCTCTCTCATCTCCTCTTGCCTGGATGGAGTGGCCCTACTCTGGCCTCGGGGCCCCTGCAGCACTGGGTCTATTTCTGGGAGGTCAGCTGGAGCCGGACCTCCTGTCTCCCCAGGACGGCTCCCCAGCCAGGCCGCTCTGTCTCTGCACTTCAAATGGCACCCTATTCCCTACATAGTGCACTACATTTGACCCGAGCCCTATGGACCCTGGAGCCTTGGTCAAATGTAGTGCACTAAATAGGGAATAGTGTGCCATTTGAGATGCAGCTGTCCATCTGTCTGCTGATACCAATATCAAGCAGGCGGCTTTTAGTGCAGAGCAGAGCAGGAAGACAGGAGCCAGAGGGCTGTTTAGTGAGGAGATGCCAGACATGCTATGTTATCAGGAACACCAGATTAGCTGGTTGGAAGGCGTAATTAGCATCCACAGACAGGGAGAGTACTGTGGAGTAAACTCTCAGAACAACAATAACACAACTACACACAGCTTTAGAACACAACTACACACAGCTCTAGAACACAATTACTTACAGCTCTAGAACACAACTACACGCAGCTCTAGAACACAATTACTTACAGCTCTAGAACACAACTACACACAGCTCTAGAACACAATTACTTACAGCTCTAGAACACAACTACTTACAGCTCTAGAACACAATTACTTACAGCTGTAGAACACAACTACACGCAGCTCTAGAACACAATTACTTACAGCTCTAGAACACAACTACACACAGCTCTAGAACACAATTACTTACAGCTATAGAACACAACTACACACAGCTCTAGAACACAATTACTTACAGCTCTAGAACACAACTACACACAGCTCTAGAACACAACTACTTACAGCTCTAGAACACAACTACTTACAGCTCTAGAACACAACTACTTACAGCTCTAGAACACAATTACTTGCAGCTCTAGAACACAACTACACACAGCTCTAGAACACAACTACACACAGCTCTAGAACACAACTACTTACAGCTCTAGAACACAATTACTTACAGCTCTAGAACACAATTACTTACAGCTCTAGAACACAACTACACACAGCTCTAGAACACAACAAGTTACAAAGGGTCAAAGGTCATACCCCCAAGACATGCTAACCTCTCACCATTACCAATAACAGGGGAGGTTACCTTGACTTTGGGGCATGATCTTTGACCCTCTGTAAAATTTCAATGTGATCCCTGAGGGAATTGAACCCATGACTTTAGCATTTTGAGCCACACATCTCCATGTGGGGCTCGAGTCCATAACATGACTAATGGAATGTTAGTACCACAACAACTCTAATAATTATTGTTGTCCATCAACAATGACAAGCCACCGGGGTCTGACAATCTGGATGGAAAATTGTTGAGGATAATAGCGGACGATATTGCTACTCCTATTTGCCACATCTTCAATTTAAGCCTACTAGAAAGTGTGCGCCCTCAGGCCTGGAGGGAAGCTAAAGTCATTCCGCTACCCAAGAATAGTAAAGCCCCCTTTACTGGCTCAAATAGCCGACCAATCAGCCTGTTACCAACCCTTAGTAAACATCTGGAAAAAAAATTGTTTGACCAGATATAATGCTATTTCACAGTAAACAAACTGACAACAGACTTTCAGCATGCTTGTAGGGAAGGACATTCAACAAGCACAACACTTACACAAATGACAGAGAGAAATTGATGATAAAATGATTGTGGGGGCTGTCTTGTCTTGTTAGACTTCAGTGCAGCTTTTGACATTATCGATCATAGTCTGCTGCTGGAAAAACGTATGTGTTATGGCTTTACACCCGCTGCTATAATGTGGATAAAGAGTTACCTGTCAATCAGAACACAGAGGGTGTTCTTTAATGGAAGCCTCTCCAACAAAATCCAGGTAGAATCAGGAATTCCCCAGGGCAGCTGTCTAGGCCCCTAACTTTTTTCAATCTTTGCTAATGACATGCCACTGTCTATGTATGCAGATGACTCAACACTATACACGTCAGCTACCACAGCGACTGAAATGAAAGTAACACTTAACAAAGAGCTGCAGTTAGTTTCAGAATGGGTGGCAAGGAATAAGTTAGTCCTAAATATTTCCAAAACTAAAAGCATTGTATTTGGGACTAATCATTCACTAAACCCTAAACCTCAACTAAATCTTGTAATGAATAATGTGGAAATTGAGCAAGTTGAGGAGACTAAACTGCTTGGAGTAACCCTGGATTGTAAACTGCCATGGTCAAAACATATTGATACAACAGTAGCTAAGATGGGGAGAAGTCTGTCCATAATAAAGCGCTGCTCTACCTTCTTAACAGCACTATCAACAAGGCAGGTCCTACAGGCCCTAGTTTTGTTGCACCTAGACTACTGTTCAGTCGTGTGGTCAGGTGCCACGAAGAGGGACTTGGGAAAATTGCAGTTGGCTCAGAACAGGGCAGCACAGCTGGCGCTTAAAAGTACACTGAGAGCTAACATTAATGACATGCATGTCAATCTCTCATGGCTCAAAGTGGAGGAGAGATTGACTTCATCACTACTTGTCTTGGTAAGAAGTGTTGACAAGCTGAACGTACCGAGCAGTCTGTTTAAAATACTAGCACACAGCTCGGACACCCATGCATACCCCACAAGACATGCCACCAGAGGTCTCTTCACAGTCCCCAAGTAACTGATGCAAGCAGTAGAATCAGATATAAGAAAACATGTAAAAAATACACCTTATGGAACAACAGGGACTGTGAAGAGACACACATAAAGGTACAGGCACATGCATATGCACACATTGTGATATTAAACATTTTGTATTATAGATATGTAGTGGTGTAATAATGTTATATGTTTTATATTTTGTTTTATATGTAATGTAAGTGCTTTAATATGTTTGGACCCCAGGAAGAGTAGCTGCTGCCTTGGCAGGAACTAATGGGGATTCCTAATAAATACAAATACAAATACAAAACACTGGCTGCATTAAAGACCATGTTAACCAGAGCCAGACTAATGACATCATGTTGTGTTGAAAGGAGAGCAGAGGAAAGTCGATGAAAGGCCTATCGATGGCTTAAATAAAACACCATCTTCATATGGCAGCCTGCAGCATCTCTGATACTGTGATGAGTCCACAGAGAGAACCGCTGGTGATTATGATATTATATTTACATTTACATTTTAGTCATTTAGCAGACGCTCTTATCCAGAGCGACTTACAGTTAGTGATTACATTTTTATTTTATTTTTTATACTGGCCCCCCGTGGGAATCGAACCCACAACCCTGGCGTTGCAAACGCCATGCTCTATCAACTGAGCTACATCCCTGCCGGCCATTCCCTCCCCTACCCATTCCCTTCCCTACCCTACCCCAATTGTGCGCCGCCCATGAGTCTCCCGGTCGCGGCCGGCTGCGACAGAGCCGGCCGCGACCGAATATGATTAATATGGTTATTATTATAATTATTAATTATTAATTAAATCCTGCAGCAACAGGAAACAGGAATTATTATTATTAATTATTAAAGGGAATTTATGTGGGCGTTGCTACCTTATTTGTTAGGATAAAATCAAATCTGACATTTTAAAGTGGACATTCCAAACTTAAGAAGCCTTTTTAAACCTTCAACAAACTACAAGTTTTCATTTCTTGCTGTGCAGAAAATGTCCTGCACAAACAAGGTGATCAATTAAAGTCCTGCCCCAAACCAAATGGCTAC
>LR778278.1:17321722-17336591 GCA_902810595.1 Coregonus sp. 'balchen' | reverse complement strand
ATCTGCCGGTGGCCCTCAATCCCCCATTTGGACCCAATTGGGGCCAGTCTCCCCAACAGCTGCATCCCCCAACTTTGGCTTCGCTATGCCCTACCCCACCCACCAGTGCTGCAACTTTGTTGGCTAATTACCATTGCCCCTTAGCAGCACCAGTTAGCCTCGAGCTAGCCTCGAGCCAGGCCCATCTCCCGGCTATCTACCTCTCAGTCAAACCGGACGGGACCTCCTAGTGTCGACACGGAGCCCCGCCGATCCAACACGACTGGTTTTGCCGATGAAATCGTCTGATGGGTTTCACAGGCTTCCCGATACGACGTCGACCACGAAGATCCATCTGCTAGCCCCGGCCCGCTAGCATACGCAAACTACAACTGTGCTCCCTGCTAGCTGTGCTGAAGCACCAATTTCGAACTGCTCTCGGACTCACATATTGCTGTTCACTGGACCTTATGATCACTCAGCTGCACAGCTGATGCCTGCTGGACTGTTCCTTTACACGGTACCCTGTCCTGTTTATTCTGTTTAGCCTCAGCCCAAACTTTATCGCCATTACCAGTTGTTGTCTTAGCTCTCTCTAATAACACCTGTGATTGCTTTATGCCTCTCTCCCATGTCAATTATGCCTTGCCTATTGCTGTTCCAGCTAGTTCTTATTATACAATTTCACTGTAAAACCCCAAGTCCCTCTCAAACTGCCTCAAATAGTTCCTTTGTTCCACCCCCCCATACACGCCGAGACCGGCTCAATCGGTGCCTCCAGTGACGCTATCTCTTTCATTGTTACCCAACGCTTAGGTTTACCTCCACTGTACTCATATCCTTCCATATCCTTTTCTGTACATAATGCCCTGAATCTATTCTACAACGCCCGGAAATCTGCCCCCTTTATTCTCTGTACCCAACGCACTAGAAGACCAGTTCTTAAAGCCTTTAGCCGTATCCTTATTCTAGTCCTCCTCTGTTCCTCTGGTGATGTAGAGGCTAACCCAGGCCCTGCAGCCCCCAGTATCACTCCTACTCCCTAGGAGCTATCATTTGTTGACTTCTGTAACCGTAAATGCCTTGGTTTTCTGCATGTTAATATCAGAAGTCTACTTCCTAAGTTTGAGTTATTCACTGCGTTAGCACACTCCGCCAACCCTGATGTTCTAGCAGTTGTCTGAATCCTGGCTTAGGAAGGCCACCAAAAATTCTGAAATTTCCATCCCCAACTATAACATTTTCCGTCTAGATAGAACTGCCAAAGGGGTGGAGTTGCAATCTACTGTAGAGAGAGCCTGCAGAGCTCTATCATACTATCCAGGTCTGTGTCCAAACATTTTGAGCTTCTACTTCTAAAAATCCACCTTTCCAGAAATAAGTCTCTCACTGTTGCCGCTTGCTACAGACCCCCCCTCAGCCCCCAGCTGTGCCCTGGACACCATATGTGAATTGATTGCCCCCCATTTATCCTCAGAGTTCGTACTGCTTGGTGACCTAAACTGAGATATGCTTAACACCCTGGTCATCCTACAATCCAAACTAGATGCCCTCAATCTCACACAAATTATCAAGGAACCTACCAGGTACAACCCTAAATCCGTAAACATGGGTACCCTCATAGATATCATCCTGACTAACTTACCCTCTAAATACACCTACACTGTCTTCAACCAGGATCTCAGCGATCACTGCCTTATTGCCTGCGTCCGTAACGGGTCCACGGTCAAACGACCACCCCTCATCACTGTCAAACGCTCCCTAAAACACTTTAGCGAGCAGGCCTTCCTAATTGACCTGGCCCAGGTATCCTGGATGGCTATAGATCTCATTCCGTCAACAGAGGATGCCTGGTTGTTCTTTAAAAGTAATTTCCTCTCAATCTTAAATAAACATGCCCCATTCAAAAAATACAGAACTAAGAACAGATATAGCCCCTGGTTCTCCTCAGACTTGACTGCCCTTGACCAGCACAAAAACATCCTGTGGCGTACTGCATTAGCATCAAATAGCCCCCGCAATATGCAACTTTTCAGGGAAGTTAGGAACCAATATACACAGGCAGTTAGGAACTAAATGCCCTCTAGATTTCCGCAGGGCGTTGACATTGACCTTAACATGTAACCTATTTTGAGTACTAAATAACTTTCCAAGTTAGCCAATCAGATAAGACCTAGCGGTCATGTCCTGAGTATGAGCAAGGCAGAACGTGCCAGACGGAGACATTGCAAGACACAGAAAGATTTCTGTTCTGATTGAGATACAACAGAAGTAAAACCTAGAAATGATACTTAAAATCTAGAAAAGTATTTGTAAAATCAACAGAGATAGACGGTCCATCATTGCCTTCGCTGGATGAGGAAATTGTGCACTGTTGTGCCGTTCTACTTAATGGCGTGCCGCCCAGTGAGATCTGGATACGGAGGACCAAAGCCTTTTCATCATAAAGGACGGTATCGCTTTCCTTTCTAGTGCTTCCCGCTAGTGGTAAAGGACTAAAATACCACGGCTTTATATTCTACATACAGAGAATTATGTTCCAAACGTGAACTACTACAAACATTGGACTATTGTGAAACTTGAGCGAACTACTTGTGAACTGTGAATTTGAATTAGAGATCTGCTGGCTGTTCCTTTACATCTGTTATCGGTTTCTGGTGATCAATCTGTTGTTGTCCGGTGTTACTCCCATCGTAGTCTAGAATCTTCTGATCTGATTTATCTGGTCTGTACACACAGTTAGCGTACATGTTAGAACTGGTGAGCCAGGCGGTGGTGTCGTACTGGTGTATGTGATTTATATACTGTATAATGCTCCGGCATTTACAGTGAGGGAAAAAAGTATTTGATCCCCTGCTGATTTTGTACGTTTGCCCACTGACAAAGACATGATCAGTCTATAATTTTAATGGTAGGTTTATTTGAACAGTGAGAGACAGAATAACAACAAAAAAATCCAGAAAAACGCATGTCAAAAATGTTATAAATGTATTTGCATTTTAATGAGGGAAATAAGTATTTGACCCCTCTGCAAAACATGACTTAGTACTTGGTGGCAAAACCCTTGTTGGCAATCACAGAGGTCAGACGTTTCTTGTAGTTGGCCACCAGGTTCGCACACATCTCAGGAGGGATTTTGTCCCACTCCTCTTTGCAGATCTTCTCCAAGTCATTAAGGGGATGTTAATCAAATACTTTTTTCCCTGACTGTACATGTTACAACTGGTGAGCCAGGCGGGTGGTGTCGTACTGGGTATTAACAGTTGATGATCCTGAAATCACACTAAAATAGCACTAATTAGCATCTCCCACTATTACAAAAATGGACATAGTTGAGGAAGTAAATATTAAAATCCCAAACTCTTTGATGGTTTAAACAGAATGGATAAAGATGAGGAAGTACTTGACATTCTGAAAAAACAAGGACCTTAACTCTGAGTTCTACCTATTAAGGACCTTAACTCTGAGTTCTACCTATTAAGGACCTTAACTCTGAGTTCTACCTATTAGGGACCTTAACTCTGAGTTCTACCTATTAAGGACCTTAACTCTGAGTTCTACCTATTGAGGACCTTAACTCTGAGTTCTACCTATTAAGGACCTTAACTCTGAGTTCTACCTATTAAGGACCTTAACTCTGAGTTCTACCCCATTACAGCTCTCCTGCTTTACCCAACAGTCAGAATAACTGTTGTCAAAATAAAAGTCTCTCCTGCTTTACCCAACAGTCAGAATAACTGTTGTCAAAATAAAAGTATCTTCTGTTTTACCCAAGCGTCACAATAACTGTTATCAAAATAAAAGTCTCTCCTGTTTTATCCAAGAGTCAGAATAACTGTTGTTAAAATACAAGTCTCTCCTGTTTTGTCCAAGAGTCAGAATAACTGTTGTCAAAATAAAAGTCTCTCCTGTTTTATCCAAGAGTCAGAATAACTGTTATCAAAATAAAAGTCTCTCCTGTTTTATCCAAGAATCAGAATAACTGTTGTTAAAATAAAAGTCTCTCCTGTTTTGTCCAAGAGTCAGAATAACTGTTGTCAAAATAAAAGTCTCTCCTGTTTTATCCAAGAGTCAGAATGTCACGCCCTGACTCTGAGGACTCTTATTTGTTGAGTCAGGGTGTGATTTTCCTTGTTGTGTTTGTTCATTGTTGTAGAATCTAGTATGTTCTAGATCTACGTTGGCCGGTGTGGTTCCCAATCAGAGGCAGCTGTCGCTCGTTGTCTCTGATTGGGGACGATACATTTAAATTTTTTACATTTTAGTCATTTAGCAGACGCTCTTATCCAGAGCGACTTACAGGAGCAATTAGGGTTAAGTGCCTTGCTCAAGGGCACATTAACGTCATTTAGCAGACGCTCTTAGCCAGAGCGACTCACAAATTGGTGCGTTCACCCTATAGCCAGTGGGATAACCACTTTACAATTGGGGGGGGGGGGGGGGGGGGGGGGGGGGGTAGAAGGATTCCTTTATCCTATCCCAGGTATTCCTTAAAGAGGTGGGGTTTCAAATGTCTCCGGAAGGTGGTGAGTGACTCCGCTGTCCTGGCGTCGTGAGGGAGCTTGTTCCACCATTGGGGTGCCAGAGCAGCGAACAGTTTTGACTGGGCTGAGCGGGAACTATGCTTCCGCAGAGGAAGGGGAGCCAGCAGGCCAGAGGTGGATGAGCGCAATGCCCTCGTTTGGGTGTAGGGACTGATCAGAGCCTGAAGGTACAGAGGTGCCGTTCCCCTCACTGCTCCATAGGCAAGCACCATGGTCTTGTAGCGGATGCGAGCTTCAACTGGAAGCCAGTGGAGTGTGCGGAGGAGGGGGGTGACGTGAGAGAACTTGGGAAGGTTGAACACCAGACGGGCTGCGGCATTCTGGATGAGTTGTAGGGGTTTAATGGCACAGGCAGGGAGGCCAGCCAACAGCGAGTTGCAGTAGTCCAGACGGGAGATGACAAGTGCCTGGATTAGGACCTGTGCCGCTTCCTGTGTAAGGCAGGGTCGTACTCTCCGAATGTTGTAGAGCATGAACCTGCAGGAGCGGGTCACCGCCTTGATGTTGGCGGAGAACGACAGGGTGTTGTCCAGGGTCACGCCTAGGCTCTTCGCACTCTGGGAGGAGGACACAGCGGAGTTGTCAACCGTGATGGCGAGATCATGGAACGGGCAGTCCTTCCCCGGGAGGAAGAGCAGCTCCGTCTTGCCAGGGTTCAGCTTGAGGTGGTGATCCGTCATCCATACTGATATGTCTGCCAGACATGCAGAGATGCGATTCGCCACCTGGTTATCAGAAGGGGGAAAGGAGAAGATTAGTTGTGTATCGTCAGCGTAGCAATGATAGGAGAGACCATGTGAGGATATGACAGAGCCAAGTGACTTGGTGTATAGGGAGAAAAGGAGAGGGCCTAGAACTGAGCCTTGGGGGACACCAGTGGTGAGAGCACGTGGTGCGGAGACAGCTTCCCGCCACGCCACTTGGTAGGAGCGACCGGTCAGGTAGGACGCAATCCAGGAGTGAGCCGCGCCGGAGATGCCCAGCTCGGAGAGGGTGGAGAGGAGGATCTGATGGTTCACAGTATCAAAGGCAGCAGACAGGTCTAGAAGGACAAGAGCAGAGGAGAGAGAGTTAGCTTTAGCAGTGCGGAGAGTCTCCGTGACACAGAGGAGAGCAGTCTCAGTTGAATGACCAGTCCTGAAACCTGATTGGTTTGGATCAAGAAGGTCATTCTGAGAGAGATAGCAAGAGAGTTGGCTAAAGACGGCACGCTCAATAGTTTTGGAAAGAAAAGAGAGAAGGGATACTGGTCTGTAGTTGTTGACATCAGTGGGGTCGAGTGTTGGTTTTTTGAGAAGGGGAGCAACTCTCGCTCTCTTGAAGACGGAAGGGACATGGCCGGCGGTCAAGGATGAGTTGATCAGCGAGGTGAGGTAGGGGAGAAGGTCACCGGAGATGGTCTGGAGAAGGGAGGAGGGGATGGGGTCAAGCGGGCAGGTTGTTGGGCGGCCTGCAGTCACAAGTCGCAGGATTTTATCTGGAGAGAGAGGGGAGAAAGAAGTCAAAGCATAGGGTAGGGCAGTGTGAGCAGGACCAGCAGTGTCATTAGACTTAACAAACGAGGATCGGATGTCGTCAACCTTCTTTTCAAAGTGGTTGACGAAGTCATCCACAGAGAGAGAGGAGGGGGGGGGGGGGGGGGGGGGGGATTCAGGAGGGAGGAAAATGTGGCAAAGAGCTTCCTAGGGTTAGAGGCAGATGCTTGGAATTTAGAGTGGTAGAAGGTGGCCTTAGCAGCAGAAACAGATGAAGAAAATGTAGAGAGGAGGGAGTGAAAAGATGCCAGGTCGGTAGGGAGTTTAGTTTTCTTCCATTTCCGCTCCGCTGCCCGGAGCTCTGTTCTGTGAGCTCGCAGTGAGTCATCAAGCCACGGAGCTGGAGGGGAGGACCGAGCCGGCCGGGAGGATAGGGGACACAGAGAGTCAAAGGATGCAGAAAGGGAGGAGAGGAGGGTTGAGGAGGCAGAATCAGGAGATTGGAGGGAGAAGGATTGAGCAGAGGGAAGAGATGATAGGATGGAAGAGGAGAGAGTAGTGGGAGAGAGAGAGCGAAGGTTGCGGCGGCGCATTACCATCTGTGTAGGGGCAGAGTGAGTAGTGTGGGAGGAGAGCGAGAGAGAAAAGGAAACAAAGTAGTGGTCGGAGACTTGGAGGGGAGTTGCAGTGAGATTAGTAGAGGAGCAGCATCTAGTGAAGATGAGGTCAAGCGTATTGCCTGCCTTGTGAGTAGGGGGGGACGGTGAGAGGGTGAGGTCAAAAGAGGAGAGGAGTGGAAAGAAGGAGGCAGAGAGAAATGAGTCAAACGTGGACATAGGGAGGTTGAAATCCCCCAAAACTGTGAGGGGTGAGCCATCCTCAGGAAAGGAACTTATCAAGGCGTCAAGCTCGTTGATGAACTCTCCAAGGGAACCTGGAGGGCGATAGATGACAAGGATATTAAGCTTAAATGGGCTAGTGACTGTGACAGCATGGAATTCAAATGAGGAGATAGACAGATGGGTTAGGGGAAAAATTGAGAATGTCCACTTGGGAGAGATGAGGATTCCTGTACCACCACCCCTCTGACCAGATGCTCTCGGGGTATGCGAGAACACATGGTCAGACGAGGAGAGAGCAGTAGGAGTAGCCGTGTTTTCAGTGGTGATCCATGTTTCCGTCAGCGCCAGGAAGTCGAGGGACTGGAGGTTGGCATAGGCTGGGATGAAGTCAGCTTTGTTGGCAGCA
This sequence comes from Coregonus sp. 'balchen', assembly GCA_902810595.1. NCBI lineage: Eukaryota > Metazoa > Chordata > Actinopteri > Salmoniformes > Salmonidae > Coregonus > Coregonus sp. 'balchen'. The sequence continues at coordinate 17,329,345 of LR778278.1, read as the reverse complement.
GAACGGCAGTTCCAGAGGCTGCCTGCGACCTGGAACTCCAGGTGAGGGGTGCGTGCAGGGACCACCAGGTTAGAGAGGCAGCAGCCGCGCGGTGTGGTGCGTTGTTTGTGTAGCCTGTGCAGAGAGGAGAGAACAGGGATAGGCAGAGGCATAGTTGACAGGCTGTAGCAAATGGCTACAAAAATGCAGAGGAGATCGGAATGAAATGAGCTAAGCATCTGGGAGAGGAGAGAGGGGGGCCTCCCTCACCAAAAACTTCTACCTCAGAAACTAAAATTGTTTCACTGAACCACCCGAACAAAAACTCTCCCAACTTCCACCTTTAGAAATCAGAATTGTTGTGAACCACAGTTGTTCAATGTTTAAAGGAATAGACTCAACCCACTTTATTCAGCTAGCTAACTATGACACCATAGCTGACTAGCATGCTAGCATCCAATAACACACAGTTTAACACACAGTTAAGCACCAATACTTGGTCACAACAAACCACCAATAGTGTGTTAACTAGCTAACTAGCATGCTAGCATCCAGTAACACACAGTTTAGCACAAACACTTGGTCACAGCAAACCACCAATAGTGTGATAACACACTAAACAGATCATTCGTGTCTGTGTCAAGTTCCTTTCATGACGCAGCAATGATTCAACGTTGGCTAGCTAGGACAAGTATATTGTAATTAGCTACTACCGTACAGTTCGCTGGTCGTGTTGGGTAGCTAGCAATGGCCACTGTGTTGACTTTGTTTGAAGAACGGCTAGCTAGCTAGCTTCGTGCTACACCCGGCACACAATGGCTACTGTATTGACTCTGACTCTGTTCGAAAAAACGTCTAGTTAGCTCGCTTCGTGCTACAGCCGGCACGGCGGAAGACACTGCCAAGACACAGTAACTACCCACGATACCTAGCTATGACGCCGTAGCTAACTAGCAAGCTAGCATCCATTAACACACAATTTAGCACCAATACTTGGTTACAACAAACTGCCAAGAGTGTGTTAGCACACTAAACAGATAATTCATGTCCGTGTCTAGTTCCTTTCATAACGCATAACGCAGCAAAAATTAAACGTTGGCTAGCAGCACATTAACATTGGAAACAGCTAATCGTTACCAGTAGCTACCCGCTAGCTAGCTAGCCTCGTGCTTCGATACTAACCTACAATCACCTACGGAAACCTACAATAACAACAATACTAACCTATAATAATACAATACCTAACTACAACTAACTACCAACCTACGATCTAATATATGGTTAAGCTTTACTCAACACCATATGAGAAGCTCTCCACCGTTGCTAATCGTTGCTAATCGTTACCAGTAGCTACCCGCTAGCTAGCTAGCCTCGTGCTTCGATACTAACCTACAATTACCAACGGAAACCTACAATAACAACAATACTAACCTATAATAAATACAATACCTAACTACAACTAACTACCAACCTACGATCTAATACATGGTTAAGCTTTACTCAACACCAAATGAGAAGCTTACCTCCTGCTTACCTCCAGCTAGAGAGCTAGAGAAAAACACTACCTCTCCCGACTGCTGCTACTTCCTTGTCACCTGTTGGCACTAGTGGGTTGTGGGATTGTGGGATCTTGTTCCAGTTAAGGTATGTTGTGTTGTGTTGCCTTGGACTTCACGTTTCGTTTTGTTGTTTTGTCGGTTGTTTATTCCTTTAAATAACCATGTATGCATATCACGCTGCGCCTTGGTCCGTCCCGTCTGTAAACGAACGTGACAGAAGATCCCACCAAACGAGGACCAAGCAGCGTGTTCAGGAGCAAACGCCGGGAATTCAACAGGAGGTTACATTAGTAGATGTCCTCTTCGGTTGGGGGAGAATTACGGAGGAGGAGGAGGCCGTCCGTTACCGGAAGGCGATGAAGGAGGATGCCCGGGTAGGAGAGGAGAAACGGCACCAACAGTGCCGACGACGGAGACCCGTGAGGCAACCCCAAGAAAATGTTAGGAGAGGAGGCCACCATGTTACGGGGGCTATTGGTTCAGAGGGAGCAGGAGCTATTCGGTCAGAGGGAGGAGCTACAGGAGGCTAAAAGGGAGAAGGAAAGTGTAGAGGCACGGCAAGAGGAGCTGGTTAGGCAGCAGAAGGAGCGGGGATTAATAAAGGAACCCAGTCCTGCTCCTCGCACCAAGCAAGTGGTGCGTGTCGCCAGTCCGGTCCGGCCCGTTCCTGCTCCCCAGCACCAAGCCAGTGGTGCGTGTTCCCAGTACGGCCCGACCCGTTCCTGCCCCTCGCACCAAGCCAGTGGTGCGTGTCGCCAGCCCGGCCCGGCCTGTTCCTGCCCCTCGCACCAAGTCAGTAGAGCTTTCAATTTTGTGCAGATGAGGGATATACATTTTAAAATATAGTATACATCTAATCTATTTTTTTAATTGTCCTATCATGATGGAACGATCCCCAACCCTATATCCTAGACACCCACCTGAGCGAGCCATACACCAAAGAGAAGTCCCCATCTGCTGTGAGTTGCCTATATGCAGCCAAAACAGAAAGATAAATGCGGTCAGAGACCTACTAGAGCAGCACCGCCCCCTCAAGATTCTGAGCCTGCCTGGCAGGGTTGGTCCTACAAAGCCAGAGCCCCCTGATGGGAGAGCATAATATAAAAGGACATTCTCAAAGCTGCTAATGAGAACCTTGACGACCTTGTACCTAGCCGGTGGAGATTCCGGTGGGGTACGCCCACCCAGGTAGTGGCAGTGCCGGCTACACTGGCTGCAGTAACCAATGGGGAGCGGGTCACACTCTGACAATCAGAGAGGGGCCTTATTATTGTGGCCCTGGTGGCACAAAATAATCAAAGGTCTGACCGCACGGAGATGCTTGGGAAAAATGGTTACAATGGGGGACCAGAGTGTTTGTGTCTCAGGGGAAGAGGGTGGATCTGATCTCCATCACCTAGGACTTGACATAGATTAAATAGATTAATCAAATCTCACATTGTTGTCCATTTTTGCTCAATCTTGCATGCTTTCTCAAACAGCTGTAACTGTACATGCATTCGTAAATCAGGTCCTTTCTTGAGTTGGGCTCTGGGATGTAACAACCGTTGAGCATCTGATCTTATGGTTGATTGTGGAGGAAAGGGGTTGAGTGTGTTAGAGTATGTGCGTGTGTGTGTGTGTGTGTGTGTGTGTGTGTGTGTGTGTGTGTGTGTGTGTGTGTGTGTGTGTGTGTGTGTGTGTGTGTGCGTGTGCGTGTGTGTTTATCCCACATCTGTTGCAAGGGGGTAAGGATGTTAGGGATAATATAGGATGAACCACAATAATTGTTTGGATCATTTTGACCCCACGGGGTGAGATCTTGCATGGAGCCCCAGATCGAGGGAGATTATCAGTGGTCTTGTATGTCTTCCATTTTCTAATAATTGCTCCCACAGTTGATTTCTTCAAACCAAGCTGCTTACCTATTGCAGATTCAGTCTTCCCAGCCTGGTGCAGGTCTACAATTTTGTTTCTGGTGTCCTTTGACAGCTCTTTGGTCTTGGCCATAGTGGAGTTTGGAGTGTGACTGTTTGAGGTTGTGGACAGGTGTCTTTTATACTGATAACAAGTTCAAACAGGTGCCATTAATACAGGTAACGAGTGGAGGACAGAGGAGCCTCTTAAAGAAGAAGTTACAGGTCTGTGAGAGCCAGAAATCTTGCTTGTTTGTAGGTGACCAAATACTTATTTTCCACCATAATTTGCAAATAAATTCATTAAAAATCCTACAATGTGATTTTCTGGATTTCTTTTCTCTCAATTTGTCTGTCATAGTTGACGTGTACCTATGATGAAAATTACAGGCCTCTCTCATCTTTTTAAGTGGGAGAACTTGCACAGTTGGTGGCTGACTAAATACTTTTCCCCCCCACTGTAGGTACAGCAAATCCCCTAATTGTATGGGACACCTTTAAATGTGCCTTTAGAGGCCATGCAATTCAGTACTCATCTCGAAAAAAAAAAAGCAATTTAGGTCAAAAGAGTCCACATTAACAATGGAAATAGAAGGTCTAACAGAACAGATAGATGGCAATAAAAACTGTAACATAGAGACTCAGAATAAATTAGAGGAAAAACTAAAAGAAATGGAGAAACAGATCAAGTGTAATATATTATAGAAATAAAGCAAACTGGATGGAATATGGGGAAAAATGCACCAAATTATTTTTGTATCTTCAATATAGAAACGCTACCAAAAATAATTGACTGAAACTTGTTACAAATGATGGACTCACCCATGATTCACCAAATTATATTTTGAAGGAGGAAGCAAAGTACTTTAAGCATTTGTTTTCGTTTCAGTCGCATCCATCTCCTCTAACTGAAGCAAATTGTAGAGATTTTTTTTTCTATGACTCATGTGAAGTTGAAATTACAGAGGAGGAACTTCTGGATGCAATTAAAGACTTTAAGTCCGGGAAAACTCCAGGGTTGGATGGCATACCAGTCGAGGTGTAACAAACCTTTTTTGATATACTCAGAGGACCGTTATTAGCATGTTTTAACCACTCGTATGTAAATGGTAGATTATCAAACACTCAAGAAAATTATCTGATTTCATTATTACTGAAAAAGGATACAAGTGGAAAATATAAAGATCCAGTCCATAAAAAAAAATTGGAGGCCCCTTACACTTCAGTGTTGTGATGCAAAAATTCTAGCAAAATATATAGCGCATAGAATTAAAAAGGTATTGTCGGACATTATTCATTCTAATCAGGCAGGTTTTTTACATTGAAGATACATTGGAGATAATATAAGACAAGTACTGGAAACAATAGAACACTATGGAAAATCTGGGAAACCAGGCCTGGTATTCATAGCAGACTTCGAAAAGGTATTTGATAAAGTATGACTGGCTTTATACACTGCTCAAAAAAATAAAGGGAACACTAAAATAACACATCCTAGATCTGAATGAATGAAATATTCTTATTAAATACTTTTTTCTTTACATAGTTGAATGTGCTGACAACAAAATCACACAAAAATTATCAATGGAAATCAAATGTATCAACCCATGGAGGTCTGGATTTGGAGTCACACTCAAAATTAAAGTGGAAAACCACACTACAGGCTGATCCAACTTTGATGTAATGTCCTTAAAACAAGTCAAAATGAGGCTCAGTAGTGTGTGTGGCCTCCACGTGCCTGTATGACCTCCCTACAACGCCTGGGCATGCTCCTGATGAGGTGGCGGATGGTCTTCTGAGGGATCTCCTCCCAGACCTGGACTAAAGCATCCGCCAACTCCTGGACAGTCTGTGGTGCAACGTGGCGTTGGTGGATGGAGCGAGACATGATGTCCCAGATGTGCTCAATTGGATTCAGGTCTGGGGAACGGGCGGGCCAGTCCATAGCATCAATGCCTTCCTCTTGCAGGAACTGCTGACACACTCCAGCCACATGAGGTCTAGCATTGTCTTGCATTAGGAGGAACCCAGGGCCAACCGCACCAGCATATGGTCTCACAAGGGGTCTGAGGATCTCATCTCAGTACCTAATGGCAGTCAGGATACCTCTGGCGAGCACATGGAGGGCTGTGCGGCCCCCCAAAGAAATACCACCCCACACCATGACTGACCCACCGCCAAACCGGTCATGCTGGAGGATGTTGCAGGCAGCAGAACGTTCTCCACGGCGTCTCCAGACTCTGTCACGTCTGTCACATGTGCTCAGTGTGAACCTGCTTTCATCTGTGAAGAGCACAGGGCGCCAGTGGCGAATTTGCCAATCTTGGTGTTCTCTGGCAAATGCCAAACGTCCTGCACGGTGTTGGGCTGTAAGCACAACCCCCACCTGTGGACGTCGGGCCCTCATACCAACCTCATGGAGTCTGTTTCTGACCATTTGAGCAGACACATGCACATTTGTGGCCTGCTGGAGGTCATTTTGCAGAGCTCTGGCAGTGCTCCTCCTGCTCCTCCTTGCACAAAGGCGGAGTTAGCAGTCCTGCTGCTGGGTTGTTGCCCTTCTACGGCCTCCTCCACGTCTCCTGATGTACTGGCCTGTCTCCTGGTAGCGCCTCCATGCTCTGGACACTACGCTGACAGACACAGCAAACCTTCTTGCCACAGCTCGCATTGATGTGCCATCCTGGATGACCTGCACTACCTGAGCCACTTGTGTCGGTTGTAGACTCCGTCTCATGCTACCACTAGAGTGAAAGCACCGCCAGGATGCAAAAGTGACCAAAACATCAGCCAGGAAGCATAGGAACTGAGAAGTGGTTTGTGGTCACCACCTGCAGAACCACTCCTTTATTGGGGGTGTCTTGCTAATTGCCTATAATTTCCACCTGTTGTCTATTCCATTTGCACAACAGCATGTGAAATGTATTGTCAATCAGTGTTGCTTCCTAAGTGGACAGTTTGATTTCACAGAAGTGTGATTGACTTGGAGTTACATTGTGTTGTTTAAGTGTTCCCTTTATTTTTTTGAGCAGTGTATATAAATGCCTGGAGCATTTCAATTTTGGACAATCTCTTATAAATTCGGTTAAAATCATGTATAGTAACCCTAGGTGTAAAATAGTAAATAATGTCTATTTCTCAGAAAGTTTTAAACTGTCAAGAGGAGTGAAACAAGGTTGTCCACTATCGGCATATCTATTTATTATTGCCATCGAGATGTTAGCTATTAAAATCAGATCCAACAATAATATCAGAGGATTAGAAATCCAGGGCTTAAAAAAAAAGGTGTCATTGTACACTGATGATTCATGTTTTCTTTTAAATCCACAACTTGAATCCCTCTACAGCCTCATTGAGGATCTAGATACATTTTCTAACCTCTCTGGATTACAACCAAATTATGATAAATGTACTATATTACATATTGGATCACTAAAAAATACAATTTTTACATTACCATGTACTCCCTCACGACGCCAGGACAGCGGAGTCACTGACCACCTTCCGGAGGCACTTGAAACCCTACCTCTTTAAGGAATACCTGGAATAGTATAACAGTAATCATTCTACCCCCCCCCCCCCACACAATTTAAAAAATATAAATAAAATAATAATAATAATAATAATAATAATAATACAAAAATAATAAAAATAATAATAATAATGATATTAAATAAAAAACACATATAATATATATATATATATATATATATATATATATATATATATATATATATATAAAACAAATGAAAATTAAAAACATACTTAAAAAAAATAAAAAATAAAAAATAAAAACATTGTAGAGTGGTTATCCCACTGGCTATCATAAGGTGAATGCACCAATTTGTAAGTCGCTCTGGATAAGAGCGTCTGCTAATTGACGTAAATGTAAATGTAATGATCAGTCTATAATTTTAATGGTAGGTTTATTTGAACAGTGAGAGACAGAATAACAACAACAAAAATCCAGAAAAACGCATGTCAAAAATGTTATACATTGATTTGCATTTTAATGAGGGAAATAAGTATTTGACCACCTCTCAATCAGAACGATTTCTGGCTCCCAGGTGTCTTTTATACAGGTAACGAGCTGAGATTAGGAGCACACTCTTAAAGGGAGTGCTCCTAATCTCAGTTTGTTACCGGTATAAAAGACACCTGTCCTCAGAAGCAATCAATCAATCAGATTC
>LR778278.1:17276722-17316722 GCA_902810595.1 Coregonus sp. 'balchen' | reverse complement strand
GGACAGTGTGTCCAAAATAGTACAAGCACAACATCACTATTAATCATAAAACACGTCAAATTTATTTGAAAATTCTAAAGAAAAAGAACACACAAACACACAATGCCTCAGTGATTCACATAACTGTTTCACAGATCACAGAACTATATCAGGGTGTCATTTCTCAGGCAGAATGTCACGCCCTGGCTCTGGGGACTATGTTATGTTGAGCCAGGGTGTGTAATTCTATGTTTGATTTTCTATGTTGGTCTGAGTGACTCCCAATCAGAGGCAACGAGTGTCAGCTGGGTGTCTCTGATTGGGAGCCATATTTAACTGTCTGTCTTTCACTTTGTGTTTTTGGTTTCTTGTTCATTTCGGTTTGTGTTAAACCGTAGACGTCACGTTATCGTTTATTGTTTTGATCGTGTGATCAGTAAATAAAAGGATATGTTCACCTTCAACGCTGCGCCTTGGTCCTCTCTCACCGACGAGCGTGACAGAAGAAACCACCATAACAGGACCAAGCAGCGTGAAGAAGAGAGAGGATGGACTTGGGAGCAGTTGAGTAGGAGTCTCGACTGGGCCAAGCCAAGAGAAGAGAGGTTGGACTTTGGAGCAGTGGGGTGAGAGTCTGGCGAGAATGATGGAGGCCTGGCCCACGGGGAGGAGAGACCCCCAGACATTTTTTAGGGGGGGGCTCACGACGTCGGGCCAGCAGGAGACCGCGGCAGAGTGGCCCAGCGGATTGGCAGAGGAGGACGCCAGGTTACGGGAGTCACTGGTCACCAGGGGGAAGGAGGTTGTAGAGGCACGGCGAGAGGTACTGGCGTGTGTTGCCAGTCCGGTCCGGCCTGTTCCTGATCCCCACGTAGGGCCAGTGGTGTGTGTTCCCAGTACGGGCCGGCCTGTTCCTGCCACTCCCACCAAGTCTGTGGTGCGCGTCGCCAGCCCAGTCCGGCTCATCCAAGCTCCCCGCACCAAGGCAGTGGTGCGCGTCGTCAGCCCGGTCCGGCTCATTCCTGCTCCCCGCACCAAGTCTGTGGTGCGCGTCACCAGCCCTGTCCGGCCCGTTCCTGCTCTCCGCACCAAGTCTGTGGTGCGCGTCGCCAGCCCAGTCCGGCCCATTCCTGCTCCCCGCACCAAGTCTGTGGTGCGTTTCGTCAGCCCTGTCCGGCCCGTTCCTGCTCTCCGCACCAAGTCGGTGGTGCGCGTCGCCAGCCCAGTCCGGCCCATCCAAGCTCCCCGCACCAAGTCAGTGGTACGCGTCGTCAGCCCGGTCCGGCTCATTCCTGCTCCCCGCACCAAGTCAGGGGTGTGCTTCGTCAGCCCAGTCCGGCCTGTCCCTGCTCCACGCACCAAGCCTACGGTGTGCGTCGTCAGTCCAGCACAACCCGTGCCTGGGTCATGTCCGGAGCCGGATCCGCCGCCGAGGCGGAGTGCCCACCCGGTCCCTCCCCTGTTGTGGTTGTTTGGCGCGGTCGGAGTCTGCGCCTTTGGGGGGGGGTACTGTCACGCCCTGGCTCTGGGGACTATGTTATGTTGAGCCAGGGTGTGTAATTCTATGTTTGATTTTCTATGTTGGGCTGAGTGACTCCCAATCAGAGGCAACGAGTGTCAGCTGGGTGTCTCTGATTGGGAGCCATATTTAACTGTCTGTCTTTCACTTTGTGTTTTTGGTTTCTTGTTCATTTCGGTTTGTGTTAAACCGTAGACGTCACGTTATCGTTTATTGTTTTGATTGTGTGATCAGTAAATAAAAGGATATGTTCACCTTCAACGCTGCGCCTTGGTCCTCTCTCACCGACGAGCGTGACACAGAAATGTAGATACAAATAATGAAATCATGTTCCCCAAACAAGTGCAAGAACCACAGAGTCAAGAATAGGTTAAATATACAAATAAAATAAAATAAATTAAAAACAATAGCACATCAACATAAAAACATGTAAACATAAAGCTGGAGCCTGAGGACAGTGTGTCCAAAAGCACAACATCACTATTAATCATAAAACACCTCAAGTTATTTGAAATTCTGAGGACAAACAACACACAAACACACAATGCCTCAGTGATTCACAGAAGTATATCACAGATCACAGAACTATATCATGGTGTCTCATGCAGCACTTTAAGTGGGGTTGCATAGTTTATTTGACTCCTGATGCCTGGCATCTTTTAGCTTTCACCAGCGCATCAATATCAGGCGTCACATCCTGAGTGGCAGCCAACTTCAGGATGTGATTCAAGTGCTTGTGCGTGAGCCTTGAGCGCAGCTTTGTTTTATTTATGCTCATTACAGAGAACTTGCTCACAAAGATATGTGGTTCCAAACATGCACAACAGTTTTGCAGCGAGGGCTGTCAAGTTGGGATAACATGGCAAGAGATTCTGATAGAATATGTCCAAGCCAGCTGCGGCAAATTTGCCCTTCAAATCCGAGTCACACTGCAAGTCTATTATTTCAAGTTGGATGCTGACGGGCAGATCAGAGGGATTCACGGTGAATGGCGAACAAAAAACGTTGAAGTCTTTCTCCAGTTCACCAAAAATCTGAAAGCGTTGCTCAAACTCCCTTAACAGTCCCATTATTTTATCTTTGAACCGCTTTATGTCTGCCACATGTTGGGTCGCGCACAAATTTTTCAGACAGGGGAAGTGAGCTGCATCACAACCGGCGAGTTGCGTCTCCCACAATGACAGCTTCAACTTGAAAGAACGTATGCTGTCATAATACTGCGTGGCAACTTTGTTGCGCCCTTGCAGCTGTTTGTTCAAGTTATTCAGGTGCTCTGTGACATCCACCATAAATGCAAGGTCCTGCATCCATTCTGCGGAATTAAATTCTAACACTGGTTTGCCCTTTTCTTCCATGAACTGTTCAATTTCTTCTCGTAAATCAAAGAAACGCCTCAGCACAGCACCTCGGCTTAACCATCTTACCTCAGTGTGGTATGGCAGGCCATAGATGTGGTCTTTCTCTCTGAGAAGGCTGTCAAACTGACGGTGATTCAGGCTTCTGGATTGGATGAAATTAACAGTTTGGATGACCACCTTCATGAGGTTATCCATCTTTAATGACTTGCAACACAAAGCCTCCTGGTGCAAAATACAGTGAAAAGTCAAAAAATCACGTCCTCCATTTGCAGATTGCACTTTCTCTCTGAACTTTGTCACAACGCCTGCTTTTTTCCCGATAATTGAGGGCGAACCATCTGTAGCCAGGCTGACAGCGCAGGACCAGTCCACTCCGACCCTGTCCAGCGCGCCGACGAGTGCAGTGAAAATATCAGCTGCTGTCGTTGTATCTGTCATCGGCACCAACTCCACAAACTCCTCGGTGACGGTCAATGTGTCATCAACTCCGCGGATGAAAATGGCCAGTTGTGCAACATCTGTAATGTCCGTGCTTTCATCAATTGCAACCGAAAACGCAATAAATGACTTTACTTTTCGCTTCAACTGGCTGTCCAAATCCACTGAAAGATTGGAAATCCTGTCTGCAACTGTGTTTCTTGTCAGGCTGATATTTGCAAAAGTCTGGTGCTTTTCAGGGCACACAATCTCTGCTGCCTTCATCATGCATGTTTTTACAAATTCACCCTCACTAAATGGTTTTGAAGCCACTGCGATTTCATTAGCAATGAGGTAGCTAGCTTTCACTGCAGCGTCACTGATGTCTCGGCTGTGAGTAAACACAGACTGCTGTTTCTTCAGACCCACCAACAGTTCATTCACCTTCTCTCTTCTCCGCTGACCTTGAAAGTTGTCATATTTGTCGGCATGAAGACTCACATAGTGGCGACGAAGGTTATATTCTTTCAGCACTGCAACATGCTGTGAACACACCAAACATACAGCTTTCCCATTCAATTCCGTTAATAAATAGAAGGATGACAATTTTTCTTGGAACACTCTGCACTCTGCATCCACTTTTCTCTTTTTTGACAGAGACATATTGGGGCAATGAGGGTGCCAAAGCACATAATGTTAAAAGTAGAAGCCGTAATAAATATCGCGGGCAAAACAAAGTAGCTCATCCGGACTGGCTGCACTTGCTTGACCTATTTGCTCTGCCCCGGTATAAACAGTTTGCTTGCTTAACACAATTGCTATTGCGCCATCCAGTGGACACAATTGGAACAGCAGTTTCTTTTATTGAAAAATTGCAGCTCATTTTTATACTTTACAAAATCATCTCGCGGGCCGGATTAAACCTGTTTGACACCCCTGATCTACAGCTACCCTTTGGTCTCCCATCCAGGGTTTTAAACAATCCCTGCTTAGCTATGATATTTATCACTGACTATTGCCAATGTGCTATCGTGAGAATGATTATTGAGAGATCGCCACTTAAAAACGAAATATACTGAACAAAAATATAAACGCAACATGTAAAGTGTTGGTCCCATGTTTCTTGAGCTGAAATAAAATATCCCAGAAATTTTTCATATACACAAAAAGCTTATTTCTCTCAAATGTTGTGCACAAATTAGTTTACATCCCTTTTAGTGAGCATTTTATCCTTTGCCAAGAAAATCCATCCACGTGACAGGTGTGGCATATCAAGATGCTGATTAAACAGCATGGTCATTACACAGGTGCACCTTGTGCTGGGGACAATAAAAGGCCACTCTAAAATGTGCAGTTTTGTCACACAACACAATGCCACAGATGTCTGAAGTTTTGAGGGAATGTCCACCAGAGCTGTTGCCATATAATTAAATGTTCATTTCTCTACCATAAGCCGCTTCCAACGTCATTTTAGAGAATTTGGCAGTACGTCCAACTGGCCTCACAACCGCAGACCACGTGTAACCACGCCAGCCCAGGACCTCCAAATCCGGCTTCTTTACCTGCAGGACCGTCTGAGCCCAGCCACCTGGACAGCTGATGAAACTGAGGAGTATTTCTGTCTGTAATAAAGCCCCTTTGTAGGGAAAAGCCCCTGCCCAGTCATGTGAAATCCATAGATTAGGGCCTAATGAATTTATTTTAATTGACTGATTTCCTTCTATGAACTGGACCCCAGTAAAATAGTTGAAATTGTTGCACGTTGCGTTTATATTTTTGTTCAGTATAGATTCACTGTTGCTATCAAAGTCATTCCTAAGGGTACGTTTGACAGAGCAAATTAAATTTGACCATACTTTATCACTCCTATGTCATCAATGATGCTATTTAGACCTACATAGCATTTGCAAAGTCATCAATTCAACCCGGAATTCAACTAAAAATAGACAATAAAACTGTATTGGATGATCAAGCTGTGGTTGATTTCAAATTGAATGATAATTAGTTTGGTTGTCGACGCAACCAAATATTAACACTTGAAAGAGATTTATCTTCTGCTTCGATAGTTCCATCTGAGCCACTCACTAGGTAAAATTATTTTTTTGCGAGAAATGGCGGTGGAAACGCTTTTATGCACAAATATTGATATTGTAATGACCTGACTAGATCATAAAAGAACAACTGTCCAGACAGAGGACAAAGTTTAAAGTTGATCAGCAAGATGCTCCTTTCCAATAAACATTGAGGGTCTTATTCTGGTGACATGATGATTGATGCTTGGCTGCCGTTTGACAAATAAAAATAGTCTTTCTCTTTTGTCCATAATAATGTCGTAATGTAGGCTATACCCACACTGTATCTGCGAGCTGTTGGCTAAAGCGCACCGGCCAAGACCAGAGTGGGCACATTTGCTCTATAACGCAACATTTTTTTGTGATAAAACCGTCAGTAGAGTTGAAAATGCAATCGAAAGCCATTTAAATTGTCTTTTTTTATTCGAATTTAACCGCAAAAGTTATTTTATGCGCACTACGTCACCACGCACAGATTTTTATCTGCAACAAAGTCAATTTGATGGAAACACATCTCTGGTGTGGAAAATGCGAATGTGGTTTTAATGCAGCTTTTTGAATATTTGCATTGAAAATCTGTCGAACATACTGACTTAGTCTGGCTTTAATTCCAGTTTGTTTCTAAATTAATAATTGATGTGTTGGATTCACTTCTCCATCTCAACCAAAAATGAAAGAAGTTAAAGAATAGGACTAAATCAAATACAACTTTATTTAAAGTGCATTTAAAGTTTTATTTTATTTTATTGACTCCTATTCTTGATTTTTTGGTTTAAAACAGTTCAATATCACTTTTGAAATACAATAAATTAATGGCTGGAACGGAGCGAATGAAATGGCATCAAACACATGGAAACCACCAATTCCACCAATTCCGCTCCAGCCATTACCACGAGCCCGTCCTCATTCCGCTCCAGCCATTACCACGAGCCCGTCCTCATTCCGCTCCAGCCATTACCACGAGCCCGTCCTCCCCAATTACGGTACCACCAACCTCCTGTGGTGTCTATGATAGAGATGATAAAGATTGAGGGAAATCGGTTAACAATGTCCAACAGTTCCTTTCATTCAACAGGTTTTTAGAAACAGTGCATTACACCCCAGATCTATTTGTGCTGTTTTAACAACTCCTATGGTCATTATTTACTGAACGGACTAGTCCTACTGATAAGGTTTATTTACTGGTTGTAGCAATATGGTTGTAGCTGGTTGTAGCTGTATGGTTGTAGCAGTATGTTGGAGTGGTTTTTTAGCAGTGGGTTTTAGCAGTATGGTTGGGAGGGGTGTAGAGTAAGTTGGGAGCAGTGGGGATTTTTGCTGGGTTGGGAGCAGACGGGTTTTTTAGCCCGTATTTGGGGGGGTAGTGGTTTGGGAGCAGGATGGTTTTTTAGCAATAGGGTTTTTTTTTCAGTTTCGGGTTTTAGCAGTGTGGGTTTTTAGGGTGGTTTGTAGCAGTATGGTTTGGGAGCTGGTTTTTTGCAGTATGGTTGGAGCAGTTATGGTTTTTTAGCTGGGGTGGGTTTTAGCGGAGGGTTTGTAGGTTGGGGAGGTTGTAAAAAAGTTTTTTGGTTGAGCCCGTTTTTTGGGTTGAGCTGGTTTTTTTTCAGTCCCTTGTTTGCAGGTGGTTTGTAGGTGGTTTTTAGCAGGGTGGTTTTTAAACATGTGGGGTGTATGGTTTTTAGGGAGTAGGTGAGCTGGTTTGGAAACAGTAAGGTTTTTAGCGTATTTTTTGGGTTTTAGCTGGTTGTAGCAGATTTGGGTTTTAGCCCGTAGGGGTTTTAGAAGGGTTTGGGTTGGGAGCGGGTTGTAGCCCGTACGGTTTTTGGCAGATGGTTGTAGCTGGTTTTTGCAGTATGGTTGAGCCCGTATGGTTTTTTGTAGGGAGTACGGTTTTTGTAGCGTGTGGTTGTAGCTGGTTTTAAACAGGTTTGGGTTGGGAGTGGTTGTAAACCGTATGGTTGAGGGCAAATATTGGGTTTTAAACGGGTTTTTAGCAGTAGGGGGGTTTTAGTGTATGGGGTAAAAAGTTTTGGTTTGAGCAGTATTTGGGTTTTAGCTGGTTTTAAACAGTACGGTTGGGAGAAGGGGGGGGTGGGGGAGCTTTGGGTTTTTAAACAGTATGGTTTTAGCCCGTGTGGATGAGCTGGTTGTTTGCAGTAGGTTTGGGAGCTGGTTGGAGCAGGACGGTTTTTAGCAGATGGTTGGGAGTGGTTGAGCAGTAGGGTTTTTAGCAGTTGGTTTTTTAGCAGTCGGGGGTTTTTGTAGCAGTGTGGTTGTAGGTTTGGTTTTTAGCAGTATGGTTGTAGCGGTTTTTGTAGCAAATAGGTTTAGGGAGTATGGTTTTTTGTGGTTTTAGCGTAAGGTTGTAGCAGTGGGTTGTTTGCTGGTTTTTAGCAGTATGGGGTTTTAGCTGGTTTGAAATTTTGGTTTTTTGTGCCCGTATGGTTTTTAGCTGGGTTTTAGCGGAGGGTTGTTTCTGTTGGGTTTTTAAAGGGGACCATTTTTTTTTTCCCCCCTTTGCCCCCCCCCCCCCTTTTTTATTTTTTTCCTTTTTTTTTCCCCCCTTTTTTGTTTCTTTTTTACTTTTTTCTTTTGGGGGTTTTTACCCCCGTTATCCGGTTTTAGAAGTAGGGGTTTTAGCTGGTTTATGGTTGTAACAGTATGGTTGTTTTAGCGTATGGTGTAAAAGGGGGTTTTAGCAAAGGTTTTTGCGTTGGGTTTTAGTGGGTTGTAGCAGTATGGTTGTAGAGTATGGTTGGGAGGGTATTTGGGGGTAGTGGGTTTTAGGGGGGGTTTTTGAGTTTTGGGGTTTTACCCCGTAGGTTGTTAGTGTATGGTTTTAGTGGTTGTAGCGGGGTTGTAGGGTATGGTTGTAGTGTTTTGGGTTTTAGCTGGTTGGGAGCAATATGGATAGCTTTTTTGGTTTTTAGCCTTTTGGGGGTAGCAGTATGGTTGTAGCAGTATGGTCTGTAGGTTTTAGTGTATGGTTGTAGCTGGGTTTTAGCCCTTTGGTTTTTAGCAGTTTTGGTTGTAGCGTTATGGTTTTTAGTGGGTTTTTAGCTGGGTTTTAGCAGATGGTTTTTTTAGAGTATGGTTTGGGAAACGGGTTTTTGCCCCGTAGGGGTTTTAGCGTATGGGTTTTTTAGCAGTTTTGGTTTTTTTAAACCGTATGGGTTTTTAAAGGGGATGGTTTTTGGGGTTATGGGTTTTAGCTGTTTTGGGTTTTGCGGATGGGTTTTAGCGGTTGTAGCGTATGGTTTTTAGCGTATGGTTTAGCCCGTATGGTTTGTAGCTGGGTTTAGCCCGTAGGTTGGTTTTTAGCGATGGTTTTTAGAGGGTTAATTTGGTTTAAACGGGAGGGGGTAAGGGAGTAGGTTTATGGTTGTAGCAGTAGGTTTTAGAGGGGGAGGTTAGGTTTGGGGTTTTGTTGTGGGGTTTTAGCAGTATGGTTGTAGCTGGGTTTGGTTGTAGCTTTTTGGGATGGGTTGTAAAATTTGGGTTTTTTAGCTTGGGTTTAGGGTTTGTAGCGTATGGTTTGAGTTAGGGTTTTTTAGTGGTTGTAGCCGTAGGGGGTAGCTTTTTTGGTTGGGTTTTAGTGGTTTTAGCCCGTATGGTTGTAAGGGGTTTTACTTTGGTTTTTTTAGCAGGGGATTTGGTTTGTAGGTTTGGTTGTCTTTTAGGTTGGGGCAGTAGGGTTTGGGAAACGGGGTTTTTTTGTAAAACGTATGGGTTTTAGCGTTGGTTTTTTGTAGGCTGGTTGTAGCCCGGGGTTTTAGCTGGTTGTAGCGTATGGTTTGCGTATGGTTGTAGGGTTTATGGGTTTTTAGCGGATGGTTGTAGCTGGTTGAGAGTATGGTTTTTGTGCAGGTTGGGGTTTTTTTTGCTGGGTTTTGGTTGGTTGGGGTTTGGGTTTTGCAGTTTTGGTTTAAACAAAAGGTTTTAGCTGTATGGTTTTTTAGTGGTTGTAGCGTATGGGGTTTTAGCTGTAAAGGTTGAAACCTGGTTTTGTAGGATTTTTAGCTGGTTTTGGTTTTAGCTGGGATGGTTGGTTTGCCCGTTTTGGTTGTAGGTTTTTAGGTAGGGGTAGGGTTTTAGGGTTGTAGGATTTTTTGTAAATTGGTTGTAGCTTTTGGGTTTTAAAATTTGGGTTTTAGCTTTTTGGTTTTTAGCAGTATGGTTTGTAGGGTTTGGTTTTTTTTCTGTATGGTTGGAGGATGGTGGGAGGGGTGGGGGGTTGGGGGAGGGGGGGAGCAAATTGGTTGTAGTGTTTTGGTTGAGCTGTAGGTTTGGGGGGGGAGGGTTTTGGGGGGTTAGTGTTGGTTGTATTGTAGGGGGTTTTTAGCTGGGTTGGGGGAAACTGTATGGGTTTTTTTTGAGTGTTTGGTTGTAGGGGGTTTTAGCGTTGGTTGTAGCTGTTTTGGTTGGTAGCTTTTGGTTGTGCCGTATGGTTGTAGCGTTGGGATTTTTGGAAACGTATGGTGTGTTTGTGTATTTGGTTTGTTTGGGGCCCGTATGGTTTGCAGTTGGTTTTGGGGTTTTAGCAGTAGGTTGTAGCCCGTTGGTTGTAAAGGTTGGTTGTAGGGGTTTTAGCTTTATGGGTAGCTGGTTTGTAGCAGTTATGGTTTTTAGCTGTTTGTAGCTGATGGGTTTTGTTAAACTTATGGTTGTAGGGTTGGTGTGTGGTTGTAAATAGGGGGATGGTTTGTTTGTAGCGATGGTTTTTAGGTATTGGGTGGGTTTTAAAAATTTGGTTTTTTAGGCCGTAAAGGTTGGAGCTGGGGTTTTAGCAGATGGTTTTGGGAGGTTTATTTGGGTTTGGGAGTTTTGGTTTGTAGGTTTGGTTTCCTTTTTTTGGGGGCATATGGGTTTTAGCTGTTTTGGGTTTTAGTTGGTTTTTAGCTGGTTGTAGCAGTATGGTGGGAGCAGTTGGTTGTAGTTAGGGTTTTGCCCGTATGGTTTTAAAAAAAAAAAGTATGGTTTTGTTGGGTTGAAAATGGTTGTAGCATTTTGGGGTTTTAGCGGTTTGTTTGGTATGGTTGAAACTTTGGGTTTTAGCTTTTGGTTTTAGCGGGTTTTGGGGGAGGGGGGGTTTGCCGGGGGGATTTGGTTGAAAATGGTTTTTAGAAATATGGTTGGGGAGATGGGGGGAAAAATTTGGGTTTTTTAAAAGGTTTATGGGTTTTTAGCAGGATGGGGTTGTAGCTGGTTGTAAACAGTAGGTTGTAGAAATATGGTTTTTAAGTTTGGGTTTTTAGCGTTTTTGTTGGGAAATATGGTTGTAGTTTGGGTTTTGCTTTTGGTTGTAGCTGGGTTTTTAGCAGTAGGTTTTGAGTTGGTGTAGTGAGGGGTTGGGATTGGGTTTTTTTAGCTGGTTTTAGCGGTTTGGTTTTTAGCAGTACGGGTTTTTGCTGTATTTTTGTAGCGGGTTTGGGGGTTTTTAGGGTGGTTGTTGGTATGGTTGTAGCGTTTTGGTTTTTAAAAAGGTATGGGTTTTAGCTGGTAGGTTGGGTTTTGGGTGGTTGTAGTGGGGGTTTTTTTTGCCGGGTTGGGTGTAGGGTTGGGTTTTAGCGGGGTTTTGCGTTTTTTGGTAGAGTTTTTGTAGCAGGGTTTTTTTTTGGAGTGGTTTTAGCAGTAGGTTTGGGTTTTGGTGTTTGGTTTTTGGGTTTGCCCGTATGGTGTAGGGGAGGGGGGGGAGGGGTGCGGGGGGGGGGGGGGGGAAAGGGGGGGGGGGGGAGGGGGAGGGGGGAGTGAGCGGAAGGGGGGGAGGGGAGGGGGGGGGGAGGGGAGGGGGTTGGGGGGGGGGGGGAGCAGAAAGGGGGGGAGGGGAGGGGGGAAGGGGGGAGGGGGGAAGGGGGGGGGAAGGGGAGGGGGGGGGGGGAGGGGGGGAGGGGGGGGCCCGGGGGGGGGGAGGTTGGGCTGGGGAGGGTTGGGGGCTGTTTGGGGAGGGGGAGGTGGAAGGGGGGGGGCTGTTATGGGGGGGGGGGGAAAGGGGGGTTTGGGAAGGGGGGGGTTGGGGGATGGTTGGGGAAAGTGGGTTGAGGTTTTGGTGGGGAGGTGTTGGTGTAGGGTTTGGGTTGTAGGGGGTGGTAGCTGTATGGTTTTAGGGTTGTGTGAAGTGTTGGTTGGGTTTTCGGTGGTTGTAGATGTATGGTTGGGAGCTGTTGGTTTTTTTGGTTTGGTTTTAGCGTAAAATGGTTTGGAGCTTTTGGGGTTTTTGCTGTTTGGTTGGTGCGGGGGGGGGTTTTTTATGGTTGTAGCGTTTTTTTTTGAGTTTGGGTTTTGCGTATGGGGGGAGGGGGGGAGCGGGAGGGGGGGGGAAACCCTTTTGGGTGCAGGGGGGGGGGGTGTTTGGGAGGGGGGAGTAGCAAAGGGGGGGGGGGGAGAGGGGACCCTTTTGGTTGAAAGGAGGGGGGGAGGGGGGAGGTTTTAGGGGGGAAAGGGGGGGAGGGGCGGGGAGGGGGGTGGGGAATTTTGGGAGGGGGGGAGTTGGGGTTTTTTCCCCCCTTTTTTAACCGGTTTAGGGGAGGGGAGGAAGGGGGGAGGAGGGGGGGGCGGGGGTTTTTAAACGGGGGGGAAACAGGGGGTTTTGGGGGCGAGGGGTACCCCCTTTTCCGGGGGGTTTTGGGCCCCCGGGAAAAAGGGGGGAGGGGGGCGGGGGGAGGAGGGGGGGTGGGGGGTTGGGGGCGGGGGGAGAGGGAGGTTTGGGCGGCCCCACGGGAGTGGGGGTTGGGAGCGGGGGGGGGGGCCGGAGGGAGGGGGGGAGGGAAACCCTAGGGGGCGGCTAGGGGGAAAAATTTTTGGGGGGGGAAGGGGGAGGGGTTTGCGGGGAGAAGGGAGGGGGGGAGTGGGAGGGGGGGGCCGTGGAGGGGGCGGGGAGGGCCCCCCTGGGGGGAGCGAGGGGGTAGCGGTAGGAGGAGGGGGGAGATGGGGGGGAAAGGGGCAGTAGGTGGGGTGTAAGAAACTGGGTTGGGCTGGGCGGGGCAATTTAGCCTCTGATACAGAGCAGGAAGCCCCATACTCACCAAACTGGGAAAAAAGGTGTCACACCAACGGGGTTTAGTGACAAGACCCAGAGACTCCAGTATTTCCACTAGTTAAGCTGGAGAGAAAAACATGGAGGAAAGAAAAGAAAAAAGAGAGAGGAGTTTAGAGTGGATAAAGTAAAAAAACCTGTTTTGTTTTGGGATAAAAGGCGGGAGAGAGGAGAGAGGAGGAGAGGGAAGAAAAGCTTGAAAGTGCTATCTATATCGATCTCCCTCTATTCTCTCTCCTACCTCTCTCTCTCTCTCTCTCTCTGCGTGTGGTGTGTCTGCTAAATTACATTTTAGTAATTTAGCAGACGCTCTTATCCAGAGCGACTTACAGGAGCAATTAGGGTTAAGTGCCTTGCTCAAGGGCACATCGACAGATTTTTCACCTAGTCGGCTCAGGGATTAGAACCAGCAACCTTTCGGTTACTGGCACAACGCTCTTAACCACTAAGCTACCTGCCACACCCATTTGATTATTCTTGGGGAAAACACTAAACAAACAACAACACGAAGAGCTATCTATCCAAAACGGAGATACATGGGTAAACCACTTCTCCAATCTTTTTGGCCCTATAACAAAGAACAAACAGCAAAAAAAATATACATGATCAAATGCAAATCTTAGAATCAACTATTAAAGACTACCAGAACCCACTGGATTCTCCAATTACATTGAATGAACTACAGGACAAAATACAAACCCTCCAACCCAAAAAGGCCTGTGGTGTTGATGGTATCCTCAATGAAATAATAAAATATACAGACCACAAATTCCAATTGGCTATACTTAAACTCTTTAACATCATTCTTAGCTCTGGCATCTTCCCCAATATTTGGAACCAAGGACTGATCACCCCAATCCACAAAAGTGGAGACAAATTTGACCCCAATAACTACCGTGGGATATGCGTCAACTGCAACCTTGGGAAAATCCTCTGCATTATTATTAACAGCAGACTAGTTCATTTCATCAGTGAAAACAATGTACTGAGCAAATATCAAATTGGCTTTTTACCAAATTCCAGTACCAAATACAACCACCTAAAAGGAAGCGATTCCCAAACCTTCCATAACAAAGCCATCACCTACTGAGAGATTAACCTGGAGAAGAGTCCCCTAAGCAAGCTGGTCCTGGGGCTCTGTTCGCAAACACAAACAGACCCCACAGAGCCCCAGGACAGCATCACAATTAGACCCAGCCAAATCATGAGAAAACAAAAATATAATTACTTGACACATTGGAAAGAATCAACAAAAAAACTGAGCAAACTAGAATTCTATTTGGCCCTAAACAGAGAGTACACAGTGGCAAAATACCTGATCACTGTGACTGACCCAAGCTTAAGGAAAGCTTTGACTATGTACAGACTCAGTGAGCATAGCCTTGCTATTGAGAAAGGACGCCGTAGGCAGACCTGGCTCTCAAGAGAAGACAGGCTATGGGCACACTGCCCACAAAATGAGGTGGAAACTGAGCTGCACTTCCTAACCTCCTGCCAAATGTATGACTTCAGATTATACAGACCCACAAAGAATTTGAAAACAAATCCAATTTTGATAAACTCCCATATCTATTGTGTGAAATAGCAGTGTGCCATCACAGCAGCAAGATTTGTGACCTGTTGCCACAAGAAAAGGGCAACCAGTGAAGAACAAACACCCATTATAAATACAACCCATATTTATGTTTATTTATTTTCCCTTTTGTACTTTAACTATTTGCACATCAGTACAACACTGTATATAGACATAATATGACACTTGAAATGTCTTTATTCTTTTGGAACTTTTCTGAGTGTAATGTTTACTGTTAATATTTATTGTTTCTTTCACTTTGTTTATTATCTATTTCACTTGCTTTGTCATCCACACCGGGTGAAGGGCGAGAGGAGAGAGAGAGAGAGGAGAGAGAGAGGGAGAGAGAGAGAGAGAGAGGGACGAGAGAGGGAGAGAGAGAGAGAGAGAGGAGAGGAGAGAGAGGAGAGAGAGGAGATGAGAGGATAGAAGAGAGAGACGAGAGGAGAGATGAGAGAGGAGAGAGAGGAGAGAGAGAGAGAAGGAGAGAGAGAGAGAGCGAGGAGAGAGAGAGAGAGAGGAGGGAGAGAGAGAGAGAGATGAGAGAGAGGGAGGGGAGAGGAGAGGGAGAGAGGAGAGGGAGAGAGAGAGACGAGAGGAGAGAGAGAGAGAGAGAATGGGGGGAAGGGAAGGAAGAGGAGAGAGAGGAGTAGAATAGGGGTATAAATCAACCTACGAGGTCCGGAACTAGCTGGATTTCTGTTATCTGATAATATGCACCCACTGGGTGTCCATGGATCAAGTCCCTGTTAGAGGGGAACAAGGAAAGGAAAGGAGAGAAACTGGCTTCAAGGTCAGAGGTGGGTACAGGCCTCTCCCCCTGCTAGAATAGAGGCTCCTCCCCCTGCTAGAGCCATGCTGGAATAGAGGTCCTCCCCCTGCTAGAGCCATGCTGGAATAGAGGCTCCTCCCCCCTGCTAGAGCCATGGCTGGAATAGCGGCTCCTCCCACCCCTGCTAGAGGCCATGCTGGAATAGGAGGCTCCTCCCCCATGCTAGAGCCCTGCTTGGAATAGAGGACCTCCCCCCTGCTAGAGCCATGCCTGGAATAGAGGCTCCTCCCCCCCTGCTAAGAGCCATGCTGGGGAATAGATGCTCCTTTCCCCCCCCCCCTGCTAGAGCCATGCTGGAATAGCGGCTCCTCCACCCGCTTAGGCATGCTGGAATAGGGCTCCTCCCCCAGTAGGCCCATGTGGAATAGAGGCTCCTCCCCCCCTGCTAGAGCCAGCTGGAATGAGGCTCCTCCCCCCCTGCTAGAGCCATGCTGGAATAGAGGCTCCTCCCCCCTGCTAAGCCATGCTGGAATAGAGGCTCCTCCCCCCTGCTAGAGCCATGCTGGGAATAGAGGCTCCTCCCCCCTGACTAGAGCCATGCTGGAATAGAGGCATCCTCCCCCCTGCTAGAGCCATGCTGGAATAGAGGTCCTCCCCCCTGCTAGAGCCATGCTGGAATAGAGGCTCCTCCCCCTGCTAGAGCCATGCTGGAATAGAGGCTCCTCCCCCCTGCTAGAGCCATGTGGAATAGAGGTCTCTCCCCCTGCTAGAGCCATGCTGGAATAGAGGCTCCTCCCCCCTGCTTAGAGCCATGCTGGAATAGAGGCTCCTCCCCCTGCTAGAGCCATGCTGGAATAGAGGCTCCCCCCCTGCTAGAGCCATGTGGAATTAGAGGCTCCTCCCCCTGATAGAGCCATGCTGGAATAGAGGCTCCTCCCCCTGCTAGAGCCATGCGGATAGAGGCTCCTCCCCCCTGCTAGAGCCATGCTGGAATAGAGGCTCCTCCCCCTGCTAGAGCCATGTGGAATAGAGGCTCCTCCCCCCTGCTAGAGCCATGCTGGAATAGAGGCTCCTCCCCCTGCTAGAGCCATGCTGGAATAGGGCTCCTCCCCCTGCTAGAGCCATGCTGGGAATAGAGGCTCCTCCCCCTCTGGCTAGAGCCATGCGGAAATAGAGGCTCCCTCCCCCCTGCTAGAGCCATGCTGGAATGAGGCTCCTCCCCCCTGCTAGAGCCATGCTGGAATAGAGGCTCCTCCCCCCCTGCTAGAGCCATGCTGGAATAGAGGCTCCTCCCCCCTGCTAGAGCCATGCTGGAATAGAGGCTCCTCCCCCCTGCTAGAGCCATGCTGGAATAGAGGCTCCTCCCCCCTGCTAGAGCCATGCTGGAATAGAGGCTCCTCCCCCCTGCTAGAGCCATGCTGGAATAGAGGCTCCTCCCCCCTGCTAGAGCCATGCTGGAATAGAGGCTCCTCCCCCCTGCTAGAGCCATGCTGGGAATAGAGGCTCCTCCCCCCCTGCTAGAGCCATGCTGGAATAGAGGCTCCTCCCCCCTGCTAGAGCCATGCTGGAATAGAGGCTCCTCCCCCCCTGCTAGAGCCATGCTGGAATAGAGGCTCCTCCCCCCCTGCTAGAGCCATGCTGGAATAGAGGCTCCTCCCCCCTGCTAGAGCCATGCTGGAAGAGAGGTTCCTCCCCCCTGCTAGAGCCATGCTGGAATAGAGGCTCCTCCCCCCTGCTAGAGCCATGCTGGAATAGAGGCTCCTCCCCCCTGCTAGAGCCCATGCTGGAAGAGAGGTTACCTCCCCCCTGCTAGGAGCCATGCTGGAATAGAGGCTCCTCCCCCCCAGCTAGAGCCATGCTGGAATAGAGGCTCCTCCCCCCTGCTAGAGCCATGCTGGAATAGAGACTCCACCCCCCTGCTAGAGCCATGCTGGAATAGAGGCTCCTCCCCCCTGCTAGAACCATGCTGGAATAGAGACTCCACACCCCTGCTAGACCCATAGAGGATCCATTTAACAGACACTCTTATCCAGAGCAACTAGGGTTAAGTGCCTTGCTCAAGGGCACATCGACAGGAGGCCTTTTGCCTTTTGGTAGGCTGTCATTGTAAATAAGAATTTGTTTTTAACTGACTTGCCTAGTTACAGTGGGGAAAAAAAGTATTTAGTCAGCCACCAATTGTGCAAGTTCTCCCACTTAAAAAGATGAGAGAGGCCTGTAATTTTCATCATAGGTACACGTCAACTATGACAGACAAATTGAGAAAAAAAATCCAGAAAATCACATTGTAGGATTTTTAATGAATTTATTTGCAAATTATGGTGGAAAATAAGTATTTGGTCACCTACAAACAAGCAAGATTTCTGGCTCTCACAGACCTGTAACTTCTTCTTTAAGAGGCTCCTCTGTCCTCTACTCGTTAACTGTATTAATGGCACCTGTTTGAACTTGTTATCAGTATAAAAGACACCTGTCCACAACCTCAAACAGTCACACTCCAAACTCCACTATGGCCAAGACCAAAGAGCTGTCAAAGGACACCAGAAACAAAATTGTAGACCTGCACCAGGCTGGGAAGACTGAATCTGCAATAGGTAAGCAGCTTGGTTTGAAGAAATCGACTGTGGGAGCAATTATTAGGAAATGGAAGACATACAAGACCACTGATAATCTCCCTCGATCTGGGGCTCCACGCAAGATCTCACTCCGTGGGGTCAAAATGATCACAAAAACGGTGAGCAAAAATCCCAGAACCACACGGGGGGACCTAGTGAATGACCTGCAGAGAGCTGGGACCAAAGTAACAAAGCCTACCATCAGTAACACACTACGCCGCCAGGGACTCAAATCCTGCAGTGCCAGACGTGTCCCCCTGCTTAAGCCAGTCCATGTCCAGGCCCGTCTGAAGTTTGCTAGAGTGCATTTGGATGATCCAGAAGAGGATTGGGAGAATGTCATATGGTCAGATGAAACCAAAATAGAACTTTTTGGTAAAAACTCAACTCGTCGTGTTTGGAGGACAAAGAATGCTGAGTTGCATCCAAATAACACCATACCTACTGTGAAAGCATGGGGGTGGAAACATCATGCTTTGGGGCTATTTTTCTGCAAAGGGACCAGGACGACTGATCCGTGTAAAGGAAAGAATGAATGGGGCCATGTATCGTGAGATTTTGAGTGAAAACCTCCTTCCATCAGCAAGGGCATTGAAGATGAAACGTGGCTGGGTCTTTCAGCATGACAATGATCCCAAACACACCGCCCGGGCAACGAAGGAGTGGCTTCGTAAGAAGCATTTCAAGGTCCTGGAGTGGCCTAGCCAGTCTCCAGATCTCAACCCCATAGAAAATCTTTGGAGGGAGTTGAAAGTCTGTGTTGCCTAGCGACAGCCCCAAAACATCACTGCTCTAGAGGAGATCTGCATGGAGGAATGGGCCAAAATACCAGCAACAGTGTGTGAAAACCTTGTGAAGACTTACAGAAAACGTTTGACCTGTGTCATTGCCAACAAAGGGTATATAACAAAGTATTGAGAAACTTTTGTTATTGACCAAATACTTATTTTCCACCATAATTTGCAAATAAATTCATTAAAAATCCTACAATGTGATTTTCTGGATTTTTTTTCCTCATTTTGTCTGTCATAGTTGACGTGTACATATGATGAAAATTACAGGCCTCTCTCATCTTTTTAAGTGGGAGAACTTGCACAATTGGTGGCTGACTAAATACTTTTTTCCATCACTGTATGGGGAAAACAAAACATAAAGTCAAAAATACAACAGAAAATATATATACAGTGTGTGCGAATGTAGTAAATTATGGAGGTAAGGCAATAAATAGGCCATAGTGCAAAATATTTACAATTTCGTATTAACACTGGAATGATAGATGTGCAAAAGATGATGTGCAAATAGATATACTGGGGCAGACAATTAGCTAAATAAATAACAATATGGGGATGAGGTAGTTGGATGGGCTAATTACAGATGGGCTGTGTACAGGTGCAGTGATCGGTAAGCTGCTCTGACAACTGACGCCTAAAGTTAGTGAGGGAGATACGAGTCTCCAGCTTCAGAGATTTTTGTATCTACAGTATGTGTCTATGTAAAGCCCTTAACTTTGGAACACTACATCACTTTATACCTTTCATGTCCAAGAGGTAGAGTCAGTTAGCCTTGGAGAGTCAGTTAGCCTTGGAGAGTCAGTTAGCCTTGGAGAGTCAGTTAGCCTTGGAGAGAGGGAGAGTCAGTTAGCCTTGGAGAGAGGGAGAGTCAGTTAGCCTTGGAGAGTCAGTTAGCCTTGGAGAGAGGGAGAGTCAGTTAGCCTTGGAGAGAGGGAGAGTCAGTTAGCCTTGGAGAGAGGGAGAGTCAGTTAGCCTTGGAGAGTCAGTTAGCCTTGGAGAGTCAGTTAGCCTTGGAGAGAGGGAGAGTCAGTTAGTCTTGGAGAGTCAGTTAGCCTTGGAGAGAGGGAGAGTCAGTTAGCCTTGGAGAGAGGGAGAGTCAGTTAGCCTTGGAGAGAGGGAGAGTCAGTTAGCCTTGGAGAGAGGGAGAGTCAGTTAGCCTTGGAGAGAGGGAGAGTCAGTTAGCCTTGGAGAGAGGGAGAGTCAGTTAGCCTTGGAGAGTCAGTTAGCCTTGGAGAGAGGGAGAGTCAGTTAGCCTTGGAGAGTCAGTTAGCCTTGGAGAGTCAGTTAGCCTTGGAGAGTCAGTTAGTCTTGGAGAGTCAGTTAGTCTTGGAGAGTCAGTTAGCCTTGGAGAGAGGAGAGTCAGTTAGCCTTGGAGAGAGGGAGAGTCAGTTAGCCTTGGAGAGAGGGAGAGTCAGTTAGCCTTGGAGAGAGGGAGAGTCAGTTAGCCTTGGAGAGAGGGAGAGTCAGTTAGTCTTGGAGAGTCAGTTAGCCTTGGAGAGAGGGAGAGTCAGTTAGCCTTGGAGAGAGGGAGAGTCAGTTAGCCTTGGAGAGTCAGTTAGCCTTGGAGAGTCAGTTAGCCTTGGAGAGTCAGTTAGCCTTGGAGAGAGGGAGAGTCAGTTAGTCTTGGAGAGTCAGTTAGCCTTGGAGAGAGGGAGAGTCAGTTAGCCTTGGAGAGAGGGAGAGTCAGTTAGCCTTGGAGAGAGGGAGAGTCAGTTAGCCTTGGAGAGAGGGAGAGTCAGTTAGCCTTGGAGAGAGGGAGAGTCAGTTAGCCTTGGAGAGAGGGAGAGTCAGTTAGCCTTGGAGAGTCAGTTAGCCTTGGAGAGAGGGAGAGTCAGTTAGCCTTGGAGAGTCAGTTAGCCTTGGAGAGTCAGTTAGTCTTGGAGAGTCAGTTAGTCTTGGAGAGTCAGTTAGCCTTGGAGAGAGGGAGAGTCAGTTAGCCTTGGAGAGAGGGAGAGTCAGTTAGCCTTGGAGAGAGGGAGAGTCAGTTAGTCTTGGAGAGTCAGTTAGCCTTGGAGAGAGGGAGAGTCAGTTAGCCTTGGAGAGAGGGAGAGTCAGTTAGTCTTGGAGAGAGGGAGAGTCAGTTAGCCTTGGAGAGAGGGAGAGTCAGTTAGCCTTGGAGAGAGGGGAGAGTCAGTTAGTCTTGGAGAGTCAGTTAGCCTTGGAGAGAGGGAGAGTCAGTTAGCCTTGGAGAGAGGGAGAGTCAGTTAGCCTTGGAGAGTCAGTTAGCCTTGGAGAGAGGGAGAGTCAGTTAGCCTTGGAGAGAGGGAGAGTCAGTTAGCCTTGGAGAGTCAGTTAGCCTTGGAGAGAGGGAGAGTCAGTTAGCCTTGGAGAGAGGGAGAGTCAGTTAGCCTTGGAGAGAGGGAGAGTCAGTTAGCCTTGGAGAGAGGGAGAGTCAGTTAGCCTTGGAGAGAGGGGGGTTATATTGTCTCTGTTAGTTGAGCTGTTATTGAAACGAGGGGTTAATACGGTAATCGGGGGGAAGTAATAACCTATAGGTGACCTCGTTGATTCTCCTCAGGACTTTAACGGCCCCACAAACTGCGGGCTCAGCTTCCGGCAGAGCAGGCGGAGGGGCAGATTCCGGGTCGAGAGCCAGACCCGATCACTCGGTACGAAGACCGGGGCCTCACTGCGGTGGCGGTCAGCGTTGGCCTTCTGACGACGCACGGCGCGTTGGAGGTGGACGTGGGCAGCGTCCCACATCACCTCCTCGCGCCGAAACCAGTCATCCACCGCAGGAGCCTCGGTCTGGCTCTGGTGCCACGGTGCCAGAACCGGTTGGTAACCCAACACACATTGAAATGGCGTTAGTGGAGGAGTGCCGGATAGAGTTCTGGGCATATTCGGCCCATGGCAAGAACACCAACCACTCCCCCGGCCGGTCCTGGCAGTAGGACCGCAGGAACTTACCCACATCCTGATTTACCCGTTCCACCTGCCCATTAGACTCGGGGGGGAAACCAGAGGTCAGGCTGACCGAGACCCCCAGACATTCCATGAACGCCTTCCAGACCTTGGATGTGAACTGGGGTCCTCGGTCAGACACTATATCCTCTGGTACTCTGTAGTGCCGGAAGACGTGTGTAAACAGGGCCTCCGCAGTTTGCAGGACCGTGGGGAGACCGGGCAGAGGAAGGAGGCGGCAGGCCTTGGAAAAGCGGTCCACAACGACCAGGATGGTGGTGTTACCTTGGGAGAGGGGAAGATCAGTCAGGAAATCAACACTTAGATGAGACCATGGTCATTGTGGAACTGGTAAAGGTTGTAACTTACCCGCTGGGAGGTGCCTAGGTGCCTTACTCTGGGAGCACACCGAGCAGGAGGAGACATACACCCTCACGTCCATAGCCAAGGTAGGCCACCAGTACTTTCCGGTCAGGCAGCGCATTGTACGACCGATACCTGGGTGACCAGAGGAGGGTGACGTGTGTGTCCAGTAGATCAGACGGTCATGGATAAGAGCAGGCACGTACTGAAGCCCAGCTGGACACTGAGGTGGAGATGGATCTGTGCGTAACGCCTGCTCTATATCCGTGTCCATCGCCCATACTACAGGCGCCACAATGCAGGAAGCCGGGAGTTGTAAGTCGCTCTGGATAAGAGCGTCTGCTAAATGACGAAAATGTAAATGTAAATGTTGTCTCTGGGCCTCTCCTCTGTGTCATACAGCCGTGACAATGCGTCTGCCTTCACGTTCTTCGTACCCGGGATGTATGACAGTGTAAAGTCGAACCGGGTGAAGAATAGGGCCCACCTGGCCTGGCGAGGATTCAGCCTCCTCGCTGCCCGGATGTACTCCAGGTTACGGTGGTCCGTCCAGACGAGGAAAGGGTGTTTCGCCCCCTCAAGCCAATTCCTCCACACGGTCAAAGCTCGGACAACAGCCAACAGCTCCCGATCACCAACGTCGTAGTTCTGCTCCGCCGGGCTGAGCTTCTTAGAGAAGAAGGCACAGGGGAGGAGCTTGGGTGGCGTGCCCTAGCATTGAGATAGGACAGCGCCGACCCCTACCTCGGACGCATCCACCTCCACTACGAACGGTAGTGATGGATCGGGTGGACCAGTACCGGGGCTGAGGTGAACAGACCCCTCAGTTTCCTGAAGGCCAGGTCAGCCTCAGCAGACCAGCGGAGCCGGGATGGCCCACCCTTCAACAGAGATGTAATGGGAGCTGCGACCTTGCCAAAGCCCCGGATAAACCTCCGATAGTAGTTGGCAAAGACAGAAAGCGCTGCTCCTCCTTAACCGTGGTGGGAGTCGGCCAATTACGCACGGCTGAAATGCGATCTCCCTCCATCTCCACCCCTGAGGTATCCGAGGAAGGAGACGGACTGATGGAAAAACAGACACTTCTCTGCCTTGGCATAAAGGTCATTTTCCAACAGTCGGGCCAGCACTTTGCGAACCAGGGACACATGCTCGGCGCGCGTAGCGGAATACACCAGAATGTCATCGATGTAGACCACTACACCGCGACCAAGCATGTCCCGAAACACCTCGTTCACAAAGGACTGGAAGACGGATGGAGCATTCATCAAACCGCAAGGCATCACCAGGTATTCGTAATGCCCCGTGGTTGTGCTGAATGCTGTCTTCCACTCATCCCCCTCCCGAACACGCACCAGGTTGTACGCACTCCTGAGATCTAATTTGGTGAAGAAGCGCGCTCCATGCATTGACTCGATCACTGACGGAATGAGGGGGAGAGGATAACTAAACCTGATCGTCTCCTTGTTCAGTGGTAAATAATCAATGCAAGGGCGCAGACCGCCGTCTTTCTTCTTCACAAAGAAGAAACTCGAGGAGGCGGGTGAAGTGGAGGGACGTATATACCCCTGGCGCAGGGACTCGGTGACATATGTTTCCATAGCCTCCGTTTCAGCCTGCGACAGGGGGTACACATGACTCCTGGTAGGTACAGCGTCTACCCGGAGGTTTATCGCGCAATCCCCCGCCCGATGAGGTGGTAACTTGGTAGCCTGTGTCTTTGAAAACGCGTGTGCCAAATCGAGGTATTCGGGGGGAATGCGCACGGTGGAGGTACTGTCTGGACTTTCCACCATGGTTGCACCAACGGAAACACCTAGACACCTACCCTGACACTCTCGCGAACACCCCGTGAGAACCCTCTGCGGCCATGAGAAGGTGGGGTTGTGGAGTGCTAACCAAGGGATACCTAATACCACAGGGAAAGCAGGGGACTCAATAATAAAAAAAGTGATCTGCTCACAATGACTCTTTTGGGTAATCATGGTGACTGGTGCAGTTTGGGGTTGGAGGTTGGGGGTTGGAGGTTGGGGGTTGGAGGTTGGTGGTTGGGAGGTTGGGGGTTGGAGGTTGGGGGTTGGGGGTTGGAGGTTGGGGGTTAGGGGTTGGGGGTTGGTGGTTGGAGGTGTGGGGTGGAGGTGGAGGTTCGGGGTTGGGGGGTTGGAGGTGGTGGTTGGGGGTTGGTGGTTGGAGGTTGGAGGTTGGGGTTGGGGGTTGGGGGTTGGAGGTTGGAGGTTGGGGGTTGGTGGGTTGGGGGTTGGAGGTTGGGGGTTGGGGGGTTGGAGGTGGGGGTTGGAGGTTGGAGGTTGGGGGTTGGGGGTTGGAGGTTGGAGGTTGGGGGTTGGGGGTTGGAGGTTGGAGGTTGGTGGTTGGGGGTTGGAGGTTGGGGGTTGGGGGTTGGAGGTTGGGGGTTGGGGGTTGGAGGTTGGAGGTTGGAGGTTGGTGGTTGGGGGTTGGAGGTTGGGGGTTGGTGGTTGGAGGTTGGTGGTTGGGGGTTGGAGGTTGGTGGTTGGGGGTTGGGGGTTGGAGGTTGGAGGTTGGAGGTTGGAGGTTGGAGGTTGGTGGTTGGGGGTTGGAGGTTGGGGGTTGGTGGTTGGAGGTTGGTGGTTGGGGGTTGGAGGTTGGTGGTTGGGGGTTGGAGGTTGGTGGTTGGGGGTTGGAGGTTGGAGGTTGGAGGTTGGTGGTTGGGGGTTGGAGGTTGGAGGTTGGGGGTTGGGGGTTGGGGGTTGGTGGTTGGAGGTTGGAGGTTGGAGGTTGGAGGTTGGTGGTTAGCGTAGCTGCCAGTCTGGGCTGGCATCATCCGTCGTAAAACGGGCAAAGGAATTCCAGCATGGGATCAGAATGTCAGGAAAGAATTTGGCTTTCTTTAGCAGAAGCAGCAAAGATGGCAATGAGACTGAAGCCATCACTCCTGACCTGGCCTGTAGAATGTGTGGATCTAGCCACCTGGGAAGTGCTAGATGGAAGGTGATATGCTTTCAGAACGGTTGTCATGCTCACACTCTCCTCTGACCAGCCATGGCAACCCTCCAGTTCTAAAACTTAGCAGACAGATGGATAGAGATTCTCTCTCAGCAGGAGATCATTGTTATCCTATCATTCCAACAAGGCCCTCATGCTAGATGTTGATCACAGTGGAAAGAGAAGTGATAGCAGCAGGGAACTGAGAGTTGATCACAGTGGAAAGAGAAGTGATAGCAGCAGGGAACTGAGAGTTGATCACAGTGGAAAGAGAAGTGATAGCAGCAGGGAACTGAGAGTTGATCACAGTGGAAAAAGGGGAATAGGAGTGCTCACGGCAGCCAGCAGTCAGCCAGTCAGCCAGTCAGCCAGCAGTCAGCCAGCTAGCCAGCAGTAAGCCAGTCTTCCAGTCAGCCAGCCAGCCAGTCAGCCAGTCAGCCAGTCAGCCAGTCAGCCAGTCAGTCAGCCAGTCAGCCAGTCAGCCAGTCAGCCAGTCAGCCAGTCAGTCAGCCAGTCAGCCAGTCAGCCAGTCAGCCAGTCAGTCATACCTGGAGATCTATGGTCATGGTCATTCCGCCAGTCAGTCAGCCAGTCAGCAAGTCAGCCAGTCAGTCAGCCAGCCAGTCAGTCAACCTGCCAACCAACCAGCCAGCCAGTTAGCCAGGCAAATAACCAAACAGTCAAACAGCCAGCCAACTAGCCAGCCAGCCATCCAGCCAGCCAGCCAGTCTGCCAACCAGTCAGTCAACCAACCAGCCAGCCAGCCAGCCAGCCAGCCAGTCTGCCAGCCAGTAAGCCAGGCAAACAGCCAAACAGTCAACCAGCCAGCCAACCAGCCAGCCAGCCAACCAGCCAACCAGCCAGCCAGCCAGCCAGTCAGTCAGCCAACCAGCCAGCCAGCCAGTCAGTCAGTCAGTCAACCAGCCAACAACCAACCAACCAACCAACCAGCCAGTCTGCCAGCCAATAAGCCAGGCAACCAGCCAGCCAGTCAGTCAACCATCAAGGTGAATCAGCCAGTAAGCCAGCCAACCAACCAGTCAACAAGCCAGCCAGTCAGTCAGTCAGTCAGTCAGCCAGGTGAATCAGCCAGTCAGCCAACCAGCCAGCCAGCCAGCCAGCCAGTCAGCCAGGTGAATCAGCCAGTCAGTCAGTGTGCAACTGTTTCACAGCCTTGAACTGAACCAGCCAGCCTTGCAGTCTTGTCTTTGTGCCAGGGCTCCCCTCCATTCAGTCCTTTCATCTCAGCTGCAGTCCTCCCCTTACAGCCCCATCCCCACGGCACGGCTCTACCATCCCTCTGCCCCCCTACACCCCAGCCCGCCTACAACACTACGGCCATGTTTAATCTGCTGCAGGTCTCAGAGTGAAGGAGGGAGGGAACGAGGGAAAGGAGAGAATAAAAGAAGAAGAGAAAAAATGGAAGTGTCGGAAAGCAAAGTATTCTCCCACAATGCCACATCGCTACAACTACCCCAGTAGGGATATACACAACTGGGGGACACCAGAGGGCCAATAACCGAGCACTGGGGGACACCAGAGGACCTAGAGTTGAGCCCTGGGGGACACCAGAAGACCTAGAGTTGAGCCCTGCGGTACACCAGAGGACCTGGAGTTGAGCCCTGGGGGACACCAGAGGACCTGGAGTTGAGCCCTGGGGGACACCAGAGGACCTATAGTTGAGCCCTGGGGTATACCAGAGGACCTAGAGTTGAGCCCTGGGGTACACCAGAGGACCTGGAGTTGAGCCCTGGGGTACACCAGAGGACCTGGAGTTGAGCCCTGGGGTACACCAGAGGACCTAGAGTTGAGCCCTGCGGTACACCAGAGGACCTAGAGTTGAGCCCTGGGGGACACCATGGGACCTAGAGTTGAGCCCTGGGGTACACCAGAGGACCTGGAGTTGAGCACTGGGGTACACCAGAGGACCTAGAGTTGAGCCCTGGGGTACACCAGAGGACCTAGCGTTGAGCCCTGGGGTACACCAGAGGACCTAGAGTTGAGCCCTGGGGGACACCAGAGGACCTAGAGTTGAGCCCTGGGGGACACCAGAGGACCTAGAGTTGAGCCCTGGGGTACACCAGAGGACCTAGCGTTGAGCCCTGGGGGACACCAGAGGACCTGGAGTTGAGCCCTGGGGTACACCAGAGGACCTAGGGTTGAGCCCTGGGGCACACCAGAGGACCTAGAGTTGAGCCCTGGGGGACACCAGAGGACCTAGAGTTGAGCCCTGGGGGACACCAGAGGACCTAGAGTTGAGCCCTGGGGTACACCAGTAGTGAGAGCATGTGGTGCAGACACAGATCCTCTCCACGTCACCTGGTAGGAGTAATGCCAGCTAGGATGCATCCAAGAGAGTGCAGAGCCCGAGACACCCAGATCTGAGAGTCCTATACCCCAGTACCAGCCCTATACAACAGCCTCAACCTCAGTCATATACCCCTTCCCCTTTTCCAGCTCCAGACAATCAAAGCTACACTATCTACAGTAACTAGGAGTTATGACACATCCATGATATGCACTGTATCTAACTGCTATCTAACTAGGAGCTGTGACTAGTACGACCTGTATACACTGATTAACTGCTTTTAACTAGGAGCTGTGACCCTTTATCCCTGTATCTAATGCTATTAACTAGGAGCTGGATGTCTTTACCTGTATCTAACTGCTATCTAATAGGGCTTGATCGTCTAACACTGTACAATGCTAAAATAGGAGGTGGACCGTCTATACCGTATTAAAAAGTATCAATAGGAAGTGTGACCCTTAACATGTATCTAACCATCTAAAGGAGCGTGACCGTCTATACACTGTACTAATGCATAATAGGGGCTGTACTCTCTATAACTGAATTTTAAAGCTATCTAAAATAGGGGGCTGTGATGTTTAACTGTATTTAAAATGCTATCTAACTAGGAGTGTGCTTTCTTTCATGTTCTAACTGCTTTAAAAAAGGGCGGGATGGCTATACCACTGCTAAGCTACTAACAGGGGCTGGACATCTAACACTGTATCTAACGATCTAACTAGGAGTGTGACTCGTTAAAAACTGTATCTAAAAGTATCTAAAGGGGCTGTGAGTCTATACCGTTTAACTGACTAAAGGAGCTGGACTGTCTATACACTGTATCTAACTGTATCAACTAGGAGCTGTGATCGTCTATACATGTATCTAACTGTATCTAAAATAGGGGCGTGACTCGTCTATACATGATTAATGTATCTAATGGAGCGTGACCGTCTATACCTGTATCTAAAATGCTATCTAAAAAGGGCTGGGGTGTCTAACTGTTTTCTAACTGCTATTAAAATAGGAGCTGTGACTCATAAACGTATCTAACGCATTAAAATAGGATGTGACTCGCCCTTTTGTATCTAACTGCTATTAAAATAGGAAACGGGGACTGTCATAACTGTATCTAATGTATCTAACGGAGCTGTGACCTTTATAACTGTACAATGTATCTAACTAGGAGCTGTGACTATCTTAAAGTATAAAATGCATTAAACCCAGGAGCTGTGATCATCTTACATGTATTAATGCTCTAACTAGGACTGTTTATCGTTTTACACTGATCTACTGCATCTAACTAGGGGCTTTTACTCGTCATCACGTATCAAATGCTATCTAATAGGGCTGTGACTCGTCTATAAGTATTAAAGCATTATAGGAGTGTGACCGCTATTTCACTGTATCTAACTCAAATAGGATGTGCCCCTTATACATGTATTAACTGCTATCTAATGGAGCTGTGATCGTTCATACACGTATCAATGCTATTAACTAGGGCTGTGATCATTAACACGTACTAAGTATCTAACTAGGAGCGTGACTATAATCACTGTATCAATGATTAATAGGAGTGTGATCATTATACCCTGTATCTAAAAGCTATTTAAAAAGGAGCGTACTGTCTTACCGTATTAAAGCTATCTAATAGGAGCTGTGACTCGTTTTACCCTGATTAATGCTTCTAATAGGGCTGTGATCGTCATCACTTATCTAACTGTATCAAAAAAGGGGCGTGATGTTATACACTGATTAACCTATCTAAAAAGGAGTGTGATCGCATAACTGTATCTAAAAGCTATCAAATGGGAGGGATGTCACACTGTATCAACTGTATCTAATAGGGCTGTGACTCGTCTTACACTGTATCTAAAATGCTATTAATGGAGTGTGACTATTATACACTGTATCTAACTGTATTAATAGGAGCTGGGGCTCGTTATAAATTTTATTAATGCATCTAACTAGGCCTTGGGGCCATCATAAGGATTAATGCTATCAATGGGGCTGTGATCATCTTACCGATTAACTGCTATCAAAGGAGCTGGACTATTATACACATCTAATGCTATCTAACAGGAGCGTGATCGGCTTAAACTGTATTAAAATGATCTAACTAGGAGGTGGACTCATTATCATTTTATCTAACTGCTATTTAAAGGAGCTGGCTGGCATCACGATTAAAAGCTATTAATAGGGGCTGTGATCGTTAACTGTATCAATGCTATTAAATAGGAGTGTGACGTCTATACACTGTATAAGTACTAACTAGGGCTGGACTCGTTATACATGTATCTTCTATCTAACAGGGGCTGTGACTCGTCATACACTGTTCAAATGTTTTAATGGAGCTGTGCTCGTCTATACACGTATTTAAATGCAATAGGAGTTGTGACTGTCTATACACGTATCAAAAATGCATCAAAAAGGGCTGTGACTCGTCTAAACTGTATCTAAATGCTAATAGGGGCGTGACTCGTCTAACTGTA
Organism: Coregonus sp. 'balchen'; assembly: GCA_902810595.1. Taxonomy (NCBI): domain Eukaryota; kingdom Metazoa; phylum Chordata; class Actinopteri; order Salmoniformes; family Salmonidae; genus Coregonus; species Coregonus sp. 'balchen'. The sequence goes on along the minus strand of LR778278.1, from coordinate 17,287,586 downwards.
TTAATGTATCAACTAGGGGCGTGACTCATCTTACACTGTATCAATGCTATTCTGGAGCGTACTGTTATAAGATCTAAATGCATCAACTAGGGAGCTTGCTCGTCTATACATGTATTAAGCTACAACTAGGAGCTACCCGTCTTACCCCTTATCTAATGCTATCTAATAGGAGCGTGATTTAACACTGATTAAGCTATTTAACTAGGAGTTTTTGTGTTAAACTGTTCTAACTGTATCTAACTAGGAGTGGAAGTTTTACACTGTATCAAAGCTATCAATGGGAGGTGATGTCTAACAATTTTTATCAAATGCATCTAATAGGAGTGTGACTCGTCTTACAGTATCAATGATTACCTAGGAGCGGGCTGTCTTACCCGATCTAACTGCATTTAATTAGGACTGTGACTCGTCTATACACTGTATCTACTGCCTATCTAACTAGGAGCTGTGATGGCTATACCTGTATTCTAACTGCTATAATAGGAGCTGTGACTCGTCTATACACTGATTAACTTAAGTTACATTTTAATTTTAGTCATTTAGCAGACGTCTTATCAGAGCGACTTACAGGAGAAAATAGGGTTTAATTGCCTTGCACAAGGGCACATTTACGTCATTAGCAAGACGCTCTTATCCAGAGCGTTAGAAATGGTGCAATCAACCTATAGCCAGTGGGATAAACACACTTTCTTTACATTATTTTTTTTTTTTTTTTTTTTGGAGGGGGGGGGGGGGGGGTGGGGGGGGGGGGGGTTTAGAAGGATTACTTTATCCTATCCCAGGTGTTCCTTAAAGAGGTGGGGTTTCAAATGTCTCCGGAAGGTGGTGAGTGACTCCGCTGTCCTGGCGTCGTGAGGGAGCTTGTTCCACCATTGGGGTGCCAGAGCAGCGAACAGTTTTGACTGGGCTGAGCGGGAACTATGCTTCCGCAGAGGAAGGGGAGCCAGCAGGCCAGAGGTGGATGAACGCAATGCCCTCATTTGGGTGTAGGGACTGATCAGAGCCCGAAGGTACGGAGGTGCCGTTCCCCTCACTGCTCCATAGGCAAGCACCATGGTCTTGTAACGGATGCGAGCTTCAACTGGAAGCCAGTGGAGTGTGCGGAGGAGGGGGGTGACGTGAGAGAACTTGGGAAGGTTGAACACCAGACGGGCTGCGGCATTCTGGATGAGTTGTAGGGGTTTAATGGCACAGGCAGGGAGGCCAGCCAACAGCGAGTTGCAGTAATCCAGACGGGAGATGACAAGTGCCTGGATTAGGACCTGTGCCGCTTCCTGTGTAAGGCAGGGTCGTACTCTCCGAATGTTGTAGAGCATGAACCTGCAGGATCGGGTCACCGCCTTGATGTTAGCGGAGAACGACAGGGTGTTGTCCAGGGTCACGCCAAGGCTCTTCGCACTCTTGGAGGAGGACACAACGGAGTTGTCAACCGTGATGGCGAGATCATGGAACGGGCAGTCCTTCCCCGGGAGGAAGAGCAGCTCCGTCTTGCCAGGGTTCAGCTTGAGGTGGTGATCCGTCATCCATACTGATATGTCTGCCAGACATGCAGAGATGCGATTCGCCACCTGGTTATCAGAAGGGGGAAAGGAGAAGATTAGTTGTGTATCGTCAGCGTAGCAATGATAGGAGAGGCCATGTGAGGATATGACAGAGCCAAGTGACTTGGTGTATAGGGAGAATAGGAGAGGGCCTAGAACTGAGCCCTGGGGGACACCAGTGGTGAGAGCACGTGGTGCGGAGACAGCTTCTCGCCACGCCACCTGGCAGGAGCGACCAGTCAGGTAGGACGCAATCCAGGAGTGAGCCGCGCCGGAGATGCCCAGCTCGGAGAGGGTGGAGAGGAGGATCTGATGGTTCACAGTATCAAAGGCAGCAGACAGGTCTAGAAGGACAAGAGCAGAGGAGAGAGAGTTAGCTTTAGCAGTGCGGAGAGCCTCCGTGACACAGAGAAGAGCAGTCTCAGTTGAATGACCAGTCCTGAAACCTGACTGGTTTGGATCAAGAAGGTAATTCTGAGAGAGATAGCAAGAGAGTTGGCTAAAGACGGCACGCTCAATAGTTTTGGAAAGAAAAGAAAGAAGGGATACTGGTCTGTAGTTGTTGACATCAGTGGGATCGAGTGTTGGTTTTTTGAGAAGGGGTGCAACTCTCGCTCTCTTGAAGACGGAAGGGAAATGGCCAGCGGTCAAGGATGTGTTGATCAGCGAGGTGAGGTAGGGGAGAAGGTCACCGGAGATGGTCTGGAGAATAATAATAATAATATGCCATTTAGCAGACGCTTTTATCCAAAGCGACTTACAGTCATGCGTGCATACATTTTTGTGTATGGGTGGTCCCGGGGATCGAACCCACTACCTTGGCGTTACAAGCGCCGTGCTCTACCAGCTGAGCTACAGAGGACCACTAAGAGAGGAGGGGATGGGGTCAAGCGGGCAGGTTGTTGGGCGGCCTGCAGTCACAAGTCGCAGGATTTTATCTGGAGAGAGAGGGGAGAAAGAAGTCAAAGCATAGGGTAGGGCAGTGTGAGCAGGACCAGCAGTGTCATTAGACTTAACAAACGAGGATCGGATGTCGTCAACCTTCTTTTCAAAGTGGTTGACGAAGTCATCCACAGAGATAGAGGAAGGGGGGGGGGGGGGGGGGGGGGGGGGGGGGAGGGGATTCAGGAGGGAGGAAAATGTGGCAAAGAGCTTCCTAGGGTTAGAGGCAGATGCTTGGAATTTAGAGTGGTAGAAAGTGGCCTTAGCAGCAGAAACAGATTAAGAAAATGTAGAGAGGAGGGAGTGAAAAGATGCCAGGTCGGAAGGGAGTTTAGTTTTCTTCCATTTCCGCTCCGCTGCCCGGAGCTCTGTTCTGTGAGCTCGCAATGAGTCATCAAGCCACGGAGCTGGAGGGGAGGACCGAGCCGGCCGGGAGGATAGGGGACACAGAGAGTCAAAGGATGCAGAAAGGGAGGAGAGGAGGGTTGAGGAGGCATAATCAGGAGATTGGAGGGAGAAGGATTGAGCAGAGGGAAGAGATGATAGGATGGAAGAGGAGAGAGTAGTGGGAGAGAGAGAGCGAAGGTTGCGGCGGCGCATTACCATCTGTGTAGGGGCAGAGTGAGTAGTGTTGGAGGAGAGCGAGAGAGAAAAGGAAACAAAGTAGTGGTCGGAGACATGGAGGGGAGTTGCAGTGAGATTAGTAGAAGAGCAGCATCTAGTAAAGATGAGGTCAAGCGTATTGCCTGCCTTGTGAGTGCTTCTACACCTGCATTACTAGCTGTTTGGGGTTTTAGGCTGGGTTTCTGTACAGCACTTCGAGATATTAGCTGATGTAAGAAGGGCTATATAAAATAAAATTGATTGAAAATTGATTGATTGTGAGTAGGGGGGGACGGTGAGAGGGTGAGGTCAAAAGAGGAGAGGAGTGGAAAGAAGGAGGTAGAGAGAAATGAGTCAAATGTGGACGTAGGGAGGTTGAAATCCCCCAAAACTGTGAGGGGTGAGCCATCCTCAGGAAAGGAACTTATCAAGGCGTCAAGCTCATTGATGAACTCTCCAAGGGAACCTGGAGGGCGATAGATGACAAGGATATTAAGCTTAAATGGGCTAGTGACTGTGACAGCATGGAATTCAAATGAGGAGATAGACAGATGGGTTAGGGGAAAAATTGAGAATGTCCACTTGGGAGAGATGAGGATTCCTGTGCCACCACCCCTCTGACCAGATGCTCTCGGGGTATGCGAGAACACATGGTCAGACGAGGAGAGAGCAGTAGGAGTAGCACTGTTTTCAGTGGTAATCCATGTTTCCGTCAGCGCCAGGAAATCGAGGGACTGGAGGTTAGCATAGGCTGGGATGAAGTCAGCTTTGTTGGCAGCAGAATGGCAGTTCCAGAGGCTGCCTGAGACCTGGAACTCCAGGTGTGGGGTGCGTGCAGGGACCACCAGGTTAGAGAGGCAGCAGCCACGCGGTGTGAGGCGTTTGTGTAGCCTGTGCAGAGAGGAGAGAACAGGGATAGGCAGAGGCATAGTTGACAGGCTGTAGCAAATGGCTACAATAATGCAGAGGAGATCGGAATGAAATGAACTAAACATCTGGGAGAGGAGAGAGCAAGGGCCTCCCTCACCAAAACTTCCACCTCAGAAACTATAATTGTTTCACTGAACCACCCGAACAAAAACTCTCCCAACTTCCACCTTTAGAAATCAGAATTGTTGTGAACCACAGCGGTTCAATGTTTCAAGGAATGGACTCAACCCACTTTATTCAGCTAGCTAACTATGACACCATAGCTAACTAGCATGCTAGCATCCAATAACACACAGTTTAGCACCAACACTTGGTCACAACAAACCACCAATAGTGTGTTAACACACTAAACGGATAATTTGTGTCCGTGTCTAGTTCCTTTCATAACGCAGCAATAATTAAACGTTGGCTAGCTAGCACAAATATATTGTATTTAGCTGCCACAGTACAGCACACAATGGCTACTGTGTTGACTCTGTTCGAAAAACGGCTAGCTAGCTAGCTTCGTGCTACACCCGGCACCTCCGAAAACAATGCGAACCTACAATAACTACCCACAACAGCCCACGATGCCTAACTATGACACCATAGCTAACTAGCATGCTAGCATCCAATAACACACAGTTTAGCACCAATACTTGGTTACAACAAACTACCAATAGTGTGTTAACACACTAAACAGATAATTCGTGTCCGTGTCTAGTTCCTTTCATAACGCAGCAATAATTAAACGTTGGCTAGCTAGCACAAGTATATTGTATTTGGCTACTACAGTACAGTTAGCTGGTCGTGTTGGCTAGCTAGCAATGGCTACTGTGTTGACTTTGTTTGAAAAACGGCTAGCTAGCTAGCTAGCTTCGTGCTACACCCGGCACCGCCGAAAACAATGCCGAAAACAATGCTAACCTACAATAACTACCCACAACAGCCCACGATGCCTAACTATGACGCCATAGCTAACTAAGTTAACCACAGTTGCAAAAAGTTACCAGTAGCTACCCGCTAGCTAGCTAGCTAGCTTTGTTGGTCCAAGTAGTGGGTAGGCTAGCCTCGTGCTTCGCCGGGGTCTGCCGAATACAATACTTACCTACAATAATTACCTACAATAACCTTCAATAACTACCTGAGTAAGCTACCTATAATACCAAACTACAATACCTACCTACCAAACTACAATACCTACCTACAGTCTAAATACATGGTTTAAGTTTAACTCAACACCATATAAGAAGCCAAGCTTACCTTTCATAACGCAGCAATGATTAAACGTTGGGTAGCTAGCACAAAGATATTGTATTTAGCTACTACAGTACAGCCAGCTGGTAGTGTTGGCTGGCTAGCAATGGCTGCTGTGTTGACTTTGTTAGAAAAACGGCGTCGCTGCGAACGAATGTAGCTGGCTAAAAGGATAATGTTTTTAGTTGCTACCGTTGCTAATAGCTACTCGCCAGCTAATCCAGGAGGTGAGTTAGCTAGCTAGCTTCGTGCTACACCCGGCACCGCCGAATACAAAAGTAACCTACAATAACTACACAACAGCTACCCACAACAGCCCACGATGCCTACCTATACTACTTAATAATATACAGCCCACGATGCCTACCTATAATACCTAACTACAATCTAAATACAAAGTTTAAGCCTTAGCTAGCTTTGTTGGTCCAAGTAGTGGGTAGGCTAGCCTCGTGCTTCGCCGGGGTCCGCCGAATACAGTCCTTACCTACAATAATTACCTACAATAACCTACAATAACTACCTGAGTAAACTACCTATAATACCTAACTACAATACCTACCTACAATCTAAATACATGGTTTTTAAACTTTTCTCAACACCATATAAGAAGCCAAGCTTACCTCCTGCTAAAGAAAACACAACCTCTCCCGACCACCAACCTCTGCTAACTGCTATCTATCTAGGAGCTGTGACTCATCTATACACTGTATCTAACTGCTCTCTAACTAGAGCGGGGACTCGTCTATACACTGTATCTAACTGCTATCTAAAATAGGAGTGTGACTCGTCATTACATTTTAATTTTCTTTTCAACTAAGGGGCGGACTTCGGGCTTATTAACCTGTCAGGACTGAATTACCCAGGGCTGTGAACCCGCCCTTTTACTGACAACGCTTCTAACTAAAGGACCCGGCCCCCTCTTTACACTGGGATCAAATGCTATCTAACTAGGAGCTGTGACTCCTATACACTGTATCTAAATGCTATTAACTAGAGCTGTGACTCGTCTATACACTGTATCTAATGCTATCTAACCCAGGAGCTGTGACTCGGCTATACACTGTATCTAACTGCTATCTAATAGGAGCTGTGACTCCTATACACTGTATCTAACTGCTTTAACTAGGAGCTGTGACTCGTCTATAACGTATCTAACTGCTATCTACTAGGAGTGTGACTCGGGTATACATGTATCAACTGCTTAACTAGGAGCTGTGACTGGCTATACACTGTATCTAACTGTCTCTAACTAGGAGCTGTGATCGTCTATAACGTATCTAACTGCTACTAAAAGGGGCTGTGACTCGCTTATAACTGTATTAACTGCTAACTAGGAGCTGTGGGCTCGTCTATACACTGTATCTAACTGTATCTAACTAGGAGCTGTGACTCGTCATACACTGTATCTAACTGCTATTTAAATAGGAGCGTGGACTCGTCATACATGTATCTACAATGCTATCTAACTAGGAGCTGTGACTCGCTATACACTGTATTCTAAAATGTAAACTAGGAGCTGTGACTCGTCTATACACGGGATCTAACTGCATCTAACTAGGAGCTGTGGGCTCGTCTATACCCTGTATCTAACTGCTATCTAACTAGGAGCTTGATCGCTATACACTGTATCTAACGGGTAACTAGGAGCTGTGACTCGTCTTACACTGTATCTAACTGCTATCTAACTAGGGAGCTGTTGACTCGTTATACAAATGTATCTAACTGCATCTAACTGGAGCTGTGACTCGCCTTACGTATCTAACTGTAACGAGCTGTGACTCGTTAACACTGAAACTGTTCTAACTAGGAGCTGTGACTCGTCTATACCGGGATCTAACTGCTTATTAACTAGGAGTGTGACTCGGCTATACTGATCTAACTGCTATCTAACTAAAGGGGTGTGACTCGTCCCATCACGTATCTAACTGCTTCTAACTAGGAGCTGTGACTCGTCATATACTGTATCTAACTGCTATCTAATGGAGCTGTGACTCTCTACATACTGATCTAACTGCTATCTAATAGGAGCTGTGACTCGTCTATACACGTATCTAACTGCTATCTAACTAGGAGCTGTGATCGTCTATAACTGTATCTAACTGCTATCAACTAGGAGCTGTGACCTCTTTCACGTACAACTGCTATCTAAATAGGAGCTGGGCCCTATAACTGTATTAACTGCTTCAAGGAGCTGTGACTGTCCATACACTGTTTTCTAACTGCTATCTAACTAGGAGCTGTGAATCGCCATACACTGTATCTAACTGTATCTAAATAGGAGCTGGACTCGCTACACTGTACTATGTATCTAATAGGAGCTTTATCGTCTTTCACTGTACTAGCATCAAATAGGAGCTGTGACTCGTCTATACACTGTATCTAACTGTATCTAACTAGGAGCTTTTGACTCGTCTATACACTGTATCTAACTGCATTACTAGGAGCTGTGACTCGTCTATACACGGGATCTAACTGCTATCTACCCAGGAGTGTGACTCGTCTATACACTGTATCTGACTGCTATCTAACTAGTAGCTGTGACTCGTCTATTAACGTATCTACTGCTATCTAACTAGGAGCTGTGACTCGTCTATACACTGTATCTAACTGCTATCTAACTAGGAGCTGTGACTCGGCTATACACTGTATCTAACTGCTATCTAACTAGGAGCTGTGACTCGTCTATACACTGAATCTAACTGCTATCTAACTAGGAGCTGTGACTCGTCTATACACTGTATCTAACTGCTATCTAACTAGGAGCTGTGACTCGTCTATACACTGTATCTAACTGCTATCTAACTAGGAGCTGTGACTCATCTATACACTGTATCTAACTGCTATCTAACTAGGAGCTGTGACTCGTCTATATACTGTATCTAACTGCTATCTACCTATGAGCTGTGACTCATCTATACACTGTATCTAACTGCTATCTAACAAGGAGCTGTGACTCGTCTATACACTGTATCTAACTGCTCTCTAACTAGGAGCTGTGACTCGTCTATACACTGTATCTAACTGCTATCTAACTAGGAGCTGTGACTCGTCTATACACTGTATTTAACTGCTATCTTACTAGGAGCTGTGACTCGTCTATACACTGTATCTAACTGCTATCTACCTAGGAGCTGTGACTTGTCTATACACTGTATCTGACTGCTATCTAACTAGTAGCTGTGACTCGTCTATACACTGTATCTAACTGCTATCTAACTAGGAGCTGTGACTCGTCTATACACTGTATCTGACTGCTATCTAACTAGTAGCTGTGACTCGTCTATACACTGTATCTAACTGCTATCTAAAAAGGAGCTGTGACTCGTCTATACACTGTATCTAACTGCTATCTAAGTAGGAGCTGTGACTCCTCTATACACTGTATCTAACTGCTATCTAACTAGGAGCTGTGACTCGTCTATACACTGTATCTAACTGCTATCTAACTAGGAGCTGTGACTCGGCTATACACTGTATCTAACTGCTATCTAACTAGGAGCTGTGACTCGTCTATACACTGTATCTAACTGCTATCTAACTAGGAGCTGTGACTCGTCTATACACTGTATCTAACTGCTATCTAACTAGGAGCTGTGACTCGTCTATACACTGTATCTAACTGCTATCTAACTAGGAGCTGTGACTCGTCTATGCACTGGATCTGACTGCTATCTAACTAGGAGCTGTGACTCGTCTATACACTGTATCTAACTGCTATCTAACTAGGAGCTGTGACTCGTCTATACACTGTATCCTAACTGCTATCTAAACTAGGAGCTGTGACTCGTTATACACTGTATCTAACTGCTATCTAACTAGGAGCTGTGACTCGTCTATACACTGTATCTAACTGCTATCTAACTAGGAGCTGTGACTCGTCTATACACTGTATCTAACTGCTATCTAACTAGGAGCTGTGACTCGTCTATACACTGTATCTGACTGCTATCTAACTAGGAGCTGTGACTCGTCTATACACTGTATCTAACTGCTATCTAACTAGGAGCTGTGACTCGTTCTATACACTGTATCTAATGTATAAGGAGAGCTGTGACTCGTCTTACACGTATCTAACTGCTATCTAACTAGGAGCTGTGACTCGTCATACACTGTATCTGACTGCTATCTAACTAGGAGCTGTGACTCGTCTATACACTGTATCTAACTGACTATCTAAACTAGGAGTGGCCGTGACTCGTCTATACACTGTATCTAACTGCTCTCTAACTAGGAGCTGTGACTCGTCTATATACTGTATCTAACTGCTATCTAACTAGGAGCTGTGACTCGTCTATACACTGAATCTAACTGCTATCTAACTAGGAGCTGTGACTCGTCTATACACTGTATCTAACTGCTATCTAACTAGGAGCTGTGACTCGTCTATACACTGTATCTGACTGCTATCTAACTAGGAGCTGTGACTCGTCTATACACTGTATCTAACTGCTATCTAACTAGGAGCTGTGACTCGGCTATACACTGTATCTAACTGCTATCTAACTAGGAGCTGTGACTCGTCTATACACTGTATCTAACTTACATTTACATTTTTACATTTTAGTCATTTAGCAGACGCTCTTATCCAGAGCGACTTACAGGAGCAATTAGGGTTAAGTGCCTTGCACAAGGGCACATTTACGTCATTTAGCAGACGCTCTTATCCAGAGCGACTTAGAAATTGGTGCAATCACCCTATAGCCAGTGGGATAACCACTTTACACTTTTTTTTTTTTTTTTTTTTTTTTTGGCGGGGGGGGGGGGGGGGGGGGGGGGGGGGGGGGGGGTAGAAGGATTACTTTATCCTATCCCAGGTGTTCCTTAAAGAGGTGGGGTTTTCAAATGTCTCCGGAAGGTGGTGAGTGACTCCGCTGTCCTGGCGTCGTGAGGGAGCTTGTTCCACCCATTGGGGTGCCAGAGCAGCGAACAGTTTTGACTGGGCTGAGCGGGGGAACTATGCTTCCGCAGAGGAAGGGGAGCCAGCAGGCCAGAGGTGGATGAACGCAATGCCCTCATTTGGGTGTAGGGGACTGATCAGAGCCCGAAGGTACGGAGGTGCCGTTCCCCTCACTGCTCCATAGGCAAGCACCATGGTCTTGTAACGGATGCGAGCTTCAACTGGAAGCCAGTGGAGTGTGCGGAGGAGGGGGGTGACGTGAGAGAACTTGGGAAGGTTGAACACCAGACGGGCTGCGGCATTCTGGATGAGTTGTAGGGGGTTAATGGCACAGGCAGGGAGGCCAGCCAACAGCGAGTTGCAGTAATCCAGACGGGAGATGAACAAGTGCCTGGATTAGGACCTGTGCCGCTCCTGTGTAAGGCAGGGTCGTACTCTCGAATGTTGTAGCGCATGAACCTGCAGGATCGGGTTACCGCCTTGATTGTTTAGGGAGAACGGACAGGGTGTTGTCCAGGGGTCACGCCCAAGGCTCTTCGCACTCTTGGAGGAGGACCAAACGGAGTTGTCAACCGTGATGGCGAGATCATGGAACGGGCAGTCTCCCGGGAGAGAAAAGCAGCTGTTCTTGCAGGTTTAGCTGGGTGGGATCCCTATCCATATGAATGTCTGCCGCATGAGAGATGCGATTCGCCCCTGGTTACGGGGGGGAAGG
>LR778278.1:17184276-17276622 GCA_902810595.1 Coregonus sp. 'balchen' | reverse complement strand
TGGATTAAACAGTTCCAAGCTTTATTCCTTAAATCCCCCTTTTTTAGATTACTCTATTTTCACTGCATCAGGGCTAAAGAGCAAGGACCCGCATGATCAACAGTCAGCAAAATGCAAAGGTAAAACATGAAGGGGAATTAGAGTGTGAGGGTGTAAATGTGGTACGATAATTTTTTACAAATCCAATCTGGCTTCTGCTTAGGACGTTGTGTTCATCAAGGAAATGATGTAGTCTGCTGTTTATGATACTGCAGAGAATTTTCCCCAAGTTGCTGTTAAAGCAAATTCCTCTGTAATTATTTGGGTCAAATTTGTCTCCATTTTTATAGATTGGTGTGATCAATCCTTGGTTCCAAATATCGGGGAAAATACCTGCAGTTAGGAAAATGTTGAAGAGTTTGAGTATAGCCAATTTGAATTTGTGGTCTGTATATTTGATCATTTTATTTTAAATACCATCAGCACCACATGCCTTTTTGGGTTGGAGAGTGCAAAGTTTTTCCAATAATTCTTGTTCTGTAATTGGGGTATCCACAGGATTCTGATAGTCTTTGACTGCTGATTCAAGGATTTGTAATTGTTCTTGTATATCTTGTTGTTCTGGGCTCTTTGTTATATTGCTGTAGAGGTTTGCAAAGTGATTTCTCCACATATCCCCATTTTGGATAGCCAATTCCTCATTATGAGGTTTGTTTAATTTATTCCAATTCTCCCAGAAGTGGTTTGATTCTATAGATTCCTCAATTACATCCAGCTGATTTCTAATGTGCTGTTCCTTTTTTGTTCTCAGGGTGTTAATATAATATGCCATTTAGTAGACGCTTTTATCCAAAGCGACTTACAGTCATGCGTGCATACATTTTTTGTGTATGGGTGGTCCCGGGGATCGAACCCACTACCTTGGCGTTACAAGCGCCGTGCTCTACCAGTTGAGCTACAGAGGACCACAGAGGGTGTGTTTGTATTGCTTCAGTGTTTCCCCATAATGAAGGCATATATTTTTGTTGTCTGGGTCTCTGTGTTTATGATTAGATATATTTCTCAATGACTTTCTTAGATTTTTGCAATCATTATCAAACCATTTTTCATTATCTATTATTTTTTGGTTTGCTCTTATGTTTCTTAAGATTAGCCAAGGAGGCTAATTAGCCAAGGAGGCTAATGTTCCAAACAGCCAAATTTACACCTTCATTGGTGTAGGAGAATGTTAAGGCAAAAAAGTTGTCCAGGAGAGATTGTATTTTTTGGCTACTAATTGCTTTTTGGTAGATTTCTGTACTGTTTGCACTCCATCTATAGGCCTGTTTAGTACCATGTAATTTATTGGGCCGTGATGCTTCATGGTTGGGTTCTGCTCTTCTCAGATACACTGTGATTTTACTGTGGTCTGAGAGAGGTGTTAGTGGGCTGACTGTGAAGGCTCTGAGAGACTCTGGGTTGAGGTCGGTGTCTGCTAAATGACTAAAATGTAATGTAAATGTAATGATGAAGTAGTCTACAGTACTGCTGCCAAGGGATGAGCTGTAGGTGGACCTACCAAAAGAGTCCCCTCTTAGCCTACCATTGACTATGTACAGACCCAGTGTTCGACAGAGCTTCAGGAGCTGTACTCCATTTTTGTTTTTCACTTTGTCATAGTTGTTTCTGGGGGGGTATGTGGGGAGGGAAAGGTTGTTGCTTCCCGGTAGGTGTTTGTCCCCATGACTGTTAATAGTGTCTAGTTCTTCTGCTGTTCTAGCATTCAGGTCTCCACAGACCAGCACATTGCCTTGGGCCTGAAAGTGACTAATATCCCCCTCTAGAATGGAGAAACTCTCTTAATTGAAGTAGGGTGACTCTGAGGGGGGAATATATGTGGCACGGGAAGATGTTTGTATCTGTTAAGCCTCCTTGTTGATTTTTAGCCAGATAAAGAATTCTCCTGTTTTGATCAATTCGATTGAATTAGTTCAGATTTATACCATATTAGCATTCCCCCTGAGTCTCTGCCCTGTGTGATTCCTTTTAATTTGGTGGGATGGTACGATTATCTCCCTATAACCTAGTGGACAGCCAGTGGAAACATCACCTCTGCACCATGTTTCCTGTAGTACTACAATATCAACATCATCAATTTCTTTAAGGAAGTCTGGGTTTCTGCTCTTTAGCCCAAAAGCAGAGGACTTCAATCCTTGTTAATTCCAACATGCAACGTAAAAAGATTTCATAACTGTTTTTTCTTTACCTTCAAAATGAGATAAACTCTCACAATCCAACAATAACTATTAAACTATTGATTGGAGTAGCGCCGGAGAAGATGGCTGCCGTTTTACAGCCCTCTAACCAATTGTACTATTATGTGTGTTTTCTCGCATTATTTGTCATTTATTCTGTACATAATGTTTCTGCCATCGTCTCTTATAACCAAAAAGAGCTTCTGGATATCAGGACAGCGTTTACTCACCTCGTATTGGACGAAGAGTCGGACGCAAAGGATATCCTACAGACACCCGACAAGGTCCAAATCCTTGTCATTCGCATGAGGAAGAGACAGAGATATCGTGGACGTAGGTCGGGGTGCCTTGTAAGGATCCGATGGCGAGCGAGTAAACTGCCGCTTCCATCAAACCTATTAGCCAATCTTCAATCATTGGAAAATAAATTGGATGACCTAAGATTACGGTTATCCTACCAACGGGACATTAAAACCTGTAATATCTTATGTTTCACCGAGTCGTGGCTGAACGACGACATGGATAACATACAGCTAGCGGGCTATAAGCTACATCGGCAGGATAGTACGGCTGACTCCGGTAAGACAAGGGGTGGCGGTCTGTGTATATTTGTCAACAACAGCTGGTGCACAAAATCAAATACTAAGGAAGTGTCGAGGTTTTGCTCGCCTGAGGTAGAGTATCTCATGATAAGCTGTAGACCACACTATTTACCAAGATAGTTTTCATCTATATTTTTCATAGCTGTCTCTTTACCACCACAAACCAATGCTGGCATTAAGATCGCACTCAATGAGCTGTATAAGGCCATAACTAAACAGGAAAACGCTCATCCAGAGGCAGCGCTCCTAGTGTCCGGGGACTTTAATGCAGGGAAACTCAAATCCGTTCTACCTAATTTCTACCAGCATGTTAAATGTGCAACCAGAGGGAAAAAAAACTCTAGACCACCTTTACTCCACACACAGAGACGCATACAAAGCTCTCCCTCGCCCTCCCTTTGGCAAATCTGACCATAACTCTATCCTCCTGATTCCTGCTTATAAGCAAAAACTAAAGCAGGAAGCACCAGTGACTCGGTTAATAAAAAAGTGGTCAGATGACGCAGATGCTAAGCTACAGGACTGTTTTGCTAGTACAGACTGGAACATGTTCCGGGATTCTTCAGATAGCATTGCGGAGTACACCACATAAGTCACTGGCTTCATCAATAAGTGCATCGATGACGTCGTCCCCACAGTGACCGTACGTACATACCCCAACCAGAAGCCATGGATTACAGGCAACATCCACACTGAGCTAAAGGGTAGAGCTGCCGCTTTCAAGTAGCGGGACTCTAACCCGGACACTTATAAGAAATCCCGCTATGCCCTCCGACGAACCATCAAACAGGCAAAGAGTCAATACAGGACTAAGATTGACTCGTACTACACCGGCTCTGACGCTTGTCGTATGTGGCAGGGCTTGAAAACTATTACAGACTACAAAGATAAGCAGAGCCGCGAGCTTCCCAGTGACACAAGACTTCCAGACGAGCTAAACCACTTCTATGCTCGCTTCGAGGCAAGCAACACTGAAGCATGCATGAGAGCACCAGCTGTTCTGGATGACTGTGTGATCACGCACTCCGTAGCCGATGTGAGTAAGACCCACTCAATTTGCATACCGCCCCAACAGATCCACAGATGATGCAATCTCTATTGCACTCCACACTGCCCTTTTCCACCTGGACAAGAGGAACACCTATGTGAGAATGCTATTCATTGACTTCAGCTCAGCGTTCAACACCATAGTGCCCTGAAAGCTCATCACTAAGCTAAGAATCCTGAGACTAAACACCTGCCTCTGCAACTGGATCCTGGACTTCCTGACGGGCCACCCCCAGGTGGTAAGGGTAGGTAACAACACATCTGCCACGCTGATCCTCAACACGGGGGCCCCTCAGGGGTGCGTGCTCAGTCCCCTCCTGTACTCCCTGTTCACCCATGACTGCATGGCCAGGCACGACTCCAACACCATCATTAAGTTTGCCGACGACACAACAGTAGTAGGCCTGATCATCGACAACGATGAGACAGCCTATAGGGAGGAGGTCAGAGACCTGGCCGTGTGGTGCCAGGATAACAACCTCTCCCTCAACGTGACAAAGACAAAGGAGATGATTGTGGACTACAGGAAAAAAAAGAGGACTGAGCACGCCCCCATTCTCATCGACGGGGCTGTAGTGGAACAGGTTGAGTGCTTCAAGTTCCTTTGTGTCCACATCACCAACAAACTATCATGGTCCAAACACACCAAGACAGTCGTGAAGAGGGCACGACAAAGCCTATTCCCCCTCAGGAGACTGAAAAGATTTGGCATGGGTCCTCAGATCCTCAAAAAGTTATATAGCTGCATCATCGAGAGCATCCTGACTGGTTGCATCACCGCCTGGTATGACAACTGCTCGGCCTCCGACCGCAAGGCACTACAGAGGGTAGTGCGTACGGCCCAGTACATCACTGGGGCCAAGCTTCCTGCCATCCAGGACCTCTATACCAGGCGGTGTCAGAGGAAGGCCCTCAGAATTGTCAAAGACTCCAGCTACCCTAGTCATAGACTGTTCTCTCTGCTACCGCACGGCAAGCGGTACCGGAGCGGCAAGTCTAGGTCCAAAAGGCTTCTCAACAGCTTCTACCCCCAAGCCATAAGACTCCTGAACAGCTAATCATTGCTACCCGGACTATTTGCACTGCCCCCCCACCCCCACCCCATCTTTTTACGCTGCTGCTACTCTGTTAATTATTTATGCATAGTCACTTTAACTCTACCCACATGTACATATTACTTCAACTACCTCAACTAGCCGGTGCCCCCGCACATTGACTCTGCACCGGTACCCCCCTGTATATATAGCCTAACCTACTGTTATTTTATTTTACTTCTGCTCTTTTTTTCTCAACACTTTTTTGTTGTTGTTGTTTTATTTTACTTTTTTATTAAAAAAGAAATGCATTGTTGGTCAAGGGCTTGTAAGTAAGCATTTCACGGTAATGTCTACACCTGTTGTATTCGGCGCATCTGCCAAATAAAATTTGATTTGATTTAATTTGAAAATATAATTTTTCAATTAACGTAAACTCTTATTAATTTAAGATAGCATTTGTGTCATGCCACTTGGGTGGATGTAGTGTGAGGATGGTGGAGTTCTTGTGCTCATCTTACCATGACCCTCTGCCTATCACATGTGAGCATAGTAGATTCAGCATTTGTTTGATGTCACTCATTTCGTTGGTGGGAGCTGGACCAGTTGCTCTTCTCACAGCCTGTGCATAGCTCTGTCTGCCGGGCTGTGGCTCCTCCAGGTGTGGGTCTGCGGTGGGGGGGTGGGGGGGGTGGGTGTTAGGCCTCGTCTGAGTGGGTCTGAAGCTGGGCTGGGGTGGTCTGTGCTGCGCTGGATGTGGTGGGCATTGAGGTTGGTGTTGCTGTGGCCGTGGCTGGGGGGTCCAGGGTGCTGGTCCGGGGTGTTGTCTCGGTGATCTCGGGGGGGGGGGGGGGGAGATTGCTCCGCTGTTCCTGGGTGGAGAGGTCGGGATGCGGTTTAAAGCGACGTCCTTGAGAGTCTTAGCAAGGATGGGGACTGTCTCCCTGTACAGGTGAACATGGTCATAGAGACAGTCCAGATCGAGGGTGGGATGGTGGGCCAGGTGTACATTGGGTCGCAGGGCACAGTCCCGAGAGAGGCTGGTGTTTATTCTTTGGATTGTGGAAGTCCTTCCTCTGTAGAAGGGTTGACACCACAATCCTTGAGTTGGGGAAGATTGCGGAGGCCTTCTCAATCACTCCCGGTAGTGAAGTTGCCACCCTCTCCTGCTGAGCACGCAGGTCGTTGCTTCCGGTGTGTATGATTATGTGGCTTGGCGACCCGAGCTGGGCCTTATCAAGCAGCGCCATGGCACTCTGCGTTGTAGGGCACCACACCTTTCTCGTTTTGTGTCTAGGGAAACGTTTATTCTCCTGAACAAACTTCCCATTTGAGTCCATCAACAGGACAATCTCAGCCAGCGTTTCTTCTGGACTGGAGGGGGTAGAGTTGGGGCTGGTGGGTGTTGGAGCTGGGGTGTTGCTGGTCTGTGCCGGTGCCGCTGTCAGTGGGAGGCTGTTCTGGGGGCTGGGGGGGAGGCTTGCAGCCGGCAGGGCTGGGGAGGCCTGGCTGGTTGAGGTGGGCTCCTCTGCTGTGTGAGGGCAGGTCATAGAGTGGTGATCTAGCTGCTCCTGCAGTCTGTCCTCTGTTCTCTTTCTCTCCTGCAGCTCCTCTCTTAGTGTGGTCAGCTCGTTATTACTGCTCTGCCTGTCTTTCTGGAGCTCTCTCACCTCCTTTGTTAGATCAGCCAGCTCTCTCTTGAGTCCATCTCTCTCTTGCTGAACTTCTTTCAGCTGTGTTGCAAGGCTGCTGTCCTTCTCTGTCCGCACCTTGGTTAGGAGCTCCTCTAAGGTGTGGTTTTGGTTCTTGCCACGCTTTGGGCCCCCCCCTAAGGGTGGATGTCTTCTTTTTCCCCGTGGGAGGGCCCCCGTCTGAGGGGTTGAGGGGGGGGAACGACAAGGGCGGAGGGGAAAAGGGGGGGAAAGGGAGAGGGGGGACCCCCCAAAAAAAGGGGGGAAAAAAAATTTTTCCCCCGCGGGGTTTTTAAAACCCAAAAACCCCCCATTTTTAAAAAACCCCCCGTTTTTTTTCCCCTTTCCCCCCCCCCGGGGGGGGCCCCCCCCCCTTTCCTCTCATTCCCTCCCCCCTCTTTCTCTCTCTTTCCTTTCTCCCCCCCCCTTTTCCCCTTTCCCCCCCCCCCCCCCCCCCCCCCCCCCCCCCCCCCCCCCCCCCCCCCCCCACCCCCCCCCCCCCTCCTCCTCCTTCTCTCTCCCTCTCTGTCTCTCTCTTCCCTTCTTGATAACTTAAAACAGACAAAATGAAAGTGAAGGTTAGAAGGTTTACTTTGGCTGTAACAGAACTGGTATGCATGGCATTGTCTAAGGAAATAACTCTGTAAGAACAGTCTTTTAGAGAACCGTTTTACCTGTTTTATTTCCTATATTGAGAACACACAGTTGTGCTTGGACCTTGCATATATGCTATTGGATGCCCTGCCTTGTCTATAGCCCTGCCTTGTCTATAGCCCTGCCTTGTCTATAGTCCTGCCTTGTCTATAGTCCTGCCTTGTCTATAGTCCTGCCTTGTCTATAGCAGCCTGCCTTGTCTATAGCCCTGCCTTGTCTATAGCCCTGCCTTGTCTATAGCAGCCTGCCTTGTCTATAGTCCTGCCTTGTCTATAGTCCTGCCTTGTCTATAGCAGCCTGCCTTGTCTATAGCAGCCTGCCTTGTCTATAGTCCTGCCTTGTCTATAGTCCTGCCTTGTCTATAGCCCTGCCTTGTCTATAGCAGCCTGCCTTGTCTATAGCAGCCTGCCTTGTCTATAGCAGCCTGCCTTGTCTATAGTCCTGCCTTGTCTATAGTCCTGCCTTGTCTATAGTCCTGCCTTGTCTATAGCCCTGCCTTGTCTATAGACCTGCCTTGTCTATAGCAGCCTGCCTTGTCTATAGCCCTGCCTTGTCTATAGTCCTGCCTTGTCTATAGCCCTGCCTTGTCTATAGCAGCCTGCCTTGTCTATAGTCCTGCCTTGTCTATAGCCCTGCCTTGTCTATAGTCCTGCCTTGTCTATAGCAGCCTGCCTTGTCTATAGCCCTGCCTTGTCTATAGCAGCCTGCCTTGTCTATAGCCCTGCCTTGTCTATAGTCCTGCCTTGTCTATAGTCCTGCCTTGTCTATAGCAGCCTGCCTTGTCTATAGTCCTGCCTTGTCTATAGCCCTGCCTTGTCTATAGCAGCCTGCTTTGTCTATAGCCCTGCCTTGTCTATAGCCCTGCCTTGTCTATAGCAGCCTGCCTGTTGTACGTGCTTGGAATTCGCACCCAAATGAGGGGCCCTCTGCGTCATGAGGTCATAGCATGGAATGTATGGGCTTCCCGCTCCACTGAAAATAAATGTATTGTGTGCAGAGAGAGAGAGAGAGAGAGAGAGAGAGAGAGAGAGAGAGAGAGAGAGAGAGAGAGAGTCCGTGCGCGCCCACAGCACAGACCCCAGGCAGAGGTCTGTCTGGCACATTACCTTTTAACACAACCAGTCATGATGTTTTCATCTGATTATCAAACAAATCAATTCAAAAAGTTGGTTACCTTCACACGTTCGTCCAAAATAATTCCAGCCTCCGTACAGTGCACTGTGCACCCGCCAACTTTCCTTCCATTTTGCAAGTGGCTGAAACTATCTCCCAGGAGAAAGCATCCGAGTGATCGAAACAACGCCCCTCTGTCTCACTACGGTCTGTGTATCTGATGCTGTCTGGACAAAAAGCGAATGACCATAACATCATCAGATACATGGGCTACACATACATGTCCTCTCTGTGTCCCCACGACGATGCCAGTTTTATCTGTGTCTCCACGACGATGCCAGTTTTATCTGTGTCTCCACGACGATGTCAGTTTTATCTGTGTCTTCCCGACGATGCCAGTATTATCTGTGTCCCCACGACGATGCCAGTTTTATCTGTGTCTCTACGACGATGCCAGAATTATCTGTGTCTCCACGACGATACCAATATTATCAGCAGCACCTGTCTTTTTACTAAAGAAATGCTTATTGAGTCTAAGGGCCCGGCTGAGTTTCTACTAAGCTAACATATGGCATTGTTTTGACATGGTCATACCAAGGATCATTTAGCTATAGAATTTTAGGACTCCCGTAGATATATACAGTGGGGAAAAAAGTATTTAGTCAGCCACCAATTGTGCAAGTTCTCCCACTTAAAAAGATGAGAGAGGCCTGTAATTTTCATCATAGGTACACGTCAACTATGACAGACAAATTGAGGGGAAAAAATCCAGAAAATCACATTGTAGGATTTTTAATGAATTTATTTGCAAATTATGGTGGAAAATAAGTATTTGGTCACCTACAAACAAGCAAGATTTCTGGCTCTCACAGACCTGTAACTTCTTCTTTAAGAGGCTCCTCTGTCCTCCACTCGTTACCTGTATTAATGGCACCTGTTTGAACTTGTTATCAGTATAAAAGACACCTGTCCACAACCTCAAACAGTCACACTCCAAACTCCACTATGGCCAAGACCAAAGAGCTGTCAATGGACACCAGAAACAAAATTGTAGACCTGCACCAGGCTGGGAAGACTGAATCTGCAATAGGTAAGCAGCTTGGTTTGAAGAAATCAACTGTGGGAGCAATTATTAGGAAATGGAAGACATACAAGACCACTGATAATCTCCTTCGATCTGGGGCTCCACGCAAGATCTCACCCCGTGGGGTCAAAATGATCACAAGAACGGTGAGCAAAAATCCCAGAACCACACGGGGGGATCTAGTGAATGACCTGCAGAGAGCTGGGACCAAAGTAATAAAGCCTACCATCAGTAACACACTACGCCGCCAGGGACTAAAATCCTGCAGTGCCAGACGTGTCCCCCTGCTTAAGCCAGTACATGTCCAGGCCCGTCTGAAGTTTGCTAGAGTGCATTTGGATGATCCAGAAGAGGATCGGGAGAATGTCATATGGTCAGATGAAACCAAAATATAACTTTTTGGTAAAAACTCAACTCGTCGTGTTTGGAGGACAAAGAATGCTGAGTTGCATCCAAAGAACACCATACCTACTGTGAAGCATGGGGGTGGAAACATCATGCTTTGGGGCTGTTTTTCTGCAAAGGGACCAGGACGACTGATCCGTGTAAAGGAAAGAATGAATGGGGCCATGTATCGTGAGATTTTGAGTGAAAACCTCCTTCCATCAGCAAGGGCATTGAAGATGAAACGTGGCTGGGTCTTTCAGCATGACAATGATCCCAAACACACCGCCCGGGCAATGAAGGAGTGGCTTTGTAAGAATCATTTCAAGGTCCTGGAGTGGCCTAGCCAGTCTCCAGATCTCAACCCCATAGAAAATCTTTGGAGGGAGTTGAAAGTCCGTGTTGCCCAGCAATAGCCCCAAAACATCACTGCTCTAGAGGAGATATGCATGGAGGAATGGGCCAAAATACCAGCAACAGTGTGTGAAAACCTTGTGAAGACTTACAGAAAACGTTTGACCTGTGTCATTGCCAACAAAGGGTATATAACAAAGTATTGAGAAACTTTTGTTATTGACCAAATACTTATTTTCCACCATAATTTGCAAATAAATTCATTAAAAATCCTACAATGTGATTTTCTGGATTTTTTTTTCTCATTTTGTCTGTCATAGTTGACGTGTACCTATGATGACAATTACAGGCCTCTCTCATCTTTTTAAGTGGGAGAACTTGCACAATTGGTGGCTGACTAAATACTTTTTTCCCCCACTGTATATATATATATTTTTTTAACAAATGATTTAATGAAACAATGAATTTGGCCTTACTGCTATTAGCCCTTAGAAACACATTGAATAACAGATTCAAAATGAAGAATGCTTTGTCCTATATCTGACAGATATAAGAAAGATCATAAAGAATGAATGTATTTTTCCCCTACCACGTGTAAAGACTCGATTCACTTCCATTCATTTTTCCGGCCGGTTATCTTCAGACGAGTCCGGTGACGCTCGTCTTTCTATAGAGGGGTTTTTAGTGTTTAGCCCAAACCGCTCGGATGCTACAGATGTTCGTGACAAGATCGACTTTTTCGGGATGTCTCCTGGTCTGACAAACACCGCTGTAGCTCGGACACCTTCCATCGCAGATCCGGAAGGCCGACATGGCGGACGAGGTGCATTTAGACGCAGCCCCGTGCAAAAACAGATAATCGCTTCAACTGACGGATTTGGGATTTTTTATTGTGCCTCAAACACCAGTAAAAAGTTTGGCCACACCTACTCATTAAAGTTTTTCATTTATTTCTTTTTTTACTATTTTCTACATTGTAGTGTCAGAGGAGTAGGCAGGAGGCAGTCGCACGTTCAGAACTACTGAATTTATTTAAGCACCACAGATCAAAACGGGACGAAACCCAAATGCTATTGTGCTCAAAATATATCTTCATAAACAAAAGGCACAGGGCGAACCCAAAGTGCAAAATATAAAGTACTCAGGAAATAGTAGGAGAGATTCCTCTCAGGAAAACAAGTAACATATACAGCAGAGGCCCTGTTAATGGCGGCGTTGAGTTTCTGCAGGGGGAAGGTGCGTCGCGCCCACCTCCATGGGCTCAGTCTCGCTGGAGGTTCATGGGAGAGACCCAAACCCCCGGGATGGGCGACGATGAGCACGCAGGAGATTATCCAGGCGGATGGCCATGGCGATGAGCTGGTCCAGCGTGAGGTCCTCATCACGACAGGCCAGCTCGGTCTGGACATCCGCTTGTAGCCCACTGTGGAAAACCATCAACAGGGCCTGGTCGTTCCAGCCAGTGGACGCAGCCACCGTCCGGAAATTCAGAGCGCACTCCGATGGTTTCCTGGACCCCTGGCGTAGATGGAGGAGACGCTCACCTCCCTCTCGGTCCTCTGTTGGGTGGTCGAAGACGGCATGGAAGAGTTGGGTGAAGCGCTCATAGGACTGCACTTCTGGACCGTCCCTCTCCCAGACGGCGTGCGCACACTCCAGAGCCCGGCCTGTCAGCACCGAGATCACCAAGGCCACCTTGTCCCTCTCGGAGGCCGTCCCGGCATGACGAGCAAGGTGGAGGTCACACTGCAAGAGAAACCTCCCTACAGTGAGCTGGGGTGCCGTCAAACCGCTCTGGGACGTTGCTGATTAGACCGGGTGATGTAGACCGCGGGGAGCTTGGAAGGTGGGGGTGTAGCCTGCAGTTGGCGTACGGCCCGGAGCACCTCGTCCATGGCAGTCCCGAGGCGCTCCAGGCACAAGTCGTGGTGGCGGAGATTCGCTCCTACAGCGGAGAGGTTCGGGATGTCCTGCTGCCTTCTGTTTTCTTGGGTCGGTCATTCTGTCACTGGTGTAGAGAGGACTAGGCAGGAGGCAGTCTCAGGTTACTACTACTGAATTTATTTAAGCACCACAGATCAAAGCGGGACGAAACCCAAATGCTGTTGTTCTCAAAATATATCTTCATAAACAAAAGGCACAGGGCGAACCCAAAGTGCAAAATATAAAGTACTCAGGAAATAGTAGGAGAGATTCCTCTCAGGAAAACAAGTAACATTTACAATGACCGACAAAGACAAATAACAGGAGTATATACACAGTGATAGAGTGGGGATTGGAACCAGCTGTGTGTAATAATGACGAGACAAGTCCGGGGTTGAAGAGTGAAGGGCGTTTGCCAGCAGTAGGTTCAGCAGCAGCTAGAAGGCCGGGGTTGATGAGTGAAGGGCGTTTGCCAGCAGTAGGTTCAGCAGCAGCTAGAAGGCCGGCGACGCCGAACACCTGAGTTGGACAGGAGCCAAAGCGAAGGCTGGTGTGACATGTAGAATAATAGTGAAGACATCAAAACTATGAAATAACACATATGGAATCATGTATTAACCAAAAAAGTGTTAAACAAATCAAAAATATGTTTTAGATTTTAGATTCTTCGAAGTAGCCACCCTTTGCCTTGATGACAGCTTTGCACACTCTTGGCATTCTCTCAACCAGCTTCATAAGGAATGCTTTTCCAACAGTCTTGAAGGAGTTCCCACATATGCTGAGCACCTGTTGACTACTTTTCCTTCACTCTGCGGTCCGACTCATCCCAAACCATCTCAATTGGGTTGAGGTCGGGTGATTGTTATGCCCAGCTCATGAGGCCCCCCTTGATGATATCAGGCCAGAAGAAATGGCCACTTCTAGCCTAATGGTAAGTCCACAGTGAGTCCACAGTGCCACAATGGCTTGAGCACTGGGAGGGATGGAGACGCCAGAGCAGTGAGCTCAGTGGCCACTGCAATTTGTCCACTTGGTAATACCAAAACTAGTGGCAACTGAGCTGCCACCAACGTGAAGGAGACCAAAACCTTAACTTTGCTGGAGTATCAAAACACATCCTCCTGAGATGTTCTGAACCATTACATTGGTGTGTTGTAACACCTTGCCAGGGACTGGGAGCCGTTTACCGGAAAAACGTTGAAAACACTATTTGGGTGTTTCGAGTTCTGTTTTATTGCCGAATTAGATCCGTTCTCTTTTTGGTGTCATTTCCTTTCTCTATAGCTTCTAAACACTATTATGGTGTTTCAAGTCCTGTCTGGTGCAGAATTAGATACCTTCTTCTGGAGAATTTTAATGTTTAACATTGATTTATGTATCTGATCATTTGCCAGTTTAACCCATTTTTGGAAGGCATTGTTGAGCACAGTGCTCAAACCACCACCAGCAGATATTTTTGTATTTTATGTGTATTTTACCCCCCTTTTCTGCCCAATTTCGATCTTGTCTCATCACTCCCCAATGTTCTCGGGAGGCGAAGGTTGAGTCATGCGTCCTCCAAAACATGACCCGCCAAACCGCAAGGAGTCACTAGAGCGCGATGAGCCAAGTAATGCCCCCCCAGTCCATACCATCCCCTAACCCGGACGACACTGTGACAATTGTGCGCCACTCCTATGGGACTCTCGATCACGGCCGGTTGTGATCCAGCCCGGGATCGAACCCGGGTCTGTAGTGAGGCCTCAGGCAGGGCCTTAGACCACTGCGCCACTCGGGAGGCCCTAGAAACAAGGTTTTACAAACCACCACCAGCAGAAACACTCTCTTAAAAACACCAATATTCAGATTGAAGAACCACTTTGGGTGTTTCAGAGTACTTCTATTCACTTTTAAAACACTTTATGTGTATCATAACACTTACATTGGGTTTACATTCAAACAACCTCCAAACACCAGCTCTAAGGTTAGGTCAGTGGCGGATTGGCCATCTGGCAATTCTGGCAAATGTCAGATGGGCTGGACAATTTTTTAATTGGGTGGGCTGGTCTAAATTGACACCAAAAAAAATGATATTCAACATAAAAATAAAACAATGAGAAGGGTGACATGGGCAGCGGCCAATGGGCCTTTTCAAAAGATTTTTGCACAATTTCTCTGCTAATGTCACGCTCGTTGAAGGACGGGTCAGACCAAGGTGCAGCGTGAAATGCATACATGTTTATTTCAAAGATAAACACACGAACAAAACAACAAAACAACGTAATGTGAAGTCCTCAGGCTGAACACAATACAAGCCTCTACACAGAACAAGATCCCACAACTAATGATTGCAAACAGGCTGTCTAAGTATGATCCCCAATCAGAGACAACGAGCGACAGTTGTCTCTGATTGTGAATCACACCCGGCCAAACATAGAAATACAACACCTAGAATGAAAACATAGAAATACTAACATAGATATCCACACCCTGACTCAACATACTAGAGTACCATAAGTCAGGGCGTGACAGTACCCCCCCCCCCCCCCCCAAAGGTGCGGACTCCGACCGCACAAATCTGACATAACAGGGTAGGGTCCGGGTGGGCATTCCGCCTCGGAGACGGATCCGGCTCCGGGCGTGACGACCACATTCTCTCAGCCTCCCCGTTGCGCGTCTGGTCTGGACCTCGGCGCACTGCTTCCCCTCTCCTTCCTCCCACGATGTACCAAACCCTGTCTGGACCCTGGTGTGGGAGACCCCGAACCTGGAGAGGGGCTGACGTCTGGGTCTGGACTGGAGCCGCTGACCAGAGCTGGATTGGGTACCGGTGGTGCGGACTGCTCTGGCTCCGGACTGGAGCCACTGACCGGAGCTGGATTGTGCACCGGTGGAGCGGACTACTCTGGCTCCGGCGACACGCACCACAGTCTTGGTGCGAGGAGCAGGCACGGGCCGTACCGGACTGGGAACACGCACCACTGGTCTGGTGCGAGGAGCAGGCACGGGCCGTACCGGACTGGGAACACGCACCACTGGTCTGGTGCGAGGAGCAGGAACGGGCCGGGCCGGACTGGGGACACACACCACTGGCTTGGTGCGGGGAGCAGGTACGGGTCGTACCGGGCTGGCGACACGCACCACTGGCTTGGTGCGAGGAACAGGAACGGGCCGTACCGGACTGGGAACACGCACCACTGGCCTGGTGCGAGGAACAGGAACGGGCCGGGCCGGACTGTGGAGGCGGACTGGAGGTCTGGAGCGGAGAGCTGGCACAACCCGTCCTGGCTGGCTGCCCACTTTCGCACGACACGTGCGGGGCGCTGGCACAGAACGCACTGGGCTGTGAATGCGCACTGGCGATACAGTGCATATCTCCGCATCCCTGGGTTCCTTTATTAACCCCTGCTCCTTATGCTGCCTAACCAGCTCCTCTCTCCGTGCCTCTACTTCCTCCTTCTCCCTACGAGCCTCCTGCAGTGCCTCCTCTTGACTGGATCTCTCCCGCTCTATTCTAGCTATCAGCCCCCGTAATGTGGTGGCCTCCTCTCTTACCCTGCAGATCCGATCCTTCTCTCTCTCTCGGCACTCCTCCTCCAGTGAGGACTCCTCCGGGAGCCCCCACGAGTTAGGGAACAGAAACTCATCGTCGTCGTCATCCTCCGACTCCTCAGTATAAAACTGTTCCCACTCTTCTTCCCATGGTCGTAGGGACTCAATCTGGAAACCCACCGGGTGCAGTGGTCGGGGCTCTTCTCTCTCGCTCCCCGACCACTCCTTTAGCCCCCCCAAAAAATGTTTTGGGTGCTGCCTCTCGGCCTTCCTCCTCGGCCTTCTGTGTTGCCGTTGCTCCTCTTCTGCCTGGGCATCCACCTTCGCCCAGGGTCCTTTCCCCACAAATATCTCCTCCCAAGACCAAATCTTCCCCACCTGTGTCCAGGGTGTTTGCTCCTGGGCACGCTGCTTGGTCCGTGTTTGGTGGGATCTTCTGTCACGGACGTTGAAGGACGGGTCAGACCAAGGCGCAGCGTGAAATGCATACATGTTTATTTCAAAGATAAACACACAAACAAAACAACGTAACGTGAAGTCCTCAGGCTGAACACAATACAAGCCTCTACACAGAACAAGATCCCACAACTAATGATTGCCAACAGGCTGCCTAAGTATGATCCCCAATCAGAGACAACGAGCGTCAGCTGTCTCTGATTGGGAATCACACCCGGCCAAACATAGAAACACACAACCTAGAATGAGAACATAGAAATAACAACATAGAACTCCACACCCTGACTCAACATACTAGAGTCCCATAAGTCAGGGCGTGACAGGTAAACTAATCTATAATGAGCTTTAGGCTGATCAGTGGGCAACAGCCGGCCCAGTTTTCTGATAGGCTGAGCTGAGCTGACGCAAATACACATTCTAGGTCGCGGCATCAGTAAAGAGACCTTCTTCAACTCTGTCATCAGTAAAGAGACCTGCTTCAACTCTGTCATCAGTAAAGAGACCTGCTTCAACTCTGTCATCAGTAAAGAGACCTGCTTCAACTCTGTCATCAGTAAAGAGACCTGCTTCAACTCTGTCATCAGTAAAGAGACCTGCTTCAACTCTGTCATCAGTAAAGAGACCTGCTTCAACTCTGTCATCAGTAAAGAGACCTGCTTCAACTCTGTCATCAGTAAAGAGACCTGCTTCAACTCTGTCATCAGTAAAGAGACCTGCTTCAACTCTGTCATCAGTTATCCAAGATCATGGAAAGTAGAAACAGCAACAAACATTCTTCACTCAAAACTTCCCATTTTTGGGGTTGGCTAAAACCATGATTTGGTTAAACAGTAAAGTGCATTATCCTCATGATTCCAGTAATGAACGCGTCTGCCCCTGCCCCTGTAACTGTGCCATCGCTGGGGCCTGCTGCTGTGATGAGCGAGACACTCTCCCATCACCTTGAGAGAAAAATGCATTCTGATCATATAACGTTTGAAAATGCAATTGCGGTTAAAACACTTTTGGAAGAGAGGAGGGTCTCAGCTTTTTGTAGGTATATTTTTTATTTCTCAACTCTCAATATTCAGCTCTATAGCAACTATTTTACAACCAAGATATTTGACATGGCTTTGAGATACGGAGCGGCACGTGTGCGAAATGCGCACCGGACATTGCAAGGGCATAGGTCTATAGGTCCCATGGTTAGTAGCCTACAACCGTGTTCCTCTGTAGCTCAGCTGGTAGAGCACGGCGCTTGTAACGCCAAGGTAGTGGGTTCGATCCCCGGGACCACCCATACACAAAAATGTATGCACGCACGACTGTAAGTCGCTTTGGATAAAAGCGTCTGCTAAATGGCTTATTATAACTGCAAATTTTTAGGACATTAAATGTACTGTTGGATGAATACATGGCTACTAGCAGAGGGTTTTATATTTAGAGTTAGCAATCTAGTTAATGTGTTTTGAGTTTCCACTTCCTCAGGTGTTGAACCCCAAATGAATTAGCCTATGATATTAGTTAGTGTACATAAAGATGTACAGTTGAAGTCGGAAGTTTACATACACTTAGGTTGGAGTCAATAAAACTCGTTTTTCAACCACTCCACAAATTTCTTCAAATAAAGTGGTGATCCTAACTGACCTAAGACAGGGAATTTTACTAGGATTAAATGTCAGTAATTGTGAAAAACTGAGTTTAAATGTATTTGGCTAAGGTGTATGTAAACTTCCGACTTCAACTGTATGTAATTCATTTCTTTTTTTTTTTAAGAAAGTCCTATTTTGCTTAAGGTGACCAGCCATCCCCGATTTCCAGGGAAAGTCCTCAAGGTGGGGAGGGAGGGAGGGAGGGGGGGAGGGAGGGAGGGGGGAGGGAGGGAGGAAGGAAGGAAGGGAGGGAGGGAGGGAGGGAGGGAGGGAGGGGGGAGGGGGTGGGAGGGAGGGGGGAGGGTGGGAGGGAGGGAGGGAGGGTGGGGGGAGGGAGGGGGGGGGGGGGGGGGGGGGGGGGGGGAGGGGGGGGGGGAGGGAGGTCCCTGATTTTGGTGGCCTGTCCCCAGCTAAAGCTGTCCCTAAAATTGGCCCTGATTAGCCCTCAGAAAGAAAAACAACAACTCTGAAGTTGAATTGAGGCCAATATTTCAATAATCAAAGCCATTATACAGTCAGATTTGCATGTAAAATGAGGTCTGTCCCTGTACCAAACTCTTTTGCAGACCTTTTATGAGAACGTTTGATCAGTGATACAGTGTAACCACCGCATGAACAACCATGCCCATTGCTAGAAAGTGCATCCACCAGTATAGGTTAAACCAAACTGGGTGATTGTAAAACGACCAGATAGGTAATCCATTTCTGTGGTATAATTAATACAAGTATTTGAAAGTACCTACCTAAAAATGTATGCACGCATGACTGTAAGTCGCTTTGGATAAAAGTGTCTGCTAAATGGCATATTATTATTATTATTATTATTATTATTATTATTAATAATTAAAATGTTATAGTTTAATATAGTCCCATCCATGCCAATGTATTATTATTTTGTTTTGCTACACTGGTCACCTTAATTTTGACAGTAAAATATAGCAAATATAATCTAATTGTCAACCCAAAATTCTGACAATCACTGGATTAGGTTGCACATCAAAATATCTTGAATGGTGCATTCCAGCTCGGACGTGTCAGATGAAACAAGGTATTCCCTTGAATACCTCAGAAGTCTATCTATTACACTTCTTAATAAAACACTATGAATGACTTTATAAGATGATTCCTCATGATTCGTCTGACCAAATCATGGGCTGGTGCCACCAACACAGGTCAGTGGCACCAGAGGCACCATGGAAAAACGAGTTGGCTGCGCTCGCAGTGATGTGGGCTGGTGTGGATAAAATGCAAGGGCCGTATTCTTGTCCAAGTCCGCCCCTGGGTTAGGCGGCTGCGCTCGCAGTGATGTGGGCTGGTGTGGATAAAATGCAAGGGCCGTATTCTTGTCCAAGTCCGCCCCTGGGTTAGGCGGCTGCGCTCGCAGTGATGTGGGCTGGTGTGGATAAAATGCAAGGGCCGTATTCTTGTCCAAGTCCGCCCCTGGGTTAGGTGGCTGCGCTCGCAGTGATGTGGGCTGGTGTGGATAAAATGCAAGGGCCGTATTCTTGTCCAAGTCCGCCCCTGGGTTAGGTGGCTGCGCTCGCAGTGATGTGGGCTGGTGTGGATAAAACGCAAGGGCCGTATTCTTGTCCAAGTCCGCCCCTGGGTTAGGCGGCTGCGCTCGCAGTGATGTGGGCTGGTGTGGATAAAATGCAAGGGCCGTATTCTTGTCCAAGTCCGCCCCTGGGTTAGGTGGCTGCGCTCGCAGTGATGTGGGCTGGTGTGGATAAAATGCAAGGGCCGTATTCTTGTCCAAGTCCGCCCCTGGGTTAGGTGGCTGCGCTCGCAGTGATGTGGGCTGGTGTGGATAAAATGCAAGGGCCGTATTCTTGTCCAAGTCCGCCCCTGGGTTAGGCGCACTGCTTTTCATGGTTTCATTACACAATCATGGCTGTTTTGAGTCTTTCTATTTTTTTTGTTGCAGTGTTGACTTTGCTTGTCACCAGGCACAGTGTATCCTGTTGGCTTGTTGGTAAATACAATGCAAGGGTTGAATAGTGTACTTGTTCTGAAAGTGTTCTTTCCGTCTTTGTTTTTTTATATTTTCAAATAGTTCAATTGTTGTCAGGAGTGCAGATAAGATATAGTAGACTAGAGAGTAAAGCTAAACTGAGAACGGGATGTTACGCCTTTAAGAGTTGAGAAACTTGAAACCTTGTTTGCGCAACAATCAGTGCAGCTCACAGCCGCCAATGAGTCTAGACTGGCACGTGACGGTAGGCAGCCAATGGCTCCATCGCTCTCCTCTCGGGGTCCCCGTGTGTGTGTGTGTGTGTGTGTGCGTGTACGCGTGTGTGTGTTAGAGAGTGAGGGAGAGAGAAAAAAAATAACAAGAGAGAAACCGAGAAAGAAAGAGATCTCAGCCGGTCAGTTTGACTAGTTAGTTAGTAGAGCTCAACACTGGACGAGGAGCGAGGAGGACTCGGTTTGGGATTGATTCTAGCTTCCAACCTGGCATGGATATTTTTGGATTGTAAAAGGAGTGCGACTGTCGCAACGTTGGGATCGGGACAACTGGGATCTGGATTTATAAAAGGCTTTTAATGTGTTTATTTGGGGATTTAAATCACATGTAAGATTCTAATTCATGTTGTTCTCTCCGTGCCAGATTAGAAGAGAGGAGATGTGAGCGGGGGTTCGTTCCAAAGTCCGAAACTATTACGAGTGCGGAAAGCGTTTTAGGGCTCCCTCTCTCTTGTCGTTGGCTTTTGTATATTGAAATCTACAGTTACTTAGTTTTTTTTGTAGCTATAGCCTACTCTTACGGTATTATCATGTGCTTAAAACATTTGTTTATCGCTTCAGAGGCGTAACGAACATAAACAACTCCAATCGGCTGTGCATGCCCTGCACCGCGCTCCGCCGACATCGATGTCCTACAACTAAATTCAAAGTATCGGTAAACAGTCCCTTTTTGGCGACCCCAAAACAAGAGTAACCTAGAGAGAAAACCACATCTAGATTTTTAAATTGTCGTATGTTCAGGACGAAACGCTCAGGTCTTGTGCGGCGACTCTGGAGAAGCCGTTTGATTCCACATAGTGAGGGTGGAGATGGTGGACACAATGGCCCAAGTAGCGAGGGCAGTCCGGGGGACGATCTCTTCGCAACCTGCCACAACCCGGAGAAAATTCCCAAAACGGATCTCAGACCGATGACAGCTAAGGGGTCGCCTGCAGGGGACTTAGGTGGAGTGTGTGTCTTCAACTCGGCCGAGAGTTGCAACGCCTGGGTGGGGGTCAATTCGGACCAAGGTGGGGGTGCTATGTCGGTGACTGTGTGTGTCCAGGGGCCGGGGCTGGAGCAGGAACAGGGAAGCCCCCAGTCAGTGCAGGACAGCGAATGCAGGACGGTGACGTGTTGTTTATTTAAAGACCGGGACCACTGTGAAGTTGAACCCACTGCTCCGGGGAGGGAACAGTTACCGGACTCCTGTCACTTTGTTCTGAGGAACCACGGCGGTGGGGCTCGGGACAACGGTTCTCCCGAGGCGAAGCCTCGCTCGGTGCTGGAGCAAGAACTCAAAACCGCCACGTATTCTCTGTTGAAACGCCTAAAGGAGAAAACCCTGGATAATTTACTGGAGGCGGTGGAGTCCAGAGAAGGGATGCCGAGCCACTGTGTGATGGTATCCCAGACAGAGATGCGTCTGGGCGGACACACGGCCCTATCTCCTCCGCTGCTACTTTGTAAACTCTACCGTTGGTCGGACCTCCAGCACACGGCCCAGCTCAAACCGCTCTGTGAGTGCAGGAACTTTGGGGCGCTGGATGGCCCGGTGGTATGCTGCAACCCCTATCACTACAGCCGGCTATGCAGCGCAGGTAGGAGTGCACCTGCTCTGCCAAACACATACACACGCACACTGTTATAGGACAAAAGAGGTATCGGCAGTGGTCTAGTGGTGTCCGGGGAATTGGGTATAGTTACATTTAGCCAAACATTTCTTAAATAGCTAAGGAAAGGCACCCTGTTTGAAAAAGTCTTAACGTTTTCATTTTTTTTTTCTTCAAGTGTTCACTCTCAAAATCACCCTTAAAAAATAATAATAATACTACACAAATGTGATGTTTTAAGTCCACAACAATGCTTAAACCACATCACCAGACCATTTTTTGAGGCCTGGGAAAAATCTAAACAAATCTTTTTGGGAGGGTGTAGTTGTCCTTTATTTAAACTGGCACCTAACAAGAGACTGTTTGGCTAGTTGCATTTCTGTACTGTACAATGAAGGACTACAGTGTAGGCTACATGTGATGGTAGAATTAGCAAAACAAATGCCTTCCCAATTTATACAAATTGATAGAAAGTCCTACCCAGCAGTCATTTAATTGGGAACGTTTTTTTGGAAAAGCCTTTAGAAATGTTCATTTAAACAGCGCATGTTGACTGAATTGCTCATTGCAAAGTTTCAACCAAAAACTTCAGACCAAACGTTTTCAATACTTGGTTTGCATAGTTACCATTTACTGGTAGATATCATATGTTGAAACTTCTTTCCTACCCTATCGGCTACCGATGTCGTTCAATTCTGTGAGCTGCTCCGGGTGAGTGCTGCGCGCTCAGGGCCGGTTCCAGGCATAAGCCTTATCTCCACCCCCATGGCAGCAAAATATGAGGAATTGGAGAAAACCTGGAATTAAAGCGCAAATGCAAATTTGAAAATAAAAAAGCTTCTTAGCAAAGAGCAATTTCTCAAGCAAGAATTTTACAAGGACCGTCTGGGTGTGGTCTGAGGAGGGAAGTGAAAACTGAAAATGAGCTGTTATTGGCGGAGAGGTTTGGAACTCTATTTCTTATTGATCTATTAACTAATTGACCACATGGTGATCTCATCATGGAAGGCCAAAACTCTCCTAGGTTCCCCAAAAGGCTAGAACCGGCCCTGTGGGTCCTCTTCCTGCATGATATTCCCATGTGAATTTATTTCACGTGCTTTGCGATTGTGTAGGCTACTTAGTGCGTGATTTCTCTATTGTACTACATAACTGATAAGTTTGCTAAATGATGTAAATGTAAATAAGTCGTATACCTCCACTACACTACTATGATACACATCAGTGTGGATTAAGAAGTGAGTATACGCAATGCCCACTGAAAAAAAGCCCCCGCTATAGGACAACACAGTTATAGGAGATCACCATTATAGGACAACACCATTATAGGAGAACACAGTTATAGGACAACACAGTTATAGGACAACACCATTATAGGACAACACAGTTATAGGACAACACAGTTATAGGACAACACAGTTATAGGAGAACACAGTTATAGGACAACACCATTATAGGAGAACACAGTTATAGGAGAACACAGTTATAGGACAACACAGTTATAGGAGAACACAGTTATAGGACAATACAGTTAGAGAACAACACAGTTATAGGACAACACAGTAATAGGACAACACAGTTATAGGAGAACACAGTTATAGGACAAGACAGTTATAGAACAACACAGTTATAGAACAACACAGTTATAGGACAACACAGTTATAGGACAACACAGTTATAGAACAACACAGTTATAGGACAAGACAGTTATAGGACAACACAGTTATAGAACAACACAGTTATAGGACAACACAGTTATAGAACAACACAGTTATAGAACAACACAGTTATAGAACAACACAGTTATAGAACAACACAGTTATAGGACAACACAGTTATAGGACAACACAGTTATAGGACAAGACAGTTATAGGACAATACAGTATTAGGACAACACAGTTATAGGACAATACAGTTATAGGAGAACACAGTTATAGAACAACACAGTTATAGGACAACACATTTATAGAACAAGACAGTTATAGGACAACACAGTTATAGGAGAACACAGTTATAGAACAACACAGTTATAGGACAACACATTTATAGAACAAGACAGTTATAGGACAACACAGTTATAGGACAACACAGTTATAGGACAACACAGTTATAGGAGAACACAGTTATAGAACAACACAGTTATAGGACAACACATTTATAGAACAAGACAGTTATAGAACAACACAGTTATAGGACAACACAGTTATAGGACAACACCTTTATAGAACAACACAGTTATAGGAGAACACAGTTATAGAACAACACAGTTATAGGACAACACATTTATAGAACAAGACAGTTATAGGACAACACAGTTATAGAACAAGACAGTTATAGGACAATAAAGTATTAGGACAACACAGTTATAGGACAACACAGTTATAGGACAACACAGGTAGGCCCAGACAATCTATTCTATTCGTGCTCAGGAAACATAATTTCATATCATTTGTTGGAAGAAGATGTTTATTTTTGTCACTCATTGAAAGTTTCATTACTACTTTATTTCTTCTCTTCTAGTCAGAGTTTCCTTTGGATCACTGAAGTTTAAAGCTACAATCTGCAGTTGCTACATCCGATTTTTAAATGATCAATCCATTATGTGTACCCATTGATTCTTGAAGAATATAACTTATAAATGCCTCATGAGCTTAGTTCAGCTGTCACACCCCATCAGAACCCTAAATAGAAGCTTGTTTTACTCCAATGTTTGTAAACAATGTAAATGTAAACAAACACTATATATCCTCAAAACACGGTTACAACTATAACGTTGATATCATTAGTTAGGCTGCACTACCATATGCAGTGATGATCTCTGCCCCTTCTTTTATATACAGGATACAGTATGTAAACAAACACTATATATCCTCAAAACACGGTTCCAACTATAACGTTGATATCATGGATGGTCTGTCCTTGCATCCATAGCTCTGTCTATTAATCGGAGAGCGGTTACATTTCTCCAGGCCCATCCCTCAGCTTTTTACCAAAACAGAGGCGGGGCTTCCATTTTGTTATTGTTTCAATAAGGACTCTGGCTTTAAGCCTGTCTTTGTCTGTCTTACTGTTTCCATAAGGACTCTAGCTTTAAGCCTGTCTTTGTCTGTCTTACTGTTTCCATAAGGACTCTAGCTTTAAGCCTGTCTTTGTCTGTCTTACTGTTTCCATAAGGACTCTAACTTTAAGTCTGTCTTTGTCTGTCTTACTGTTTCAATAAGGACTCTGGCTTTAAGCCTGTCTTTGTCTGTCTTACTGTTTCCATAAGGACTCTGGCTTTAAGCCTGTCTTTGTCTGTCTTACTGTTTCCATAAGGACTCTGGCTTTAAGCCTGTCTTTGTCTGTCTTACTGTTTCAATAAGGACTCTGGCTTTAAGCCTGTCTTTGTCTGTCTTACTGTTTCCATAAGGACTCTGGCTTTAAGCCTGTCTTTGTCTGTCTTACTGTTTCCATAAGGACTCTAGCTTTAAGCCTGTCTTTGTCTGTCTTACTGTTTCAATAAGGACTCTAGCTTTAAGCCTGTCTTTGTCTGTCTTACTGTTTCCATAAGGACTCTAGCTTTAAGCCTGTCTTTGTCTGTCTTACTGTTTCCATGTACCATACTCCACAATAGAATACATGTTGCAACTCTCACACTCATTGGTTGTTACAATGTAACAAAGTGACAAAGCGTTACAATATTATGAACTTGTTTTGTGTTACAGAGTTGCAGACAGGTCTACAGCAGGTCTGTGTAGCAAGTCGGTGAGGCCCTTCCTTTCCATATCATTGATTAAAGTGTCCCCTGGTATGTTTCGTTTGGAAATAGCTACCAAGTAGGTACAGACATAGTTAGGCAGCAAAGAAGTTGTCAGAGAGAGGAGAGAGTCGTTGTTCAATACTAACCATTGTACATCAATCAATACAATTTTATTGAAGCTATTTTTTACAGCAGTCCGGCAAGTTTTCGGAAATCTTTACCCTTCTTTTTTGTTTTTCTTTTTCCATGGGCCTCTAACTTTTAACCCTTTTCTTTTTGTCTTTTTATGTTTAAAACCCCTAAGCTTTAAAGGGTTTAAGGATTTGCTGTTAAAGGGGGGTTTCCCCCAAAAATTTTTTAAACCTTTTTCTTTTTCCCTTTTCCCTTCCCCTTTTTTTAAATTCCCCTTCCTTTTCCCTTTTCCCCTTTTTGCCCTTTCCTTTCCTCCCCCCTCCCTTTGGTTTTTCCCCCTTTTTTCCCTTCCCCTTTTTGTTTTTTTTAAACCCTTTTTAAACCCCTTCTTTCTTTTTTAAATTTTTCCCCCCCTCTTTTCCCTTTAACCTTTTTCCTTTTCCCCTTCCCCCCCTTTTTCCCCCGGCCTCCTTTTTTTTCCCTTTCGCCCTTCCTTTTTTTTTTAAACTTTTTTTCCCTTTCCCTTTGCCCTTTTTTTTTTTCCCAAATCCCAGTTTTTTAAACCTGTTTTTTCTTTTTTCTTTTCCAAAGGATTTCCTACCCTTTAAGCCTTTTTCTTTCGTCCTTTTTTTTTCCCTTTCCTTTTTTTCCCCCTAGAAATACCTTTTTGAAAAAAATTTTTTTCCACTCCCAAATTGGTTTTTTTCCGGAAACAAAGGTTACCAAACCCCTTACTATTAAAACCTTTTTTTGGTTTTTTAAGAGGGGAGAATTTACCGGTTTGTAAAAGGGTAAGGCCCTTTTTTTCCCCAAAATCATTGTTTTTCCCCTTTTTTCCCTTTTGGAAAGGCCCCAAAGGTAAAAAAAATTTTGGGCAGCAAAGAAGTTGTGGGGGAAGAGGAAGGGGTTGTTTAAAACCTTGTAACCTTAATACAATTTTGGGGGAAAAGTAAGCAAAAATCCGCAAAGGGTTTCAAAGGGTTTGGGGCTTCAGATCCCGGGGTTAAAAACTTCCAAGCATGGGGCGAAGCCCCGGGGCCCCGGAAGGAGTTTTTTTTTTTTCATTTTTAACCCCTTTGAATTAAACTTTCCTTTGTTTTTCCCCCCTTTGTTTTTCCCTATATTTTTAATTTGTAACCCTTTCCCCTTCTTTATTTTTTTTTTACCCTTTTTTTAATAACTGTTTCACCAGCCCCCCCCTTTTTATTTGTAATATTTAAACCCCTTTTTACTAAGTTTTTTTTCCTTTTTTTTTTCAAACCCCCCTTAACTAGTAACTAATCCTTTTTAAACGGCCCCCAAACCCCCTTTCTTTTTTCCCCTTACCCCCCCTTTTTCCCCCCCCCCAGCCCCCCAAACCCCATTGAATCCCCACACCCTCTATCTACCTTTGTTTCCCTTTCAAAAACCCTTTCTTTTTCCCTTCTTTCCCCCCCCCCCCCCTTTTTTTTCCCCCTTTCCCCCCTTTTAAACTCAAAGCCTCTAGTTTTTTATCCTTTTTACTCAACCCCCTCCCCTTAGTAAACAATTTTTTTTAATAGGAACAAGTCTAAACAAACCGGGGCCCTATAGGAACAGCCCCGGGTTAGACACCCGGGGGTTTAGGTTTTAAAGGGGCCCTTTTTTTCTATTCCTTTTTAACCGAAACCCCCCTTTAAGGGGGAAAATCCGGAATAGGTCCAAAAAGGGCCCACGAGTAACTTGGGGTTTTAAAATCCCGGGGGGTAAACCCCTTTTTATTTTAACTTTTTTTAAATCCCCGGTCCCCCTACATTCCCTTCCGGAAAATTCCCCGTCCCAGCCCCCCAAAATATCGCAAGGTAACCCCTTTAACAAAATTTAACCCCTAATCCTTTTAATATTTCAAAAACCCCTCAAAAGGAAATTCCCTGTTAAACCCCAAATTTAAACCCCCCACGGGACTATCCTTAAAGGTAAAGCCCTTTCCTACCCTTGTTATAAAGGAAACACCCTTCTTTTAATCCTTTTACGGTCCCCCCCAAAATTTAGTACTTTCTTTATAACCGGTAAAAAACAGTAATTCCTTTTTTCCCGTAAACCCACCCCCTTACTAGAAAAAATTTTCCCGGGGGGGGGTTAAAAAGGGAAAAGGGGGCCCTTTATTGTCCTTTTTCCTGTTTTTAAACCCCGCCCTTTTTTTGTAACTTTCCCCTTTTTTTCCTCCCGCCACTAGTAACAAAACCCCTGTTTAACTTTTAAACCACCCCCCTTATTAACACCTGTTTTTCGGTAAACCCCCTTTAATTTTCATGTTTTTTAAATTTTTTCAAAAGCCCTTTTAATAAACTATTTTTCCTTTTAAACCCCTTTTTACAAAACCCCCCCCTACCTTTTTTTTCAAAAAACAAAAGGAAAATTTAAAACTTTTTTCCCCTTTGTTTTTTTTTAAAATAATAGAAAAAGATCCTTTGGCCACCTTTTTTGGGTCTACCCTTTTTTTGTTTTTTTTGTTATAGGGTTTTAAAACCCAGCCCAAATAGTAAATCCTTTAAAAAGGGAAAAAACACCCTATTAGTCCCTATTTTTTTTTTCCCGGGGTAAAACACCCCTTAAAAATTAACACCTGTTAAAAGGTCAAAAACCCCCTACTGTAACTATCCTGTTAACGGTCAAAAGCCCAATGGGTAACTATCCTTTATAGGGTTTCAAAAGCCCCAAATTTTTGTCCCCTTTATTTTTAATCCTTTAAACCCCTATGTAAAATTACCCGGGGTTAATAAGGTTTTCCAACGGGGCCCTCCCCTGGGTAATATGGGGGTTATAGGTAACACCCTAAGCACCGAAAATTACTCACCCCAAACTAGTAACTTTTCCTGTTAAAAGGGGTAAACCCGCCTCCCCAATAAATTTGGTAATCCTAAAATTTTTCTGAAAGGGATAACAGTATTTCCCCCCCTATTTAGAACTATCCGGTAAACTTTCAACAAAAGGGGTCAACATCCCTTTTTTCCCCCCCTTTAAGGAAAATTTTTCCTTTTTTTTCCCTGGTAAACCCCCCAGTCCCACTATTTAACTTCCTTTTTAATGGCCAAAAACCCCCCCCCACCCCCCCCTTTCCCTAATTTTTTTAATTTTTAAACGGTAAAACACCCCAAATAGAAACCACCCTGTTATACGGTAAAAAGCCCAAATAAAAATTTATCCTTTTTAATAGGCCCAAACACCCCTACTATAACACCTGTTATATCCAAAAACCCCACCCCCCCCCTACTAGTAACTATCCTTTTAAAGGGGGTAAAACAGCCCTATAGTAACTATTCCTTTTAAAAACCTTTCAACCCCCCCCCTACGGGAACTATTTTTTTAGGGTTTCAACAGCCCTACTAGAAAACTTACCCCGGGTAAAAGGGCAAAGCCATAATAACATCCTGTTTTTTAAAAGGGGAAAAAACCCCCCTATTTAGTAACAAATCCTGTAAACGGTAAACCCCTACTAGAAACTATCCGTTTTAAAAAAACGGTCAACACCCTATTTAGAAAACTTTTCCTTTTAAAGGGGCCAACAGCCCTACGGGTAACTATCGTTATCGGCAACCCCTATGTAACTACCTGTTTAATACGGCCCAACAGCCCAACAGTAACACCCGGGTTATACGCAACAGCCCACAGAACACCCGGTTATACGGTCAACAGCCCACGGGGAACAAACCTTTATCGGTAAAAACAGCCCTACAAAATATCCTTAAACGGTCAAAACCCCTTTACAAAAAAAATTTCCCTTTTATAGGGGGTCAACAGCCCTCCCTGGAACTATCCGTTTACGGTCAACACCCCCACGGGGAAACTATCCTGTTATGGGGCCAACACCCCCTATGGGTAATTTCCTGTTATCCGGTCAACACCCCTACTAGTAAA
The DNA here is from genome assembly GCA_902810595.1 of Coregonus sp. 'balchen'. Classification (NCBI taxonomy): domain Eukaryota; kingdom Metazoa; phylum Chordata; class Actinopteri; order Salmoniformes; family Salmonidae; genus Coregonus; species Coregonus sp. 'balchen'. The sequence continues at coordinate 17,247,322 of LR778278.1, read as the reverse complement.
CAAACCCTTTTTAAAAACGGTAAAACCACCCCTACTAAACACCCCTTTTAAAAACGGAACAACCCCTTACTAGAAACATCCTTTTAACGGCCAACAGCCCTATTTAGTAACTATCCTTTTTTATAAATTTAACACCCCTATTTAGAAAACTATCCTTTTATACGGTAAAACAGCCCTACTAGTAAAAATCCGAAAATACTTTTTCAACGGGCCCTTTACTAAACTACCCTGTTATAGGGAAAACACCCAAACTGTAACTTTTCCTTTTAATACGGAAAAACAGCCCTACTAGAAAATATCCTTTTTAATACGGTAAATAACAGCCCTACTAGTAACTTCCGGAATACGGTAAAAAGCCCTACTAGAAATACCCTTTTACCCGGGGTCAACACCCCTACTAGTAACTACCCCTTTTAAAAACGGTAAACCAGCCCTACTAAAAAATTTCCCTTTTTAAAGGGTTTCAAACCCTACTATTTCCCATCCTTTTAAAAGGGTTCAAAAAGCCCTACTAGTAACTACCCCCTTTTAATAGGGTCAACCCCCAAACCTAGTAATACCCTTTTTTTAGGGTCAACAGCCCTACTAGTAACTTTTGGGTAAAAAGGTAAACAGCCCTACTAGAAATACCCTTTTATACGGCCCAACACCCCCTATTTTTTTAACTACCCCGGTAATAACGGTCAAAAAAGCCCTACTAGTAACTATCCTGTAATACGGTAAAAAGCCAATTTCCCTACCCTTTTAAAAAGGGTTTCCAACGCCCTATAGAAAATATCCTGTTAAGGGTTTTCCAACCAGCCCTACTAGAAAACTATCCTTTTAAAAACGGTAAACACCCCCTCCCTAGTAACATCCTGTTTAGGGTTTCAACAGCCCTACTAGAAACTATTTTAAAAAAACGGTAAACACCCCCCTACAGTAACTATCCTTTTAAACGGTCAACAGCCCATTTAGAAAATATCCTTTTTAAAAGGGTAAAACAGCCCTACTAGAAAATTCCTTTTAATTCGGTCAACAGCCCAAATTATACTATCCTTTTTATAGGGAAAACACCCCTACAGTAACTTCCTTTTAATACGGTCAAACACCCTACTAGAACTACCGGGAAACGGTAACACCCTACTAGTAACTACCGGGAAAATGGTTTCAACGCCCTACTGGGAACTACCCCTTTTAAATCCCGGTCACAGCCCTACTAGAAAATCCTTTTAATAGGTTAAAAGGGGGGGCCCCTATTTAGTAACTATCCTGTAAAAAGGTAAACCAGCCCTACTAGAAAACACCCTTTAAAATAGGGTAAACACCCCTACAGTAACATCCTGTAAAAAGGGTTTCAACAGCCTACTAGAATATCCTGTTACGGTAAAACACCCCTACTAGTAACTTCCTGTTATACGGCAAAAGCCCACTAGAAATTTCCTGTTAAAACGGTAACACCCCCAATAGTAATTTCCCTTTTTAATACGGTAAACCCCCTTAACAGAAAACATCCTGTAAAAAAGGTAAAACCCCCCTTTACTAGTAATTTCCCTGTTAAAAAACGGTCAACACCCTACTAGTAAAGCCCCGGGTTAACTTAAAACCCCCTCTAGTAACTATCCTGTTTACGGTCAACAGCCCAAACTAGTAACTACCCTTTTAAAAAGGGTTCAACACCCCTTACTAAAAACTTCCTTTTTTTAGGGTTTCCACAGCCCTACTAGAAAACATCCTGTTAAAAGGTCAACCCCCCCGAGTCCCTATCCTGTTTTTATGGGCAAAGCCCAAATTAGAAAATTTCCCCTTTTTAAAAGGTCAACAGCCTACTAGTAACTATCCTGTTATACGGTCAACACCCCTACAAAGTAACTACCCCTGTAAAAAGGTCAACAGCCCTACTAGAAACTTCCTGTAATCGGCAACACCCCACGTAACTACCCTGTTAAAAGGGTCAACACCCAAAAACTATTTTTAACTTAAAACCTTATCCCTTTTAATAGGGGTAAACCACCCCCCTAGTAACTATCCTTTAATAGGGTCAAACCCCTAAAAAAAAACTATCCTGTTTACGGTAAACACCCCAATTAAAAACAAATCCGTAAAATAAAAACCCCCTTACTTTTAACTACCTGTTAAAAACGGTAAAACAGCCCTACTAAAAACTATCCTTTTTTTAGGTAACCAGCCCTATAGAAAAACTTCCTGTTATCGGTAAACACCCCCTACTATTTAACTACCCTGTTAAAACGGTCAAAAACCCTACTATAACTATCCTGTAATAGGAAAAACCCCCCCAAATTAGAAACATCCTTTTATAGGGTAAACGCCCTACTAGAAAACATCCTGTTTTTAAGGGGAAAAAACCCCCCTTTACTAGTAACTATCCTTTTTAATACGGTAAACCGCCCTATAAACTACCCGGAAATACGGCCCAACACCCCTCTAGAAACTACCCTTTTAAATACGGTCAAACCCCCCTACTAGAAAACTATCCGAAATACGGTCAACACCCTACTGTAACTATCCGGGAATACGGTCAACCCCCCCTACTAGAAAAACTATCCTGAATAGGGTTAAACCCCCCTACTAGTAACTATCCTTGTTAAACGGTCAACAGCCCTCTAGAAACCCATCCGTTATCCCGGTCAAACCCAATAGTAAAAATCCGGAATACGGTCAAACAGCCCAAACTAGAAAATATCCTTTTTAAAAGGGGCAACACCCTACTATTAACTATCCTTTTATTACGGTAAACCAGCCCTACTAGTAAAAAACCCTTTGTAATGGGGCAACAGCCCTACAAACTACCCTGAAAATCGGTAAAACAGCCCTCCCTGTAATTTATCCTGTTATACGGCCCAAACACCCTACTAGTAAATTTCCTTTTTACACGGTAAACCCGCCCAAATAGTAACTTCCTGAATACTTTCAAAACCCCCTTTACTATTTAACTACCCTTTTTTTTAATACGGCAAAGCCCTACTGAAAACTATCCTTTTAATACGGTCAACAGCCCCAAAGAAACTACCCTGTTATACGGTAAAAAACCCCCTATTTATTTAAACTACCCCTGTAATGGGTCAACAGCCCTACTGTAACTACCTTTTTAATGGGTAAAACACCCTACTAAAAAATATCCTTTTTAGGCCCAACAGCCCTATTTGAAACCTATCCTGAAATACGGTAAACAGCCCACTGGTAACTATCCTTTTAAACGGTAAAACCCCCCCACAAATAACGACCCTTTTTAAAAGGTTAAAACCACCCTTTACTATAACTACCCGGAATACGGTCAACAGCCCTCTATTTAACAAACCTTTATACGGTCAACCCCCCTACAGTAACTTTTCCTGTTTTTACTTTTAAACCCCTACTAGAAAAAATATCCTGAATCGGTAAACAGCCCTCTAAAACCTACCCTTTTATACCCCCCCAAAAATAAACAACCCCTACTAGAAAACTATCCGTTATACGGAAAACCCCCCCACTAAAAATATCCTGTAATACGGTCAACCCCCTACTAGTAACATCCGGGAATAGGTTTCCCAAAGGCCCAACTAAAACCCTTCCGGGATTACGGCCCCAACAGCCCTCTAGTAACTACCCGGGTAATAGGGCCCAAAAACCCCATTTAGAAAACATCCTGAATCGGTAAACACCCCTACTAGTAACTACCTTTTATACGGGCCCCAAACCCCTACTAGCCCTATCCGGTAATACGGCCCAACCCTAAGAAAAAAAATTCCTTTTAATAGGGTTTAAAACACCCCACTAGTAAAAATCCCGTAAAAACGGTCAAAAACCCAAAACTAAAAAACTACCCTTTAAAGGGGGGTCAACCCCCTATAGTAACTATCCTTTTAATACGGTCAACCCCCCAAATAGAAACCACCCTTAATAGGGTCAACGGGCCCACAGTAACTATTTTTAAATAGGGGTAAACACCCCCCTACTATAATTTCCTTTTAAAAACGGAAACAGCCCTATAGTAACTACCTTTTAATACGGTCAACGCCCTACTAAACATCCTTTAAAAACGGTAAAAACCCCCTCCTAGTAACTATTGAATACGGTAAACCCAAAAAAACCCCTTACTTTTAACCCAAACCCTTTTAAAAATAAAAAGGGTAAACGCCCTACTAGAACTATCCTGTAATACGGTCAAAAAAGCCCTACTAGAAATTTACCCTTTATACGGTCCCACCCATTAAAAACTACCCTTTTTAAAAAGGGGCCCAACCCCCCTACAGAAAACTTCCGGGTTTACGGTCAAAAACCCCTACTAAACTATCCTTTTATACGGCCAACACCCCTACAGAAAACTATCCTGTTAAAAACGGTCAACAGCCCTACTAGTAACTATCCGGGAATTATGGGCCAAAAGCCCCTACTAGAAAATATCCTGTTTTACCGCCCAACACCCCTACTGGGAAATCCGGTTATAGGGTAAACCACCCCTTCCTAGTAACTATCCTTTTAAAAACGGTAACACCCCCAACTTTTAACATCCTGTTATACGGTAAAAAACCCCTATAGAACTACCCTGTTTAATACGGTCAAAAAAGCCCTATTTAGTAACTATCCTGTTAAAACGGTCAAAGCCCTACTGGAACATCCTTTTTAAAACGGTCAAACCCAATATAACATCCTTTTAATACGGTCAACACCCCAAATATTTAACTTCCTGTATTACGGTAAACCCGCCCTCCCGAAACTATCCTTTTAATAGGGTTTAAACCAGCCCAAAATAGTAACTACCTGTAATACGGTCAAACCCCTCCCTAAACTTTTCCCTTTTATAGGGAAAAACAGCCCTACAGAAAAATTTTCCTGAAAAGGGAAAAACCCGGGCCCTACTAGAATTTTCCTTTTAATAGGGTTTCCCCAAGCCCCACTAGAAACATCCTGTTTACGGTCAAAAGCCCTATTTAGAAACCATCCTTTTATCAACAGCCTTCCTCTTGCTTTGGGCCCCCCAACCCGGCCCTTTCAGTTTTCCGCCTGGCCAACCGCCCTAATTCCCCCTCTGGGTTTTTAAGGAAAAAACCCCTACTAGTAACTACCCTTTAAATACGGTAAACACCCCTACTAGTAATATCCTTTTAAAACGGTAAAACCACCCCACTATTTAACTTTTCCTGTTTACGGAAAACAGCCCTACTAGAAAACATCCTGGTTAAAAACGGTAACACCCCTACTGAAAACTACCCTTTTTTAAAAAAGGGTTCAACACCATATTTAGTAATTTATCCTGTAATAGGTCAACACCCTTAACTAGTAAATTGTAAACGGTTTAACAGCCCTACTAGTAATATCCTGTTATACGGTAAAACAGCCCAAATAGTAAACCCCTGTAATAGGGTTTAAAACAGCCCTCCCGGTAATTTCCCTTTTAAATAGGGGAAAACCCATTCCCAAACTAGTAACTATCCTTTTAATAGGGGTCAACAGCCCTACAAAGAAACACCCTTAATACGGTCAACAGCCCTACTATTTAATTTATCCGGAAATACGGTCCCACCCCCCTACTATAACATCCTGTTATACGGTCAACACCCTGCTAGTAACATCCGGGTTTTTTTAGGGAAAAAACAGTTTACTAGAAACTTTTCCTGTAAAAACGGTAAAACCCCCCCTACTATTAACTTTTCCTTAATACGGTAAACACCCCCTCCTATAAACTATCCAAAAAATGGTCAACACCCCACTAGTAATATCCTGTTATACGGCCCAAACACCCTACAAAAATATCCTTTTATAGGTTAACGGCCCCCTACTAGTAACTTTTCCTTTGTTTACGGTCAACAGCCCAACTGGAACATCCTTTTTATACGGTCAACACCTTAGTAACTACCGAAATACGGTCAACGGGCCCATAGAAACTATCCTGTTAAAACGCCCAACCCCTCCCTAGTAAAACTACCCTTTTTTTTTTTTTTAATAGGGTTTCCAACACCCTACTAGTCCTATCCTTTAATAGGCCCAACAGCCCTACTAGAAAATACCCTTTGTAATACGGCCCAACACCCCTACTTTAACTATCCTTTTTAAAACGGTAAACCCCCCCACAAAGAAAACTATTTTTAAACGGTCAACACCCCCTACTAGAAACATCCTGTAAAAAGGGTTTCAACGCCTTTATAGAAACCCATCCTGTTAACGGTCAACGCCCTACTAGAAATACCCCGGTAATACGGTAAACACCCTGCTAAAAACTACCCGGGTTTACGGTAAAACATTTTCTACTAGAAAACTACCTTTTAATACGTCAACAGCCCTCCCTAGAACACCCTTTAATACGGTAAAACACCCCTACCTAAAAACTATCCTTTAAACGGTAAAACAGCCCTACTGTAACAAATCCTTTTAAAAGGGTTCAACACCCCTCCCTAGAACTTTTCCGTTAAAAACGGTCACAGTTTTACTAGAAAAACTATCCTGTAATAGGGTTTCCACCCCCTATATTTAAACATGGAAATAGGGTAAACCCACCCCCCTACTAGAAAATATCCGTAATAGGGTTTCAAACCCAAATAGTAATTTCCCCTGAAAATACGGTAAAACAGCCCTATAAAAACTATCCTTTATATGGTCAAAAAAGCCCTACTAGAAACTATCCTTTTTAAATGGTAAAACCGCCCACAGTAACTATCCTTTTAAACGGTAAAAGCCCTATTTATAACTATCCTGTTATACGGTCAACACCCCAAATAGTAAAAAACCCTTTATCCCGGTAAAACAGCCCAAATAGAAAACCCTGTTATACGGTCAACGCCCTACTAGAAAATATCCGGGTTTTTAGGGTTCAAACGGGGCCCCATAGTAATATCCTTAAAAGGCCAACAGCCCTTACTGGGAATCCCCCTGAAAATACGGTAAAACAGCCTACTATTAACTATCCTGTAATACGGTCAAAACCCCACTAGTCCCTACCCTTTTTATACGGTCAACGGGCCCCTTTAACTAAAAACTACCCTGTTATTTTGGTAAACCCAGCCCTACTAGTAAACCCCGTTATGGTCAAAAGCCCTCTAGAAACTACCCTGTAATCCCGGCCCAACGGGCCCTACTAGTAACTATCCTTTATACGGTCAACACCCCTCTAGAAACTACCCTTAAATTTGGTCAACAGCCCTACTAGTAAACACCGGTAAAAGGGGCCCAACAGCCCTACTATAATATCCTTTTTTAAAACGGTCAACAGCCCTAATTTACTTCCTGAAATACGTCAACACCCCTCAAGAACTATCCTGTAATCGGTCAAAAGCCCTACTAGTAATTTATCCTGTAATACGGTCAAAAGCCCAAAAAAAACTAGAAAACTATCCTTTTTATACGGTAAACCCAGCCCTACTAGTAACTACCCTGTAAATAGGGTTTAAAAACACCCCTACTAGTAACTACCGGTTATAGGGGTCAACAGCCCTACGGGTAACTACCCTTTTTTAACGGCCCAACAGCCCCTAGAAACTACCCTGTTAAAAGGGGAAACAGCCCCTACTAGAAAAACTATCCTGTAATAGGGGGTCAAAACCCTCAAAAGGTAACTATCCTTTTAAACGGTAAACACCCCCCTACTAGAACCCTCCCCTTTTAAAGGGTAAAAGCCCCTACTAGTAACTACCTTTTAAAAGGGTTTCAAAGAAGGGTTAAACTATCCTGTAATACGGTCAACACCCTACTATTAACATCCTGAATACGGAAAAACAGCCCTACTAGTTACCCTGTAATACGGTCAAAAAGCCCTACTAGAAAACTACCTGTTAAAAAACGGCAAAAGCCCCAACAAGTACTAGTAACTATCCTGTAATACGGTCAACAGCCCTACTAGTAACTATCCTGTTATACGGTCAACAGCCCTACTAGTAACTATCCTGTTATACGGTCAACAGCCCTACTAGTAACTATCCTGTAATACGGTCAACAGCCCTACTAGTAACTATCCTGTTATACGGTCAACAGCCCTACTAGTAACTATCCTGTTATACGGTCAACAGCCCTACTAGTAACTATCCTGTAATACGGTCAACAGCCCTACTAGTAACTATCCTGTTATACGGTCAACAGCCCTACTAGTAACTATCCTGTAATACGGTCAACAGCCCTACTAGTAACTATCCTGTTATACGGTCAACAGCCCTACTAGTAACTATCCTGTTATACGGTGAACTCTCTTCTCAACAGTGCAGTGGGCGGCAGGTAGCTTAGTGGTTAAGAGCGTTGTGCCAGTAACCGAAAGGTCGCTGGTTCTAATCCCCGAGCCGACTAGGTGAAAAATCTGTCAATTTGCCCTTGAGCAAGGCACTTAACCCTAATTGCTCCTGTAAGTCGCTCTGGATAAGAGCGTCTGCTAAATGACTAAAATGTAAAATGCAGTGACTATGACAAAATATTGAATAAAGGCAATTATTAGACAAAAAGACCACAAAAGGATACCATGTCAATTAAATAGGTAACATGGTCCTCCTGTAGAGTATGTTCCTGTAATTTTGGCAGGTTGATGTTTATTGTCATGAGTCTTGCCCTGGAGGCAGAACTGAGCGGTTTCTGCTAAATGGGCCAGCTGCAAAGTCATAATTGGCTGTATCGTAAAAATGCATTATTTTTTTTTCGTTTGCTTTTTTGGTGAGGGTAAGGCATTAGTGGTAAAGGGTAGGGTTAAGGTTAGAGTTAGGTTTAAAGTAAGATTTTCTTTTTGACTTTGTGGCCCGTGCCAGCTAGTGAACTCTCTACAGAGCTGCCTCCAGGACGTGAGTCATCCCAATAAAAAGCCAACCGGCATAATTTGGCAATGAAATGTTCTCTAGAGTCAGATTAACTTGTAGATACCATTTTAATGTCTCTGCATCCAGTAATATAATATAATATAATATAATATAATATAATATAATATAATATAATAATAATATGCCATTTAGCAGACGCTTTTATCCAAAGCGACTTACAGTCATGTGTGCATACATTTTTACGTATGGGGTGGTCCCGGGGATCGAACCCACTACCCTGGCGTTACAAGCGCCGTGCTCTACCAGCTGAGCTACAGAGGACCACAAAAGACACGGTCTTAGTGACCTAGGTTTAGGGAATCCAAAGGGCTGTCTCCCAATGCACTGTGAGGCTTTGCCCCATAAATGGGTGCACAACTGGGCATTCCCACAGTAAATGTAGGAGGGTTCCCCCCACCATCTCCAACATACATCATATTGGAACAAACCTATCCTGTACATTATGTGGTGTGAGATCAAATCTATGAAAGACATTTAATTGTATACCTTTTTTCCCTTGGCTTCTCTGGCGTACAGTGAGGGGGGAAAAGTATTTGATCCCCTGCTGATTTTGTACGTTTGCCCACTGACAAAGAAATGATCAGTCTATAATTTTAATGGTAGGTTTATTTGAACAGTGAGAGACAGAATAACAACAAAAAAATCCAGAAAAACGCATGTCAAAAATGTTATAAATTGATTTGCATTTTAATGAGGGAAATAAGTATTTGACCCCTCTGCAAAACATGACTTAGTACTTGGTGGCAAAACCCTTGTTGGCAATCACAGAGGTCAGACGTTTCTTGTAGTTGGCCACTAGGTTTGCACACATCTCAGGAGGGATTTTGTACCACTCCTCTTTGCAGATCTTCTCCAAGTCATTAAGGTTTCGAGGCTGACGTTTGGCATCTCGAACCTTCAGCTCCCTCCACAGATTTTCTATGGGATTAAAGTCTGGAGACTGGCTAGGCCACTCCAGGACCTTAATGTGCTTCTTCTTGAGCCACTCCTTTGTTGCCTTGGCCGTGTGTTTTGGGTCATTGTCATGCTGGAATACCTATCCACAACCCATTTTCAATGCCCTTGCTGAGGGAAGGAGGTTCTCACCCAAGATTTGACGGTACATGGCCCCGTCCATCGTCCCTTTGATGCGGTGAAGTTGTCCTGTCCCCTTAGCAGAAAAACACCCCCTCAGCATAATGTTTCCACCTCCATGTTTGACGGTAGGGATGGTATTCTTGGGGTCATAGGCAGCATTCCTCCTCCTCCAAACACGGCGAGTTGAGTTGATGCTAAAGAGCTCCATTTTGGTCTCATCTGACCACAACACTTTCACCCAGTTCTCCTCTGAATCATTCAGATGTTCATTGGCAAACTTCAGACAGGCCTGTATATGTGCTTTCTTGAGCAGGGGGACCTTGCGGGCGCTGCAGGATTTCAGTCCTTCACGGCGTAGTGTGTTACCAATTGTTTTCTTGGTGACTATGGTCCCAGCTGCCTTGAGATCATTGGCAAGATCCTCCCGTGTAGTTCTGGGCTGATTCCTCACCGTTCTCATGATCATTGCAACTCCACGAGGTGAGATCTTGCATGGAGCCCCAGGCCGAGGGAGATTGACAGTTCTTTTGTGTTTCTTCCATTTGCGAATAATCGCACCAACTGTTGTCACCTTCTCACCAAGCTGCTTTGCGATGGTCTTGTAACCCATTCCAGCCTTGTGTAGGTCTACAATCTTGTCTCTGACATCCTTGGAGAGCTCTTTGGTCTTGGCCATGGTGGAGAGTTTGGAATCTGATTGATTGATTGCTTCTGTGGACAGGTGTCTTTTATACAGGTAACAAGCTGAGATTAGGAGCACTCCCTTTAAGAGTGTGCTCCTAATCTCAGCTCGTTACCTGTATAAAAGACACATGGGAGCCAGAAATCTTTCTGATTGAGAGGGGGTCAAATACTTATTTCCCTCATTAAAATGCAAATCAATTTATAACATTTTTGACATGCGTTTTTCTGGATTTTGTTGTTGTTATTCTGTCTCTCACTGTTCAAATAAACCTACCATTAAAAATATAGACTGATCATTTCTTTGTCAGTGGGCAAACGTACAAAATCAGCAGGGGATCAAATACTTTTTTCCCCTCACTGTATATCTGAGATAATATATTTCTCAAGTTTTCACAGGTGCCATTATTAAACCTTTAACAGCATTTTGTAACGTAAAGAAGCTGATTGTACGGAGCTTGGGTAGTCTTCTACAACATTGTTGACATAATGTGTAATCTATAAAAATAAATAAAGAGAGTTGCATAGTAACGTATTGGATAAAACACCAACATGACGGCGAAACGTTGGTGTTTTACCCACAATACATTACTGGGAGGTTATAACATATGTGACTCTCTTTGTTTATATAGCTTACAGTTTATTCCCCCTTAGTCAGCACCTCTACACTAAATCATATCCTCTGGGTGTGTCCTTAGTCAGCACCTCTACACTAAATCATATCCTCTGGGTGTTTCATTAGTCAGCACTTCTACACTAAATCATATCCTCTGGGTGTGTCCTTAGTCAGCACCTCTACACTAAAACATATCCTCTGGGTGTGTCCTTAGTCAGCACCTCTACACTAAATCATATCCTCTGGGTGTGTCGTTAGTCAGCACCTCTACACTAAATCATATCCTCTGGGTGTGTCCTTAGTCAGCACCTCTACACTAAATCATATCCTCTGGGTGTGTCCTTAGTCAGCACCTCTACACTAAATCATATCCTCTGGGTGTGTCCTTAGTCAGCACCTCTACACTAAATCATATCCTCTGGGTGTGTCCTTAGTCAGCACCTCTACACTAAATCATATCCTCTGGGTGTGTCCTTAGTCAGCACCTCTACACTAAATCATATCCTCTGGGTGTGTCCTTAGTCAGCACCTCTACACTAAATCATATCCTCTGGGTGTGTCCTTAGTCAGCACCTCTACACTAAATCATATCCTCTGGGTGTGTCCTTAGTCAGCACCTCTACACTAAATCATATCCTCTGGGTGTGTCCTTAGTCAGCACCTCTACACTAAATAATATCCTCTGGGTGTGTCCTTAGTCAGCACCTCTACACTAAATCATATCCTCTGGGTGTGTCCTTAGTCAGCACCTCTACACTAAATCATATCCTCTGGGTGTGTCCTCAGTCAGCACCTCTACACAAAACATATCATCTGGGTGTGTCCTCAGTCAGCACCTCTACACTAAATCATATCCTCTGGGTGTGTCCTCAGTCAGCACTTCTACACTAAATCATATCCTCTGGGTGTGTCCTTAGTCAGCACCTCTACACTAAATCATATCCTCTGGGTGTGTCCTTAGTCAGCACCTCTACACTAAATCATATCCTCTGGGTGTGTCCTTAGTCAGCACCTCTACACTAAATCATATCCTCTGGGTGTGTCCTTAGTCAGCACCTCTACACTAAATCATATCCTCTGGGTGTGTCCTTAGTCAGCATGATGGGACGCTGACCGGTTGGATCATTGAAATATAATTAAACTTTGGTACAACCATAATTTTAATTGTATTAACTAAGGTTTAACAATTTCCACTTGTCTATGTTTTGTTTTATTTTTTGGAGGATGGGAAGCATATTGATATCCACTATCTTATCTAACTCTGATGTCAATAGAATCCCCAGATACTTCATACCTGATTGTATCCACATGAAATGAAACCGAAACCGATTCCGATTTTAGAGTGGAAATATTCACCGATAACCGATATATCTGCTGATATTTGTATTATTATAGCTGGAATGAAATAAATAAAAAATACAATTAAGTATGGATTGTGCTTAAAACAGCCCTACAACGGTACTGAGAAAACTGATTTCTTAAATTTGAGGAAAGAACATTTTAATGTAAGCACCACGTATATGTTGTGAAATTGTTTTAGATATTACTTGTTAGATATTACTGCGCTGTCGGAGCTAGAAGCACAAGCATTTCGCTACACCCGCAATAACATCTGCTAAACACGTGTATGTGACCAATAACATTTGATTTGATTTGACATAAAGTTAACGAGCAACAGCAAAAAACGTTTTAATGGAAAAACTGTCTGTTACTGTAATGAAAGGAGGATAAACTGCACTGATTCCTAAGAATTGTCCGTGGCTGTGAAGAATGACGTGTGTTCAACGTATTGGTATTTCTATTGTTTTCATTGATTGCAGGGCTGTAGCCACGGAGTTCTGGTAGTTGTTTACTTGAAAGGAAAAACATCAGTCACAAAATTGACCTCTGGCACAGAGCCGTCTCTCGCCCCCAAGCTTTGCCTTGCTATCTGGGATCCTTGAGACGTCCCTACCCCCCATTGAAGTTGACATTTTAAAATGGTTACGGTTAAGGGTTAAGGGTTCGGGTTAGGAAAAGGGTCACGGTTAGGGTAGGAGTTAAGGTTAGGGTTAAGGTTCGGGTTAGGTAAGGGGTCACGGTTAGGGTAGGAGTTAGGGTTAAGGTTCGGGTTAGGTAAGGGTCACGGTTAGGGTAGGAGTTAGGGTTAGGGTTAAGGTTCGGGTTAGGTAAGGGTCACGGTTAGGGTAGGAGTTAAGGTTAGGGTTAAGGTTCGGGTTAGGTAAGGGTCACGGTTAGGGTAGGAGTTAGGGTTAGGGTTAAGGTTCGGGTTAGGTAAGGGGTCACGGTTAGGGTAGGAGTTAGGGTTAGGGTTAAGGTTCGGGTTAGGAAAAGGGTCACGGTTAGGGTAGGAGTTAAGGTTAGGGTTAAGGTTCGGGTTAGGTAAGGGGTCACGGTTAGGGTAGGAGTTAGGGTTAGGGTTAAGGTTCGGGTTAGGTAAGGGTCACGGTTAGGGTAGGAGTTAAGGTTAGGGTTAAGGTTCGGGTTAGGTAAGGGTCACGGTTAGGGTAGGAGTTAAGGTTAGGGTTAAGGTTTGGGTTAGGTAAGGGTCACGGTTAGGGTAGGAGTTAGGGTTAGGGTTAAGGTTCGGGTTAGGTAAGGGTCACGGTTAGGGTAGGAGTTAAGGTTAGGGTTAAGGTTCGGGTTAGGTAAGGGGTCACGGTTAGGGAACGTCAGGTTCTCTCACACAGCTAGTTAGCTGGTTAGATGGGGGCGGCGAAACGGGAAGTTGGAACAGTCCCTGATAAGCGTCAACCCATGCATCAAAACGTTGCTACGAAGCGCTACTTTGTAATCTGCTATGTTTGTTTTTTTGTGTGCCTCTGAAAACATTTGAATGAGCTTGAGGAATATCCTTCGCAAAAAGCAAATATAACACACCAGATTTGGCAGGCTTCACTAAAGGGCTGTAACGTTGACATTACCACAGAGTTGAACGTTCTTAGCACAGCACTTACAGTATGTGCTGTTGACAGAGAACCTGGAAGGATCATATGAGCTGTTGACAGAGTACCTGGAAGGATCATATGAGCTGTTGACAGAGTACCTGGAAGGATCATATGAGCTGTTGACAGAGTACCTGGAAGGATCATATGAGCTGTTGACAGAGAACCTGGAAGGATCATATGAGCTGTTGACAGAGAACCTGGAAGGATCATATGAGCTGTTGACAGAGAACCTGGAAGGATCATATGAGCTGTTGACAGAGAACCTGGAAGGATCATATGAGCTGTTGACAGAGTACCTGGAAGGATCATATGAGCTGTTGACAGAGAACCTGGAAGGATCATATGAGCTGTTGACAGAGTACCTGGAAGGATCATATGAGCTGTTTACAGAGTACCTGGAAGGATCATATGTGACCGACCGGCTCGATTTGGTCTTATGTAGCAAAATTTGAAATTGTGTTTTTTACATTGAATAAAAGTATAGACTCAGAGCTAGAAAATGGTATATCATACACTACAGTTGAGGAATAATGGGAAAGTAATTCTGCTTTGAAATTAGATTAACATGTAACCTCACTTTTGAAAAAATGGCCCTTGAACGTTTTGGTAAACCTACTGGAGAGCTCTTCTTTGTCTACACCCATTCAGCATCATTCACACCCTCTTAAGCCTTAGCCCCACCCATCTCTTTAGGGATTCACATGTGAGGCCATGTGCTAAACAACCAAATGATTTCAAGTCTAAACTTAGCGCGTTGTCAGATTGTCCGTTCGTAAATTCAGAGCATTTAGCTCTCGGAGCATTCAGAGCGCACACTGGACGCTCTGGCGGAGGAGTAGGGTTGATCTGAGCGTTCTGACCTAACAACAGCAGTCAAGCACCCAAGCTAACGTTGGCTAGCTTGCTAGCTACTTCCAGACACAAATGAGAGAACAGCTCACTCTGACCATTTTACTCGCCCTAGCAGAGCTGGTTAGGCTGTTTTTATGTTCTCCAGAGCGTTGGTGACTGTAATTGTGCTGCTGGCAACAATTTAATTACGCTTTTTTGCCAACGTCTACTGACACCAGCCATATTCAACCGGTGTTGAGCATTCGTAAATTCATCAGTTATTCCGTGCTCTGGCACACTCAGACGAGAGTGCTCTGAAATCGGAGTAGATAGCCAGAGCGAATTTACCAGCTACGTCTATCGACAGTTGTCGCAGTGACATCATAAACATTCTATTGAAATAGTTACTTGCATAGTTGAGTCTTTTGTTTAGACATGTAGCTAGCTAGTTAGCTAGCTAAACAATGAACCATAATCCCAACTCATAACGTTACTACCCTGCATGAATCTGCAGGTAGCTAACCAACCAGGTTCAATGTTAGCTAGCTAACATTAGGCTATAACTAGCAATGCAAATGGCTCTGAGATACAAATAATATTACTACACGTAACTTTAGCTAGCGAGCAAGCCAGCTAACAGTACGCTTTAACTTACATTTTAGTCATTTAGCAGACGCTCTTATCCAGAGCGACTTACAGTTAGTGAGTGCATACATTTTCATACTGGCCCCCCGTGGGAAACGAACCCACAACCCTGGCATTGCAAGCACCATGCTCTACCAACTGAGCTACAGGGGACAACTTGAAATGAAAACAACTTTCTGACTAAATTAGAAACTTGTAATATATATATCTGAAAATGTAGCTAGCTAGACTATCTTACCCGTAGACATGGATGGACGCTTCTCCCTCTCTATCACGGATGCCATGGTTGCCCTTAGTTTGAAGATGTAATCCGGAGACAGGTGTTTTAACCAACAGCTTTCTGTGTGTTCTCTTTTTGACTCCGTCTGCATATTTGCAATCAAACGCCAGAATTGACTCCATCTCCTTAGCTATCACATCATCTCATTCCACCGGGCATTCCAATGATTTCAAAACTCGTTCCTCCAGAAAGTGGAGAGCAACACTTCTGCAGTTCTACTACAGATTATAAGAAAGAGGGAGGGGGTGAGGGAAGGGTGAGGGAGGGGGGTGAGACCTAAAGGGTTAGGTTGAGGGGTGAGGGAAGGGTGAGGGAAAGGGGGTGAGACCTAAGGGGTTGAGGGGTGAGGGAAGGGTGAGGGAGGGGGTGAGACCTAAAGGGTTAGGTTGAGGGGTGAGGGAGAGGGGTGAGACCTAAAGGGTTAGTTTGAGGGGTGAGGGAGAGGGGTGAGACCTAAAGGGTTAGGTTGAGGGGTGAGGGTGAGCAAAAGGGGTGAGGGAAGGGTGAGGGAGGGGGGTGAGACCTAAAGGGTTAGGTTGAGGGGTGAGGGTGAGCAAAAGGGGTGAGGGAAGGGTGAGGGAGGGGGGTGAGACCTAAAGGGTTAGGTTGAGGGGTGAGGGAAGGGTGAGGGAGGGGGGTGAGACCCGAGGGGTGAGAGAGAGGGAGTGGGGTGCGTATTGGGACTGGGGCTAGCAGCTTGTAGCCGCTAGTAGATACAGTGAGGGAAAAAAGTATTTGATCCCCTGCTGATTTTGTACGTTTGCCGACTGACAAAGAAATGATCAGTCTATAATTTTTAATGGTAGGTTTATTTGAACAGTGAGAGACAGAATAACAACAACAAAATCCAGAAAAACGCATGTCAAAAATGTTATAAATTGATACGCATTTTAATGAGGGAAATAAGTATTTGACCCCCTCTCAATCAGAAAGATTTCTGGCTCCCAGGTGTCTTTTATACAGGTAACGAGCTGAGATTAGGAGCACACTCTTAAAGGGAGTGCTCCTAATCTCAGTTTGTTACCTGTATAAAAGACACCTGTCCACAGAAGCGATCAATCAATCAGATTCCAAACTCTCCACCATGGCCAAGACCAAAGAGCTCTCCAAGGATGTCAGGGACAAGATTGTAGACCTACACAAGGCTGGAATGGGCTACAAGACCATCGCCAAGCAGCTTGGTGAGAAGGTGACAACAGTTGGTGCGATTATTCGCAAATGGAAGAAACACAAAATAACTGTCAATCTCCCTCGGCCTGGGGCTCCATGCAAGATCTCACCTCGTGGAGTTGCAATGATCATGAGAACGGTGAGGAATCAGCCCAGAACTACACGGGAGGATCTTGTCAATGATCTCAAGGCAGCTGGGACCATATTCACCAAGAAAACAATTGGTAACACACTACGCTGTGAAGGACTGAAATCCTGCAGCGCCCGCAAGGTCCCCCTGCTCAAGAAAGCACATATACAGGGCCGTCTGAAGTTTGCCAATGAACATCTGAATGATTCAGAGGAGAACTGGGTGAAAGTGTTGTGGTCAGATGAGACCAAAATTGAGCTATTTGGCATCAACTCAACTTGCCTTGTTTGGAGGAGGAGGAATGCTGCCTATGACCCAAGAACACCATCCCCACCATCAAACGTGGAGGTGGAAACATTATGCTTTGGGGGTGTTTTTCTGCTAAGGGGACAGGACAACTTCACCGCATCAAAGGGACGATGGATGGGGCCATGTACCGTCAAATCTTGGGTGAGAACCTCCTTCCCTCAGCCAGGGCATTGAAAATGGGTCGTGGATGGGTATTCCAGCATGACAATGACCCAAAACACACGGCCAAGGCAACAAAGGAGTGGCTCAAGAAGAAGCACATTAAGGTCCTGGAGTGGCCTAGCCAGTATCCAGACCTTAATCCCATAGAAAATCTGTGGAGGGAGCTGAAGGTTCGAGTTGCCAAACGTCAGGCTCGAAACCTTAATGACTTGGAGAAGATCTGCAAAGAGAAGTGGGACAAAATCCCTCCTGAGATGTGTGCAAACCTGGTGGCCAACTACAAGAAACGTCTGACCTCTGTGATTGCCAACAAGGGTTTTGCCACCAAGTACTAAGTAATGTTTTGCAGAGGGGTCAAATACTTAATTCCCTCACTAAAATGCAAATCAATTTATAACATTTTTGACATGTGTTTTTCAGGATTTTTTTGTTGTTATTCTGTCTCTCACTATTCAAATAAACCTACCATTAAAAGTATAGACTGATCATGTCTTTGTCAGTGGGCAAACGTACAAAATCAGCAGGGGATCAAATACTTTTTTCCCCTCACTGTATACAGTATCTCACATGCACTAATGCATGTCTCGATTGAGCCGATATTTATTTCATGCTATTGAAGAAAGGGGCCTAGGAATCACACACTCCATCACTGGCTTTCACTGTTATCATGTTTTAGTAGAGAAAAGTGAAAACCCAAGATAAAAAATGTTTTGTCCAGAAACATGCCAAAAAGAGTGGGTATGTATGTGACAATGTATGTTGTTATATGAAAGTCTCATAGGCTACTGTACGAACAAATGGGTTACAATTCTCCTATATCCTCAGTGTTGCATTGAACATACAGTGGGGGGAAAAAAGTATTTAGTCAGCCACCAATTGTGCAAGTTCTCCCACTTAAAAAGATGAGAGAGGCCTGTAATTTTCATCATAGGTACACGTCAACTATGACAGACAAAATGAGATTTTTTTTTCTCCAGAAAATCACATTGTAGGATTTTTAATGAATTTATTTGCAAATTATGGTGGAAAATAAGTATTTGGTCAATAACAAAAGTTTCTCAATACTTTGTTATATACCCTTTGTTGGCAATGACACAGGTCAAACGTTTTCTGTAAGTCTTCACAAGGTTTTCACACACTGTTGCTGGTATTTTGGCCCATTCCTCCATGCAGATCTCCTCTAGAGCAGTGATGTTTTGGGGCTGTCGCTGGGCAACACAGACTTTCAACTCCCTCCAAAGATTTTCTATGGGGTTGAGATCTGGAGACTGGCTAGGCCACTCCAGGACCTTGAAATGCTTCTTACGAAGCCACTCCTTCGTTGCCCGGGCGGTGTGTTTGGGATCATTGTCATGCTGAAAGAACCAGCCACGTTTCATCTTCAATGACCTTGCTGATGGAAGGAGGTTTTCACTCAAAATCTCACGATACATGGCCCCATTCATTCTTTCCTTTACACGGATCAGTCGTCCTGGTCCCTTTGCAGAAAAACAGCCCCAAAGCATGATGTTTCCACCCCCATGCTTCACAGTAGGTATGGTGTTCTTTGGATGCAACTCAGCATTCTTTGTCCTCCAAACACGACGAGTTGAGTTTTTACCAAAATGTTATATTTTGGTTTCATCTGACCATATGACATTCTCCCAATCCTCTTCTGGATCATCCAAATGCACTCTAGCAAACTTCAGACGGGCCTGGACATGTACTGGCTTAAGCAGGGGGACACGTCTGGCACTGCAGGATTTGAGTCCCTGGCGGCGTAGTGTGTTACTAATGGTAGGCTTTGTTACTTTGGTCCCAGCTCTCTGCAGGTCATTCACTAGGTCCCCCTGTGTGGTTCTGGTATTTTTGCTCACCGTTCTTGTGTTGACCCCACTGGGTGAGATCTTGTGTGGAGCCCCAGATCGAGGGAGATTATCAGTGGTCTTGTATGTCTTCCATTTCCTAATAATTGCTCCCACAGTTGATTTCTTCAAACCAAGCTGCTTACCTATTGCAGATTCAGTCTTCCCAGCCTGGTGCAGGTCTACAATTTTGTTTCTGGTGTCCTTTGACAGCTCTTTGGTCTTGGCCATAGTGGAGTTTGGAGTGTGACTGTTTGAGGTTGTGGACAGGTGTCTTTTATACTGATAACAAGTTCAAACAGGTGCCATTAATACAGGTAACGGTTGGAGGACAGAGGAGCCTTTTAAAGAAGAAGTTACAGGTCTGTGAGAGCCAGAAATCTTGCTTGTTTGTAGGTGACCAAATACTTATTTTCCACCATAATTTGCAAATAAATTCATTAAAAATCCTACAATGTGATTTTCTGGATTTTTTTTCTTCTCATTTTGTCTGTCATAGTTGACGTGTACCTATGATGAAAATTACAGGCCTCTCTCATCTTTTTAAGTGGGAGAACTTGCACAATTGGTGGCTGACTAAATACTTCCCCCCCCTCCCCACTGTAGCTAAACATATTTGTTTATTTTGTAAATAGCCTACCAGCTTCAAAACGACCAAAGTAAACAGAAAGTCCACATAAGATCAAAACCAAAGTGAAAACCGTGCTACACGCAGTATATTAGTTAAAATAACTTCTTTTGAAATGGACTAATCTCTTTCGAAATGGACCTTCTCTTGTAGTCGGTCAGGCGTTTCGGCTTTGAATGAGATCAGTTTCGAGTTCCGTTTTAAAAGCTCTTTTGTCCCGTGGAGGTCCCACTCGTGCCTCCCTTGCTATTTAGGTGAAGGAGTGGCGTTAATACAGTTTGCATAGCCACACACACACACACACACACACACACACACACACACACACACACACACACACACACAAACACAGCCCGGTGCCAGACAGACTAGCTGTGGATCTGACTGACTGAGATTAGTCCCAAATGGCACCCTTCATAGTGCCCTATTCCCATAGGTCTCTGGTCAAAAGTAGAGCACTATATAGAGAACAGGGTGCCATTTGGGATGCACACTGAGTTCCCATCCTGCCAATTACTGACTCTGTCTCTTAAAGGAGCAGCGTGACTATTATGCTGCCTTCTCCTTCCACCCTCTCTCTTCCCTCCAGGCTAGTTGTATAGAACCATATAGAACAGTATAGGATCTCTTCAGGCCAGGCTAGTTGTATAGAACCATATAGAACAGTATAGGATCTCTTCAGGCCAGGCTAGTTGTATAGAACCATATAGAACAGTATAGGATCTCTTCAGGCCAGGCTAGTTGTATAGAACCATATAGAACCGTATAGGATCTCTTCAGGCCAGGCTAGTGGTATAGAACCATATAGAACCGTATAGGATCTCTTCCCTCCAGGCTAGTTGTATAGAACCATATAGAACAGTATAGGATCTCTTCCCTTCAGGCCAGGCTAGTTGTATAGAACCATATAGAACCGTATAGGATCTCTTCCCTTCAGGCCAGGCTAGTTGTATAGAACCATATAGAACAGTATAGGATCTCTTCAGACCAGGTCACTAGTTGACTGGTGTTGAAAGGTTATCTCTCTCCTCTAGTCTTTTCTCCTTGTCTTTTGACTATAAAGCTCCTTTTTCAACAACGGACATCATGTTTTGCTGAGATTGAAATGGAAATGTAAAGCTAAATAGATATACTGTTTGACTATTTGTTTTACTTTGAAAAACCATGTTTCCTGTGTTCATCTTTAAAGAGAATATTGCACTACATTGAACAATGCTGACCATTCATTGTGATCAGGAAACATGAGTTAAAATATAAGAAATATATAACTACTAGAATATAACTACTACAATGCTATACAAAGTCTTCATTACACAAATGGTAGAGCTGTAAAGGATAATAATAGATAATATGCCATTTAGCAGACGCTTTTATCCAAAGCGACATACAGTCATGTGTGCAGAAATGTTTGCGTATGGGTGGTCCCGGGGATCGAACCCACTACCTTGGCGTTACGAGCGCCGTGCTCTACCAGCTGAGCTACAGGATCCATTGTTCTGTCTGACGTGAAGGCAATAGTTGTTTATTTGATGTCAATACTTTAACATTGCTTACTGATGTATTTTGAGAAGTTGTTGTTTTAGGTTTTGAGTAGTGGTAGATCTGTATTTCTAGTAGTAAAAAACCCCCCATTATATTAAAGGTTGAGTAAGTAGTTTTAGAAGCTTGCTGGATTCATTACTTACCAACAACAACTGTAAATCCCAGTAACACTACATCACATTTCGAAGTATACTTTTATTTCTTTGTCTAACTACTGAATCTAGCAAATAAGTTGTGTGGTTCAGATTGCCAATGGAGGCTTACAATGTTGTTACAGTAATTACAGAAAAGCTATCACAATTTGATTAGATTTCATACTTATATAGTTTTATAGCAATGCCACACTGTATAGAACCACATAGAACAGTATAGAACCGTATAGAAATATATAGAACCGTATAGAACAGTATAGAACCAAATACAACCATATAGAACAGTATAGAAATATATAGAACAGTATAGAACCATTAAGAACAGTTTAGAACCATATAGAACAGTATAGAACCATTAAGAACAGTTTAGAACCATATAGAACCGTATAGAAATATATAGAACAGTATAGAACCATTAAGAACAGTTTAGAACCATATAGAACACTATAGAACCAAATACAACCATATAGAACAGTATAGAACAGTAAAGAACCATATAGAATGGTATAGAACAGTATAGAACATTATATAACTATATAGAACAGTATACAACATTATATAACTATATAGAACCATACAGAACCTTAGAACAGTATAGACACATAGAATCATATAGAACAGTATAGAACAATGTAGAACAGTATAGAACAGTTTCAAACCATATAGAACAGTATAGATCCGTATATAATCATATAGAACAGTATAGAACCATATAGAACAGTATATAACTATATAGAACAGTATAGAACCATACAGAACCTTATAGAACAGTATAGGACAGTATATAACCACATAGAACAGTACATAACCATATAGAACATTATAGAACAGTATAGAACCATATAGGACAGTATAGAACTATATAGAACAGTATATAACCATATAGAACAGTATATAACCATATAGAAGTGTATAGAACCATGCACAACTGTATAGAACAGTATAGAACCTCATAGAACAGTATAGAACCGCATAGAACCATATAGAACAGTATAAAACCATATAGAACAGTATAGAACCATATAGAACAGTATATAACCATATAAAACAGTATAGAACCATATAGATTAGTATAGAACTATATATAAAACAGTATAGAAACATATGGAACCGTATATAACATACATAACGTATAGAACAGTATTGAACCATATAGAACAGTATAGAACCATATAGAACAGTATAGAACTGTATAGAACAGTATAGAACCGCACAGAACCATAAAGAACAGTATAGAAAAATATAGAACAGTATAGAACCATATAGAACAGTATAGAACCATATAAAACAGTATAGAACCATATAGATTAGTATAGAACTATATATAAAACAGTATAGAAACATATGGAACCATATAGAACAGTATAGAACCATATAGAACAGTATAGAACCATATAAAACAGTATAGAACCATATAGATTAGTATAGAACTATATATATAACAGTATAGAAACATATGGAACCATATAGCACAGTATAGAACAGTATAGAACCTGACGTGTGTTGTATGTCCTCAGTCCCTGACATGTATGTTGTATGTCCAGAGTCCCTGACATGTGTGTTGTATGTTCAGAGTCCCTGACATGTATGTTGTATGTTCAGAGTCCCTGACATGTATGTTGTATGTTCAGAGTCCCTGACATGTATGTTGTATGTTCAGAGTCCCTGACATGTATGTTGTATGTTCAGAGTCCCTGACATGTATGTTGTATGTCCAGAGTCCCTGACATGTATGTTGTATGTTCAGAGTCCCTGACATGTATGTTGTATGTCCAGAGTCCCTGACATGTATGTTGTATGTCCAGAGTCCCTGACATGTATGTTGTATGTCCAGAGTCCCTGACATGTATGTTGTATGTTCAGAGTCCCTGACATGTATGTTGTATGTCCAGAGTCCCTGACATGTATGTTGTATGTCCAGAGTCCCTGACATGTATGTTGTATGTCCAGAGTCCCTGACATGTATGTTGTATGTCCAGAGTCCCTGACATGTATGTTGTATGTTCAGAGTCCCTGACATGTATGTTGTATGTCCAGAGGCCCTGACATGTATGTTGTATGTTCAGAGTCCCTGACATGTATGTTGTATGTTCAGAGTCCCTGACATGTATGTTGTATGTTCAGAGTCCCTGACATGTATGTTGTGTGTTCCAGAGTCCCTGACATGTATGTTGTATGTCCAGAGGCCCTGACATGTATGTTGTATGTTCAGAGTCCCTGACATGTATGTTGTGTGTTCCAGAGTCGCCCCCACCGCCATACTCACGGCTATCCCCTACAGAGGAACAAAAGCCCCTGGGTAAGTCGTCACCAACATACAGAGAATACACATACCTGATGCCTGTGTGTGTGCTCTGTGAGTATGTGTGTGTGCTCTGTGAGTACGTGTGTGTGTGTGTGTGTGCTTTGTGAGTATGTGTGTGTGCTTTGTGAGTATGTGTGTGTGCTCTGTGAGTACGTGTGTGTGTGTGTGTGTGTGCTTTGTGAGTATGTGTGTGTGCTCTGTGAGTACGTGTGTGTGCTCTGTGAGTACGTGTGTGTGCTCTGTGAGTATGTGTGTGTGTGCTCTGTGAGTATGTGTGTGTGCTCTGTGAGTACGTGTGTGTGTGTGCTCTGTGAGTACGTGTGTGTGTGTGCTCTGTAAGTACGTGTGTGTGTGTGCTCTGTGGTACGTGTGTGTGCTCTGTGAGTACGTGTGTGTGCTCTGTGAGTATGTGTGTGTGTGTGCTCTGTGAGTACGTGTGTGTGCTCTGTGAGTACGTGTGTGTGCTCTGTGAGTACGTGTGTGTGTGCTCTGTGAGTACGTGTGTGTGCTCTGTGAGTAGGTGTGTGTGTGCTCTGTGAGTACATGTGTGTGTGCTCTGTGAGTATGTGTGTGTGTGCTCTGTGAGTATGTGTGTGTGCTCTGTGAGTACGTGTGTGTGCTCTGTGAGTACGTGTGTGTGTGCTCTGTGAGTACGTGTGTGTGCTCTGTGAGTACGTGTGTGTGTGCTCTGTGAGTACGTGTGTGTGTGTGTGCTCTGTGAGTATGTGTGTGTGTGTGCTCTGTGAGTATGTGTGTGTGCTCTGTGAGTATGTGTGTGTGTGTGCTCTGTGAGTACGTGTGTGTGCTCTGTGAGTACGTGTGTGTGTGCGCTCTGTGAGTACGTGTGTGCAGCGGACATGAGTCAGTCATGGTCACGTGATGAGGTAGCCCCACCCGCAAACTTCAAAATCAGTGTCTGCCCTCAGCCCAAGAAGGAATTTCCTCTTGGTCTAACAGTCTAAGATGTTGGTTGCTCCCGTGGGAGACCTGGGTTCATATCCCGCATGTTACACGTCCTGTCTATCTACATCCTACTATATTAAAGGGATATCCTGTTTATTTTACATGTTAGACCTAATTCTCCTCTTACTTTTAGTGTTGAAACATCATCCAGACAGTTGTTTTGGTCATAGTGTTGAAACATCATCCAGACAGTTGTTTTGGTCATAGTGTTGAAACATCCTCCAGACAGTTGTTTTGGTCATAGTGTTGAAACATCATCCAGACAGTTGTTTTGGTCATAGTGTTGAAACATCATCCAGACAGTTGTTTTGGTCATAGTGTTGAAACATCCTCCAGACAGTTGTTTTGGTCATAGTGTTGAAACATCATCCAGACAGTTGTTTTGGTCATAGTGTTGAAACATCATCCAGACAGTTGTTTTGGTCATAGTGTTGAAACATCATCCAGACAGTTGTTTTGGTCATAGTGTTGAAACATCATCCAGACAGTTGTTTTGGTCATAGTGTTGAAACATCATCCAGACAGTTGTTTAGTTCCATTTCTTTGGCTGGCTTAGTTGCTTGCATGAGCCATATAGTGGTAGTTTCCATATAGCCCATATAGTGGGCCGCAGGTAGCTTAGTGGGTAAGAGCGTTGTGCCAGTAACCGAAAGGTCGCTGGTTCTAATCCCTGAGCCGACTAGGTGAAAAATCTGTCAATGTGCCCTTGAGCAAGGCACTTAACCCTAATTGCTCCTGTAAGTCGCTCTGGATAAGAGCGTCTGCTAAATGACTAAAATGTAAAAAATTTAAAATGTAGTGGCCAAACGTGCTTCAGAACGTCCCCACAAGAGGCTCTGCAGCCATCTCATGTCTATCTGGGCTAAAATATCAAAACACTTGTCTGTTTCCACTATTACGAGCACAAACGTGTATAACTCGGAACTGTGTTTACTTCCTGTTTTGCCCTTGTCTTGGAACAAATTTCTACCTCACTACTACTACTACGCCGCGCAGCGCTAGTCTCGCATAGCCACACCTTCAAGTTCCGCTGGTTCTCGAGGCTAGCGCTGACACTGCTTTCAAGTGCTACAACGCCCCAAAATCATTCAGTCAAAATCAAAACATGTCTGAGACGGACAGCTACGAGCCTGAAGAGGACGCACACTGTGCAGAAACCACATTTACAGTGCTTTCGGAAAGTATTCAGACCCCTTTTACTTTTTCCACATTTTGTTTACGTTACAGCCTTATTCTAAAATTGATTAAATGCTTTATTTTATTTTTGATCAATACCCCATAATGACAAAGCAAAAACTGGTTTTTAGAAATGTTAGCAAATGTATAAAAAATAAAAAAACGGAAATATCACATTTACATACACTACCGGTCAAACGTTTTAGAACACCTACTCATTCAAGGGTTTTTATTTTTTATTTTTACTATTTTCTACATTATAGAATAATAGTGAAGATATCAAAACTATGAAATAATACATATGGAATCATGTAGTAACCAAAAAAAAGTGTTAAACAAATCAAAATATATTTTATATTTGAGATTCTTCAAATAGCCACCCTTTGCCTTGATGAAAAATAAAAAAAAGTCAAGAGGTCTGAATACTTTTCCGAATGCACTGTAGATGAGCCAGAATATACTGATGAAGAGCTTGTACAGATAGAAGCCGAGACAGCATGAGGAAAATGGCATCAGGTGATCCGGCGCAGACCAGCAACCAGCGGCAGCACCGGGAGAGAGTGTCACGGGGAACTGGTGGTGTAAATGTGAAAAATCTGAGAATAAAGCAAGGCAATACTGACTGAAATTGAGTGTCTGTGCTGATCCGATGGGACTTGATAATGCCAACACTTGAAGTTGTAGGGGTTTAATGGCACCAGGCAGGGAGCCCAGCCAACAGCGAGTTGCAGTAATCCAGACGGGAGATGACAAGTGCCTGGATTAGGACCTGTGCCGCTTCATGTGTGAGGTAGGGTCGTACTCTGCGAATGTTGTAGAGCATGAACCTGCAGGATCGGGTCACCGCTTTGATGTTAGCGGAGAACGACAGGGTGTTGTCCAGGGTCACGCCAAGGTTCTTTGCACTCTGGGAGGAGGACACAATGGAGTTGTCAACCGTGATGGCGAGATCATTATAAAGGGGTTTCCTTTCACCCCCAGATCGTAGTAATGATGTAGGCCTACATTGTCACTGTTACTGTGGTCGTAATCACTATTCTGAGGAAGGGGGGGGGGGGGGGGGGGGGTATTGCAACTTTTGGTCAACTTTTTTTCAAATGCAATGATACCTTAAGTTGGACCAGCCCCCAGTCCCCCAGTGTCCCTAAGTACATGGAGTGTGTGTGTGTGTTGAATCAGCCTGTATCAGTTTTTTTGGAGCAATGCCCTACACTAGTTTTATACTATTACAGTGAATGATATATAGAGCCTTTTGCCCCGTGGTGACATGATAGCCCTGTGACGTATGGAGCCTTTTGCCCCGTGGTGACATGGTAGCCCTGTAATATATGGAGCCTTTTGCCCCGTGGTGACATGGTAGGCCTGTGATGTATGGAGCCTTTTGCCCTGTGGTGACATGGTAGGCCTGTGATGTATGGAGCCTTTTGCCCTGTGGTGACATGGTAGGCCTGTGATGTATGGAGCCTTTTGCCCCGTGGTGACATGGTAGGCCTGTGATGTATGGAGCCTTTTGCCCCGTGGTGACATGGTAGGCCTGTGATGTATGGAGCCTTTTGCCTCGTGGTGACATGGTAGGCCTGTGATGTATGGAGCCTTTTGCCCTGTGGTGACATGGTAGCCCTGTAATAATGGAGCCTTTGCCCCGTGTGACATAGGTAGACCCCTGTAGATGTATGGAGCCTTTTTGCCCCGTGGTGACATGTGTAGCCCTGTGATGGTATGGAGCCTTTTGCCCCGTGGTGACATGGTAGCCCCTGTGAATGTAAGGGAGCCTTTGGCCCCGTGGTGACATGGTAGGCCTGTTGATGTATGGAGCCTTTTGCCTCGTGGTGAATGGTAGCCCTGTAATGGTGAAGCCTTTTTGCCCCGTGGTGAATGGTCGCCCGGTGATGTATGGAGCCTTTTGTGCCCTGTGGTGACATGGTAGGCCTGTGATGTATGGAGCCTTTTGCCTCGTGGTGAACATGGTAGGGCCCTGTGAATATATAGGAGCCTTTGGCCCCGTGGTTGACATGGTTAGCCCTGGGATATATGGAGCCTTTTGCCCCCGTGGTGACATGGTAGGCCCTGTGATGTATGGAGCCTTTTGCCTCGTGGTGACATGGTAGGCCTGTGATGTATGGAGCCTTTTGCCTCGTGGTGACATGGTAGCCCTGTGATGTATGG
Organism: Coregonus sp. 'balchen'; assembly: GCA_902810595.1. NCBI lineage: Eukaryota > Metazoa > Chordata > Actinopteri > Salmoniformes > Salmonidae > Coregonus > Coregonus sp. 'balchen'. Next base: position 17,218,929 of record LR778278.1, on the reverse strand, counting down.
AGCCTTTTTCCTCGTGGTGACATGGGTAGCCTGTGATGTATGGAGCCTTTGCCTCTGTGGTGACATGGTAGCCCTGTGATGTATGGAGCCTTTTGCCCCGTGTGACATGGTAGCCGTGTGATGTATGGAGCCTTTTGCCTGGTGGTGACATGGTAGCCCTGTGATGTATGGAGCCTTTTGCCCCGTGGTGACATGGTAGGCCTGTGATGTATGGAGCCTTTTGCCCCGTGGTGACATGGTAGGCCTTTGATGTATGGAGCCTTTGCTGGTGGTGACATGGTAGCCCTGTGATGTATGAAGCCTTTTGCCTTGTGGTGACATGGTAGCCCTGTGATGTATGGAGCCTTTTGCCTTGTGGTGACATGGTAGCCCTGTGATGTATGGAGCCTTTTGCCCCATGGTGACATGGTAGCCCTGTCATATATGGAGCCTTTTGCCTCGTGTGACATGGTAGCCCTGTGATGTATGAAGCCTTTTGCCCGTGGTGACATGGTAGCCCTGTGATATATGGAGCCTTTTGCCCCGTGGTGACATGGTAGGCCTGTGATGTATGGAGCCTTTTGCCCCGTGGTGACATGGTAGCGCTGTGATGTATGGAGCCTTTTGCACCGTGGTGACATGGTAGCCCTGTGATATATGGAGCATTTTGCCCTGTGGTGACATGGTAGCCCTGTGATATATGGAGCCTTTTGCCCCGTGGTGACATGGTAGGCCTGTGATGTATGGAGCCTTTTGCCCCGTGGTGACATGGTAGCGCTGTGATGTATGGAGCCTTTTGCACCGTGGTGACATGGTAGCCCTGTGATATATGGAGCCTTTTGCCCCGTGGTGACATGGTAGCCCTGTGATATATGGAGCCTTTGCCCCTGGTGACATGGTAGCCCTGTGATGTATGGAGCCTTTTGCCTGGTGGTGACATGGTAGGCCTGTGATGTATGGAGCCTTTTGCACCGTGGTGACATGGTAGCCCTGTGATATATGGAGCCTTTTGCCCCGTGGTGACATGGTAGCCCTGTGATATATGGAGCCTTTTGCCCCGTGGTGACATGGTAGCCCTGTGATGTATGGAGCCTTTTGCCTGGTGGTGACATGGTAGGCCTGTGATGTATGGAGCCTTTTGCCCTTGGTGACATGGTAGCCCTGTGATGTATGGAGCCTTTTGCCCCATGGTGACATGGTAGGCCTGTGATGTATGGAGCCTTTTGCCCCGTGGTGACATGGTAGGCCTGTGATGTATGGAGCCTTTTGCCTCGTGGTGACATGGTAGGCCTGTGATGTATGGAGCCTTTGCCTGGTGGTGACATGGTAGCCCTTTGATGTATGGAGCCTTTTGCCCCATGGTGACATGGTAGCCCTGTGATGTATGGAACCTTTTGCCCCATGGTGACATGGTAGGCCTGTGATGTATGGAGCCTTTTGCCCTGTGGTGACATGGTAGGCCTTTGTGATATATGGAGCCTTTTGCCCCGTGGTGACATGGTAGCCCTGTGATGTATGGAGCCTTTTGCCCTGTGGTGACATGGTAGCCCTGTGATGTATGGAGCCTTTTGCCCTGTGGTGACATGGTAGGCCTGTGATGTATGGAGCCTTTTGCCTCGTGGTGACATGGTAGGCCTGTGATGTATGGAGCCTTTTGCCCCGTGGTGACATGGTAGCCCTGTGATGTATGGAGCCTTTTGCCCCATGGTGACATGGTAGGCCTGTGATGTATGGGTGTATGTGTGTTTCCCAATACTACTATAGAGCTGTGTGTGTGTTGTGCATATGTGTGTGTGTGTGGTTTTGTGGTTGTGTGTGTTTCCCTGTGTAATAAGCCTACAGGCTGTACGATAGGAGCTATGAATCATATTGTTATCTTCAGCTCTCCTCTGCCTCTGCCTCACCCAGCCTGGACATACTGTATCACACACAACCATATTCAGGGAGAAAGCAGCAGGACAGTGTGTGTGTGTCAGGGGGGGATCAACAGACTATAACAGGATAATCAGCCAAGGCATCTCTGGGTCAGTAGTAAGACTTTAACAGGATAATCAGAGCAATTCCATTAAGGACATTAATAGTGAACAGACCAGAACAGATCAGGCAGTATGGGGCTATACTACTATGGGGAAGGTTCCTACCATATCATGGCCTGACTCCACGTTTACCACGTGGATGCTCTCGATGGTGCAGAACTTTTTGAGGATCTTGGGACCCATGCCAAATCTTTTCAGTCTCCTGAGGGGGAAAAGGTGTTGTCGTGCCCTCTTCACGACTGTCTTGGTGTGTTTGGACCATGATAGTTTGTTGGTGATGTGGACACCAAGGAACTTTAAACTCTCGACCTGCTCCACTGCAGCCCCGTCGATGTTAATGGGGGCCTGTTCGGCCCTCTATTCCTGTATTCCACGATCAGCTCCTTTGTCTTGCTCACATTGAGGGAGAGGTTGTTGTCCTGGCACCACACTGCCAGGTCTCTGACCTCCTCCCTATAGGCTGTTTCATTGTTGTCGGTGATCACTGTTGTGTCATCAGCAAACTTGATGGTGTTGGAGTCGTGCTTGGCCACGGAGTTGTGGGTGAACGTGGAGTACAGGAGGGGACTAAGCACGCACCCCTGAGGGGCCACAGTGTTGAAGATGTGTTGTTGCCTACCCTTACCACCTGGGGGCGGCCCGTCAGGAAGTCCAGGAATCAGTTGCAGAGGGAGGTGTTTTGTCCCAGGGTCCTTAGCTTAGTGAAGAGCTTGGAGGGCACTACCGTGTTGAATGCTGAGCTGTGGACAATGAACAGCATTCTCACATAGGTGTTTATTTTGTCCAGGTGGGAAAGGGCAGTGTGGAGTGCGATTGAGATTGCGTCATCTGTGGATCTGTTGGGGCGGTATGCGAATTGGAGTGGGTCTACGGTTTCCGGGATGATGGTGTTAATGTGAGCCATGACCAGCCTTTCAAAGCACTTCATGGCTACCGATGTGAGTGCTACGGGGCGGTAGTCATTTAGGCAGGTTAACTTCGCTTTCTTGGGCACAGGAACTATGGTGGTCTGCATGAAACATGTAGGTATTACAGACTCGGTCAGGGAGAGGTTGAAAATGTCAGTGAAGACACTTGCCAGTTGGTCCGCGCATGCTTCAGTGTTGCTTGCCTCGAAGCGAGCATAAAAGGCATTTAGCCCGTCTGGTAGGCTCACGTCACTGGGCAGCTCGCGGCTGGGTTTCCCTTTGTAGTCCGTAATAGTTTGAAAGCCCTGCCACATACGACGAGCGTCAGAGCCGGTGTAATAGGATTCAATCTTAGTCCTGTATTGAACGCTTTGCCTGTTTGATGGTTCGTCTGAGGGCATAGTGGGATTTTTATAAGCGTCCGGGTTAGAGTCCCGCTGCTTGAAAGCGGCAGCTCTATCCTTTAGCTCTGTGCGGATGTTGCCTGTAATCCATGGCTTCTGGTTGGGATATGTACGTACGGTCACTGTGAGGACGAAGTCGTCGATGCACTTATTGATGAAGCCGGTGACTGAGGTGGTATACTCCTCAATGCCATTGGATGGTGTTTGCAACGCCAGGGTTGTGGGTTCGTTTCCCACAGGGGGTATGAAAAAAATAATGTGTGCACTAACTGTAAGTCGCTCTGGATAAGAGCGTCTGCTAAATGACTAAAATGTAAAATGAATCCCAGAACATATTCCAGTCTGTGCTAGCAAAACAGTCCTGTAGTGTAGCATCTGCGTCATCTGATCACTTCCGTATTGAGCGCATCACTGGTACTCCTGTTTGAGGTTTTGCTGTAAGCAGAATCAGGGGGATAGAGTTATGGTCAGATTTGCCAAATGGAGGGTGAGAGAGAGCTTCGTATGCATTTCTGTGTGTGGAGTAAAGGTCATCTAGGAGTAAAGGTCATCTAGGAGTAAAGGTCATCTAGGAGTAAAGGTCATCTAGGAGTAAAGGTCATCTAGGAGTAAGGTCATCTAGGAGTAAAGGTCATCTAGAGTTTATTTCGCCTCTAGTTGCGCTGGTAGATAATCAGGAATCAGAGGATAGAATTATGGTCAGATGTTGGATTGGGTTCTTTTGGATACAGTTCCTTCGTACACCTTGACTTTTTCCACGTTTTTTTAACTGGAAATATTTTTAGTCATTTAGCAGATGGATGAAAATATCACATTTACATAAGTATTCAGACCCTTTACTCAGTACTTTGTTGAAGCACCTTCGGCAGCGATTACAGCATCGAGTCTTCTTGGGTATGACGCTACAAGCTTTGCACACCTGTATTTGCGGGAGTTTCTCCCATTCTTCTCTGCAGATCCTCTCAAGCTCTGTCAGGTTGGATGGGGAGCGTTGCTGCACAGCTATTTTCAGGTCTCTCCAAAGATGTTCGTTCAGGTTCAAGTCCGGGCTCTGGCTGGGCCACTCAAGGACATTCAGAGACTTGTCTTGAAGCCACTCCTGTGTTGTCTTGGCTGTGTGCTTAGGGTCGTTGTGCTGTTGGAAGGTGAACCTTCGCCCCAGTCTGAGGTCCTGAGCGCTCTGGAGCAGGTCTTCGTCAAGGATCTGCTAAATGACTAAAATGTAAATGTAAATGTAAGGATCTCTCTGAACTTTGCTCCGTTCATCTTTCCCTCGATTCTGACTAGTCTCCCAGTCTCTGCCACTAAAAAACATCCCCACAGCATGATGCTGCCACCGCCATGCTTCACCGTAGGGATGGTGCCAGGTTTCCTCCAGATGTGACGCTTGGCATTCAGGCCAAATAATTAAATCTTGGTTTCATCAGACCAGAGAATCTTCTTTCTCATGGTCTGAGAGTCTTTAGGTGCCTTTTGGAAAACTCCAAGGGGGCTGTCATGTGCCTTTTACTGAGGAGTAGCTTCCGTCTGGCCACTCTACCATAAAGGCCTGATTGGTGGAGTGCTGCAGAGATGGTTGTCCTTCTGGAAGGTTCTCCCATCTCCACCGAGGAACTCTGGAGCTCTGTCAGATTGACCATCGGGTTCTTGGTCACCTCCCTGACCAAGGCCCTTCTCCCCCGATTGCTCAGTTTGGCCAGGCAGCCAGCTCTAGGAAGAGTCTTGGTGGTTCCAATCTTCTTCCATTTCAGATTGATGGAGGCCACTGTGTTCTTTGGGACCTTCAATGCTGCAGAAATGTTTTGGTACCCCAGATCTGTGCCTCGACACAATCCTGTCTCAGAGCTCTACAGACAATTCCTTCACCCTCATGGCTTGGTTTTTGCTCTGACATGCACTGTCAACTGTGGGACCTTATATAGACAGGTGTGTGCCTTTCCAAATCATGTCCAATCAATTTAATTTGACCACAGGTGGACTTCAATGAAGTTGAAGAAACATCTGTAAATAAGGAATTTCTGTTTTTTATTTTAAATACATTTGAAAAAATCTCTTTGTCATTATGGGTTGTTGTGTGTAGATTGATGAGGAAAACAAATAATGTAATACATTTTAGAATAAGGCTGTAACGTAGGGGGGTTTTCATATCAGGCGACCCCTAGTTTGGGAACCGCTGGACTAGGGTGACATTTGGGATGCAGCCTATGATTTAGTCATGTGGTCTGACTGGTTGGAGGCTAAAATAGACTTCACAATGTGTTTCCCTTCCAAAATCAAATCAAATCAAATTGATATTTGTCACAACCAACAGTTTGTAGACTAACAGTGAAATGCTTACTACGGGCCCTTCCCAACAATGCAGAGAGACAAAAGAAAATAATATTATAAAATAACCACGAGGAATAAATCCACAATGAGTAACGGTAACTTGGCTATATACTGTACAATACACAGGATACCAGTACTGATAAGTAATAACACATCCACAATGAGTAATGATAAATCAAATCAAATCAAAATGTATTTGTCACATACACGTGTTTAGCAGATGTTATAGCGGGTGTAGCGAAATGCTTGTGCTTCTAGCTCCGACAGTGCAGTAATATCTAACAAGTAATATCTAACAATTTCACACATATACCCAATACACACAAAAACTAGTAAGGAATGGGATTTAAGAATATATACATATATGGACAAGCAATGACAGAGCGGCATGGACTAAGATACAGTAGAATATTATAGAATAGAATGCAGTATATACATATGAGATGAGTAGTGCAAGATATGGAAACATTATTAAAGTGACTAGTGTTCAATTTCTTAAAGTGGCCAGTGATTTCAATAGCAGCAGCAGCCTCTAATGTGCTAGTGATGGCTATTTAAACAGTCTGATGGCCTTGAGATAGAAGCTGTTTTTCAGTCTCTCGGTCCCAGCTTTGATGCACCTGTACTTGACCTCGCCTTCTGGAATGATAGCGGGGTGAACAGGCAGTGGCTCGGGGTGGTTGATGTCCTTGATGATCTTTTGGCCTTCCTGTGACATCAGGGTGCTGTATGTGTCCCTGGAGGGCGGGTAGTTTTGCTTCCTGGTGAGAGCCCTGTGGTTGGGGCGGTGCAGTTGCCGTACCAGGTGGTGATACAGCCCGACAGGATGCTCTCAATTGTATTTTTTTAAACTGGGAAGAGCCTCCAGAATGCTGTGATTAAACTGGCCCATGTCATCCAGCATCTCCACACTAAACCCCACAGAAACTACAAACCCCAGCCAGCCAGCGCCAAGTCACCTCATTCATCCCAGTCAGACACCAGTCAGACCAAGCCATCAACCAGTCCAGCAGTCATCCATTACCAGTCCATTCAACCCCAAAAATCAGCCAGTCAGTCAGAGCCAGCCAGATCAGCCATACACCAGCCAGATCATCCAGTCAGTCAGTCGTCATTCAAGCCAGTCAGTCTAATCAGCCAGCCCAGCAGTCAGACTATCAGACCAGTCAGCCAGTCATCCAGTCAGCAAGCACAGTCAGCCAGCAGCCAGCCAGCAGTCAGCCAGTCGAATCAGATCAGTCAGCCATTCAGGTTCAGCCAGTCATCCAGTCAGCCACCAGCCACCAGCCAGTCACTCTATCTTATCCACATCAGTCAGCCAGCCCGTTCCAGCCACACATCCATGCCTCCGTCAGCCAGTCAGCCAGTCAGCCAGTATCAGTCTATCAGCCAGTCAAGCCAGTCAGTCAGCCATCTATTATAGTCAGTCAGTCAGTCAAGTCAGTCAGTCAATCATCAGTCAATCAGTCCACGTCAGTCCGCCAGTCAGATCAGTCTATTAGTTCGTCAGGCAGTCTAGTCAATCAGTCAGTCAGTCATTCAGTCGTCCAGTCCGTCTTCATCTCATCATCAGTCAGTCAGTCGACATCAGTCCAGCCAGTCAGTCAGTCTATTAGTCGTCAGTCAGTCTACTCCAATCATCCAGTCCAGCAGTCAGTCTATCATCAGTCAGCCAGTCCCAGCCAGTCGCCATCCAGCCCATTACACGCCATCATCCAGCCAGTCAGTCAGTCAGTCAGTCAGCCAGTCAGTCATCTATTAGTTCGATCTTCAGTCTATCAGCCAGCCAGCCAGCCGAGTCCGCCAGCCAGTCAGCAGTCAGCCCAGTCCAGCCAGTCAGTCTATCACCAACAGTCCGCCAGTCAGTCTAACAGCCAGTCCGCAGTCAGCCAGTCATAGCCAGTCAGTCTATCAGACCAGTCAGCCGTCAGTCACCATGTCTATCCGTCATATCATTCAGTTCAGGTCATAGCCAGTCAGAATCAGCCTATAGCCAGCGTCAGGTCTATCATCTATCAGCCAGTCAGCCAGTCAGTCAGTCAGCCTCAGTCATTCAGTCAGTCAGTCGTCGATCAGCCAGTCAGCCAGCCCGTCAGTCAGCCATTCGCGCCAGTCGACCCCCAGCCAGCCCATTTCACCAGCCCGTCACCATCAGTCAGTCAGTCAGTCATCAGCACCACCAGGCCAGCCAGTCAGCCAGTTCAGATCAGTCGAGTCAGTCCAGCCAGTCTGATCATCAGCCAGTCAGTCCACAGTCCAGTCTAATAGTCCAGTCAGTCAGTCAGATCATCATCATGCCATCAGTCAGTCTATCAGTCTATAGAGCCAGTCAGCCAGTCAGTCAGCCAGTCAGAATCAGTCAGTCGTCGTCAGTCAGTCCCAGTCAGTCAGTCATTTCATATTGTCATCAGCCAGTCAGAACCATCAGCCAGCCAGCCAGTCAGCCACCAGTCAGGCAGTCAGTCAGTCCGCCAGCCCAGCCAGTTCCCTCAGACCAGCCAGTCAGCCAGTCGCCAGCCCAGTCCACGTCAGGCCAGTCGCCAGTCGCCAGTCACGATCAGCCAGCCAGCCAGCCAGTCCAGCCGTCATCACCAGTCAGGCCAGCCAGTCATCCAGTCAGCCAGCCTTCAGCCACTCCACGCCAGTTCAGCCAGCTCAAAGGCCGTCAGTCAGCCAGCCAGTCCATGCCAGTCAGCCAGTCATCCAGTCATCCAGCACCGTCATCCAATCAAGCCCGCCAGTCAGCCAGCCAGTCAGCCAGCCAGCCAGCCAGTCATCCAGTCAGCCAGATCAGCCAGTCATCTATCAGTCGTCCTTTCTCTAAGCCAGTCAAATCTATTAGCACGTCAATCCAGCCAGTTCAGTCAGCTTTGTTTATACAGCCGTCAGTCAGTCTAATCACAGCCAGTCAGTCAGTCAGCTCATCGTCTATCAGTCTCGAATCAGTCAATCCGATCAGTCAGTCAGTCATTCAGCATCAGCCATCCAGTCAGCCTATTATGGCCCCAAGTCAGCATCACGTCAGTCTATCAGCCATCAGCCAGTCAGCCACCAGCCAGCCAGTCAGCCACCAGTCAGCCAAGTCAGCCAGTCAGTCTATCACCCGTCGCCAGTCAGTCCTATCAGCCAGCCGCCAGTCAGCCAGAGCCAAGTCAGTCTATCAGCCAGTCAGCAGTCAGTCAGCCAAGTCTATCAGGCAGTCATCTCAGATCTGTCAGCCTCGCCAGTCTATCAGCCTACTTCTCCCGCTACAGTCAGTCCATCAGTCTATCAGCCAGTCAGCCAGTCATATCAGTCAGCCAGTCAGTCAGTCAGTCATCATCAGTAGCCCAGTCGCCAAGCCCAGTTCAGTGTCAGCCAGTCACCAAGTCAGATCATCAGCCAGCCAGCCAGCCATTACAGATCAGCCAGTCAGCCAGTCCAGTCCGTCCCTCCAGCCAGCCAGCAGCCAGCCAGTCAATCCAGTCAGTCCAGTCCAGTCAGTCGAGCCAGTCAAGCAATCAGCCAGTCATTCAGTCAGTCTATCAGTCAGTCAGTCAGTCAGCTCGTCAGCCATGTCAGTCAGTCCTATCAGTCTATCAGCCAGTCAGACAAGTCAGTCAAGCCAGTCAGTCAGTCAGTCAGTCGTCAGTCAGTCAGTCTCATCAGTCAGTATCAGTCTAGAAGTCAGTCCAGCCGTCTCCAGTCCATCCAGTCACCCCAGCCAGCCCCATCAGCCAGCCCAGTCCAGAGGCCATCAGTCAGGCCATTCTTTCCGCCAGCCCCGCCAGTACAGCCAGCCAGTCAGCCAGTCCCCATCCAGTCAGTCCAGCCCAGTTCAGCCAAGTCGCCAGTCATCAGCCAGCCAGCCAGCCCAGAATCGCCAGTCATCCAGTCAGCCGCCGTCATCCATATCATCAGCATCCAGGGTCATCCAGTCTCACCAGTCAGTCCAGTCAGCCAGTCCAGTCGCCAGCCATTTCAGCCAGTCATCCCGTCAGCCACCAGTCCATCCAGTCACCAGCCGTCCCAGTCCAGCCATGAGCACCAGCCAGTCAAGTCCAGTCAGCCAGTCAGCCAGATCAGACCAGTCAGCCATTCCAGATCTATACAGTCAGTCTATTAGCCAGTCAGATCTATTAGCCAGTCATCCCAGTCAGATCATTTTGTTATATCATCCAGTCAATCAGTCCGATCAGCCATTTCAGTCAGTCCAGTTCCAGCCATCAGTCCTATCCGTCAGTCAGTCAATCAGTCAGATCAGTCAGTCAGTCAGTCCGCGTCAGTCAGTCAGTCTATTAGTCAGTCAGGCCAGTCGCCCGTCAGCCGTCAGCCCAGTCGTCCAGTCAGTCAGTCAGCACTCTATATTCAATCAGCCAGTCAGTCACAGTTTTGTTGTTTTAGCAGCCAGTCACGTCTATTAGCCCATTTTCAGTCAGTCATTCATCATCAGTCAGCCATACAGTCATCAGTCAGCAGTCAGTCAGTCAGTCAGGTCAGTCATTCAGACGTCCAGTACAGTCATCAGCTCCCTCTCGTCAGTCTATTAGTCACATCATCACAGTCAGCAGTCAGCCAGTCCTCCAGCCAGCCCGCCAGTCAGACCAGGTCAGCAACCAGTCATCCAGTCAGCCAGGCCATCATCCAGTCACCATCCAGCAGCCAGTCACCAGTCAGCAGGCAGTATCCAGTCAGTCTAGATCAGTCAGTCTATTAGCCAGTCGTCTATTAACCATTCAATCAGCCAGTCAGTCGTTTGTTTATCAGCCATTCGTTTCTCAGTCCTAATCAGCCAGTCATTCAGTCAGCATTCAGCCAGTCTATTAGCCATCAGCGTCGTCAGTCAGTCAGTCTATCAGTCAGATCAGATCAATCAATCAGTCATTCATCAGTCAGAATCAGTCCCGTCACCAGTCATCTTCATCCCAGTCAGCCAGCCAGTTCCACCAGTCAGTCCAGGTCAATACCCGTCAGCCTCCAGTCGCACAGCCGCCAGCCAGTCAGAGCCGTCACAGCCAGTCATCCCGGTCAGCCAGCCAGTCATACCAGTCAGCCAAGCCATATCAGCAGTCAGCCAGTCAGTCTAATCATCTATCAGATCAGTACTATAATAGCCAGTCAGGGTTGTTAGCCCATCAATCACCAGTACAGTCCGTAAATTAGATTTTATCAGCCAGTCGATCCGCCTATGAGGCCAGTTCAGGTCAGTCAGAAGTCATTGGCGAGATAACAAAAAAAGTCGTATTCGCCTATACCATTCAGTCCGGAAATCGATCGTACCATGAGGAGATAGGAAAAATCTAGTGCAGATGCAGGACAAAACAATCAATAATCAAGTCAGAGTCAGATCATTGCATAGGAGAGAATGCCAGTCAGGAAGGGGGGGGGGGGGTCGGAAAGGTGCAAGGTCGCGGGGGAAAAAGCAAAAGAGTCAATTTCTGGATCATACAGCCACATATTTCCAAGTCAGTCAGTCAGTCAGTCATCCAGTCAGTCATTCAGTCTATTAGTCAGAGTCAGCCAGTCCGAGACAGACCCCTAGACCAGACAGCCACGAAGCACCGAGCACACGACGGCAATAGCAGCCCCGACACATCACAAACCCTGAGTCGCGAAACTCAGGGCCTCCACGCGCAGGGGGTGCTATCCAGCCAGTCAGCCAGCCAGCCACCAGCGCCCTTCAACCAGCCATTCAATGCGATCCAGTCAGCCACCCCAGCCACCACCATCGGTCACCAGTCGTCCGTCTACTCATCCAGTGCCAGTCAGTCCTGGTAGTGGGGCCATCTGAAAACTTTCAGGTCATTCACATCTCATCAGCCAGTCAGCCCAGTCAGCCACAGCCAGTCAGTCGCTCTGTCAGTGCAGATCTAATTCAGCCAGTCAGTAGCTGCCGAACCCAGTCAGTCAGTCTATCAGATCTTATCAGCCCGTGTATCCCGCCACATCCAGTCTATCACCCAGACTCAGCCAAGCACAGTTCACAGTCAGATTCATAGCCAGCCAGTGCAGAGCCGTCAGAAGCCAGTCAGCCAGTCAAGCTCAGCCATCTAATTAGTCAGTCAGTCAGTCTATCAATCCCCAGTACAGTCAGTCTATCAGTCAAGTCTGCATCAATCTCATTTCAAGTCAGCCAGTCCAGTCAGCCTATTAGCCGATCAGTCAGTCCTTCGTCAGTCAGTCATATCGCCAGTCGTCAGTCCTATCAGTCAAGTCAGCCAGTCAGCCAGTCAGATCAGGCAGTCAGTCAGGCCAGTCAGTCAAGTCAGTAGCTAGTCAGTCGTCTATCAGGTCAGTCAGCCGTCAGGTCAGTCAGTCAGTCTATCAGTCAGGCCAGTCAGTCAGTCAGTTTATCAGCCAGTCAGTCAGTCTTCAGCCAGCCAGTCAGTCCAGTCTAGTCAGTCTAATACAGTCAGTATCAGTCTAGCCAGTCAGTCAGTAAGTTCTATCAGTCAGTCAGTCAGCCAGTCAGTCAGTCAGTCTATCAGCCAGTCAGCCAGTCAGTCAGTCAGTCTATCAGTCAGTCTATCAGTCAGTCAGTCAGTCTATCAGTCAGTCAGTCAGCCAGTCAGTCAGTTAGTCAGTCTATCAGCCAGTCAGCCAGTCAGTCAGCCAGTCAGTCTATCAGCCAGTCAGCCAGTCAGTCTATCAGCCAGTCAGCCAGTCAGTCTATCAGCCAGTCAGTCAGTCAGCCAGTCAGTCAGTCAGCCAGTCAGTCAGTGTTTATACTGAAACTGAATGTTGAGAATGTGTTTCTATTTTGGACAGTTTGAAATTAGAGTTTTTGGCATGTTGTCAAAGGTGTACAAGCAAAGCAACACACACACACACACACGCCAGTCTGTTCTGAAGCAGTTTGGCTGTAAATTGAATTAAGTGCAACAACGATGTGCTTGTCTTGTAATTAGTTCCTCTCTGTGTGTGAAGGAAAAAGGTATTGAAATGTGAACATAAGAAATCTGCAGAAAGAAAGGTTGGGTGTGTTTAAGAAGTGTTACGCGTGTGTGTGTGTGTGTGTGTGTGTGTGTGTGTGTGTCTGTGTGTGTGTGTGTGTGTGTGTGTCTCTCTGTGTGTGTGTGTGTGTGTGTGTGTCTGTGTGTGTGTGTGTGTGTGTGTGTCTCTCTGTGTGTGTGTGTGTCTGTGTGTGTCTCTCTGTGTGTGTGTGTCTGTGTGTGTGTGTGTGTGTGTGTGTCTGTGTGTGTGTGTGTGTGTGTGTGTGTGTGTGTGTGTGTGTGTGTGTGTGTGTGTGTGTGTGTGTGTGTGTGTGTGTGTGTGTGTGTGTGTGTGTGTGTGTGTGTGTGTGTGTGTGTGTGTGTGTGTGTCTGTGTCTGTGTCTGTGTGTGTGTGTGTGTGTGTGTGTGTGTGGTGTGTGTGTGTGTGTGTGTGTGTGTGTCTGTGTGTGTGTGTGTGTGTGTCTGTGTGTGTGTGTGTGTGTGTCGGGGGGGGATCAACAGACTATAACAGGATAATCAGCCAAGGCATCTCTGGGTCAGTAGTAAGACTTTAACAGGATAATCAGAGCAATTCCATTAAGGACATTAATAGTGAACAGACCAGAACAGATCAGGCAGTATGGGGCTATACTACTATGGGGAAGGTTCCCACCATATCATGGCCTGACTCCAAGTTTACCACGTGGATGCTCTCGATGGTGCAGAACTTTTTGAGGATCTTGGGACCCATGCCAAATCTTTTCAGTCTCCTGAGGGGGAAAAGGTGTTGTCGTGCCCTCTTCACGACTGTCTTGGTGTGTTTTGGACCATGATAGTTTGTTGGTGATGTCGACACCAAGGAACTTTAAACTCTCGACCTGCTCCACTGCAGCCCCGTCGATGTTAATGGGGGCCTGTTCGGCCCTCCTTTTCCTGTATTCCACGATCAGCTCCTTAGTCTTGCTCACATTGAGGGAGAGGTTGTTGTCCTGGCACCACACTGCCAGGTCTCTGACCTCCTCCCTATAGGCTGTTTCATTGTTGTCGGTGATCACTGTTGTGTCATCAGCAAACTTGATGGTGTCGGAGTTGTGGGTGAACGTGGAGTACAGGAGGGGACTAAGCACGCACCCCTGAGGGGCCACAGTGTTGAAGATGTGTTGTTGCCTACCCTTACCACCTGGGGGCGGCTCGTCAGGAAGTCCAGGAATCAGTTGCAGAGGGAGGTGTTTTGTCCCAGGGTCCTTAGCTTAGTGAAGAGCTTGGAGGGCACTACCGTGTTGAATGCTGAGCTGTGGACAATGAACAGCATTCTCACATAGGTGTTTATTTTGTCCAGGTGGGAAAAGGCAGTGTGGAGTGCGATTGAGATTGCGTCATCAGTGGATCTGTTGGGGCGGTATGCGAATTGGAGTGGGTCTACGGTTTCCGGGATGATGGTGTTAATGTGAGCCATGACCAGCCTTTCAAAGCACTTCATGGCTACAGATGTGAGTGCTACGGGGTGGTAGTCATTTAGGCAGGTTAACTTCGCTTTCTTGGGCACAGGGACTATGGTGGTCTGCATGAAACATGTAGGTATTACAGACTCGGTCAGGGAGAGGTTGAAAATGTCAGTGAAGACACTTGCCAGTTGGTCTGCGCATGCTTCAGTGTTGCTTGCCTCGAAGCGAGCATAAAAGGCATTTAGCCCGTCTGGTAGGCTCACGTCACTGGGCAGCTCGTGGCTGGGTTTCCCTTTGTAGTCCGTAATAGTTTGAAAGCCCTGCCGCATACGACGAGCGTCAGAGCCGGTGTAATAGCATTCAATCTTAGTCCTGTATTGACGCTTTGCCTGTTTGATGGTTCGTCGTAGGGCATAGTGGGATTTCTTATAAGCGTCCGGGTTAGAGTCCCGCTTCTTGAATGCGGCAGCTCTATCCTTTAGCTCTGTGCGGATGTTGCCTGTAATCCATGGCTTCTGGTTGGGATATAATAATAAATAATAATAATATGCCATTTAGCAGACGCTTTTATCCAAAGCGACTTACAGTCATGCGTGCATACATTTTTGTGTATGGGTGGTCCCGGGGATCGAACCCACTACCTTGGCGTTACAAGCGCCGTGCTCTACCAGCTGAGCTACAGAGGACCACTACTGTGGTAGTGGTATGTACGTACGGTCACTGTGAGGACGAAGTCGTCGATGCACTTATTGATGAAGCCGGTGACTGAGGTGGTATACTCCTCAATGCCATCGGATGAATCCCGGAACATATTCCAGTCTGTGCTAGCAAAAGAGTCCTGTAGCGTAGCATCCGCGTCATCTGACCACTTCCGTATTGAGCGAGTCACTGGTACTTCCTGCTTTAGTTTTTGTTTGTAATCAGGAATCAGGAGAATATAATTATGGTCAGATGTTGGATTGGGTTCTTTTGGATATAGTTCCTTCGTAGCCCTTGACTTTTTCCACGTTTTTTTTAACGGAAATATTTTTAGTCATTTAGCAGATGGATGAAAATATTACATTTACATAAGTATTCAGACCCTTTACTCAGTACTTTGTTGAACCACCTTCGGCAGCGATTACAGCATCGAGTCTTCTTGGGTATGACGCTACAAGCTTGGCACACCTGTATTTGGGGAGTTTCTCCCATTCTTCTCTGCAGATCCTCTCAAGCTCTGTCAGGTTGGATGGGGAGCTTTGCTGCACAGCTATTTTCAGGTCTCTCCAAAGATGTTCGTTCAGGTTCAAGTCCGGGCTCTGGCTGGGCCACTCAAGGACTTTCAGAGACTTGTCCTGAAGCCACTCCTGTGTTGTCTTGGCTGTGTGCTTAGGGTCGTTGTGCTGTTGGAAGGTGAACCTTCGCCCCAGTCTGAGGTCCTGAGCGCTCTGGAGCAGGTCTTCGTCAAGGATCTGCTAAATGACTAAAATGTAAATGTAAATGTAAGGATCTCTCTGAACTTTGCTCCGTTCATCTTTCCCTCGATTCTGACTAGTCTCCCAGTCTCTGCCACTAAAAAACATCCCCACAGCATGATGCTGCCACCGCCATGCTTCACCGTAGGGATGGTGCCAGGTTTCCTCCAGATGTGACGCTTGGCATTCAGGCCAAATAATTAAATATTGGTTTCATCAGACCAGAGAATCTTCTTTCTCATGGTCTGAGAGTCTTTAGGTGCCTTTTGGAAAACTCCAAGCGGGCTGTCATGTGTCTTTTACTGAGGAGTAGCTTCCATCTGGCCGTTCTACCATAAAGGCCTGATTGGTGGAGTGCTGCAGAGATGGTTGTCCTTCTGGAAGGTTCTCCCATCTCCACCGAGGAACTCTGGAGCTCTGTCAGATTGACCATCGGGTTCTTGGTCACCTCCCTGACCAAGGCCCTTCTCCCCCGATTGCTCAGTTTGGCCAGGCAGCCAGCTCTAGGAAGAGTCTTGGTGGTTCCAAACTTCTTCCATTTCAGATTGATGGAGGCCACTGTGTTATTTGGGACCTTCAATGCTGCAGAAATGTTTTGGTACCCTTCCCCAGATCTGTGCCTCGACACAATCCTGTCTCAGAGCTCTACAGACAATTCCTTCGACCTCATGGCTTGGTTTTTGCTCTGACATGCACTGTCAACTGTGGGACCTTATATAGACAGGTGTGTGCCTTTCCAAATCATGTCCAATCAATTTAATTTGACCACAGGTGGACTTCAATGAAGTTGAAGAAACATCTGTAAATAAGGAATTTCTGTTTTTTATTTTTAATACATTTGCAAAAATCTCTTTGTCATTATGGGTTGTTGTGTGTAGATTGATGAGGAAAACAAATAATGTTATACATTATAGAATAAGGCTGTAACGTAGGGGGGGGGGGGGGGGGGGGGGGGGTGGGGGGGGGGGGGGGGGGGGGGTTGGAAATTCTCCTACGACCCCATTTTCAGATCAGGCGACCCCTAGTTTGGGAACCGCTGGACTAGGGTGACATTTGGGATGCAGCCTATGATTTAGACCTGTGGTCTGACTGGTTGGAGGCTAAAATAGACTTCACAATGTGTTTCCCTTCCCAAATCAAATCAAATCAAATGATATTTGTCACATGCTTGGTAAACAACAGGTGTAGACTAACAGTGAAATGTTTACTAACGGGCCGTTCCCAACAATGCAGAGAGACAAAGAGAAATAATATTATAAAAAGAACACGAGGAATAAATCCACAATGAGTAATGATAACGTGGCTATATACTGTACAATACACAGGATACCAGTACTGATAAGTAATAACACATCCACAATGAGTAACGATAAATCAAATCAAATCAAATTTTATTTGTCACATACACGTGTTTAGCAGATGTTATAGCGGGTGTAGCGAAATGCTTGTGCTTCTAGCTCCGACAGTGCAGTAATATCTAACAAGTAATATCTAACAATTTCCCAACATATACACACAATACACACAAAACTAGTAAGGAATGGAATTTAAGAAAATATACATATATGGACAAGCAATGACAGAGCGGCATGGACTAAGATACAGTAGAATATTATAGAATAGAATGGAGTATATACATATGAGATGAGTAGTGCAAGATATGGAAACATTATTAAAGTGACTAGTGTTCAATTTCTTAAAGTGGCCAGTGATTTCAATAGGCAGCAGCAGCCTCTAATGTGCTAGTGATGGCTATTTAACAGTCTGATGGCCTTGAGATAGAAGCTGTTTTTCATTCTCCCGGTCCCAGCTTTGATGCACCTGTACTGACCTCGCCTTCTGGATGATAGCGGGGTGAACAGGCAGTGGCTCGGGAGGTTGATGTCCTTGATGATCCTTTTGGCCTTCCTGTGACATCGGGTGCTGTAGGTGTCCTGGAGGGCTGGTAGTTTGCTTCCTGGTGAGAGCACTGTGGTTGGGGGCGGTGCAGTTGCCGTACCAGGTGGTGATACAGCCCGACAGGATGCTCTCAATTGTATTTTTTTTTACTGGGAAGAGCCTCCAGAATGCTGTGATTAACTGGGCCCATGTCATCCAGCATCTCCACACTAACCCCCCACAGCAACTACAAACCCAGCCAGCCAGCCAGCCAGCCAGTCAGTCAGTCTATCAGCCAGTCAGCCAGTCAGTCAGTCAGTCAGCCAGTCAGCCAGCCAATCAGTCAGTCAGTCAGTCAGCCAGTCAGCCAGCCAGCCAGCCAGTCAGTCAGTCAGTCAGTCAGTCTATCAGTCAGTCAGCCAGCCAGCCAGCCAGCCAGTCAGCCAGCCAGCCAGCCAGCCAGCCAGTCAGTCAGTCAGCCAGCCAGCCAGCCAGCCAGCCAGCCAGCCAGTCAGTCAGTCAGTCAGTCAGTCTATCAGTCAGTCAGTCAGTCAGTCAGTCAGTCAGTCAGTCTATCAGTCAGCCAGTCAGTCAGTCAGTCAGTCAGCCAATCAGTCAGTCAGTCAGTCAGTCAGTCTATCAGTCAGCCAGTCAGCCAGCCAGCCAGCCAGTCAGTCAGTCAGTCAGTCAGTCTATCAGTCAGTCAGCCAGCCAGCCAGCCAGTCAGTCAGCCAGTCAGTCAGTCAGTCAGTCAGCCAATCAGTCAGTCAGTCAGTCTATCAGTCAGTCAGCCAGTCAGCCAGTCAGTCAGTCAGTCAGTCAGTCAGTCAGCCAGTCAGTCAGTCTATCAGCCAGTCAGCCAGCCAGCCAGCCAGCCAGTCAGTCAGTCAGCCAATCAGCCAGTCAGTCAGTCAGTCAGTCAGTCAGTCAGTCTATCAGTCAGTCAGCCAGCCAGCCAGCCAGCCAGTCAGCCAGTCAGTCAGTCAGTCAGTCAGTCTATCAGTCAGTCAGCCAGTCAGTCAGTCAGCCAGCCAGTCAGCCAGTCAGTCAGTCAGCCAGTCAGCCAGCCAGCCAGCCAGCCAGCCAGTCAGCCAGCCAGTCAGTCAGTCTATCAGCCAGTCAGCCAGTCAGTCAGTCAGTCAGTCAGCCAATCAGTCAGTCAGTCAGTCAGTCTATCAGTCAGTCAGCCAGTCAGCCAGCCAGCCAGCCAGCCAGTCAGTCAGCCAGTCAGTCAGTCAGTCAGTCAGTCAGTCAGTCAGCCAGCCAGCCAGCCAGTCAGCCAGCCAGCCAGTCGGTCAGTCTATCAGCCAGTCAGCCAGTCAGTCAGTCAGTCAGTCAGCCAATCAGTCAGTCAGTCAGTCAGTCAGTCAGTCTATCAGTCAGTCAGCCAGTCAGCCAGCCAGCCAGCCAGCCAGTCAGTCAGTCAGTCAGCCAGTCAGTCAGTCAGTCAGTCAGCCAGTCAGTCAGTCAGCCAGTCAGTCTATCAGCCAGTCAGCCAGTCAGTCAGTCTATCAGTCTATCAGTCAGTCAGCCAGTCAGCCAGTCAGTCAGTCAGTCAGTCAGCCAGCCAGCCAGTCAGTCAGTCAGTCAGTCAGTCAGTCAGTCAGTCAGTCAGTTTATCAGCCAATCAGTCAGTCAATCAGCCAGTCAATCAGTCAGTCTATCAGCCAGTCAGTCAGTCAGCCAGTTGGCCAGTCAGCCAGTCAGCCAGTCAGTCGGTCAGTCAGTGTTTATACTGAAACTGAATGTTGAGAATGTGTTTCTATTTTGGACAGTTTGAAATGAGAGTTTTTGGCATGTTGTCAAAGGTGTACAAGCAAAGCAACACACACGCACACACGCCAGTCTGTTCTGAAGCAGTTTGGCTGTAAATTGAATTAAGTGCAACAACGATGTGCTTGTCTTGTAATTAGTTCCTCTCTGTGTGTGAAGGAAAAAGGTATTGAAATGTGAACATAAGAAATCTGCAGAAAGAAAGGTTGGGTGTGTTTAAGAAGTGGTACGCGTGTGTGTGTCTCTCTGTGTGTGTGTGTGTGTGTGTGTGTGTGTGTGTGTGTGTGTGGACGGCAGCGAGGAGTGTGGGTTACAGCCCAGAGGAGTGTTGTGATTGAAACAGAACTCTGCTGCCACGTTTACTGACAACGCATTCTCCTCACTGTCCCTGACACACACACATGTGTAATTGTTCATTTGAAATCAAGCCCTCAACATCTCTGGGACCACAATCGGTTTTCCTAAAAACTGGCATTCTCACAAGAACAATGTTTTCACTCAGAAACCTGGTGAGCTGTTTTGAATAACGTCCTCAGTGTTTGAAATGTTGAACATAGAGAAAAGGGAAATATTAGGTTATTTTAGCACAGAGGACGTGAGTCGTGACTCCGTGTTCTGTATCCAGGCCTCTTCTGGTTGGCGGTCAGGAGAGAACGAAAGATCCTGGCTGCCCCTCTATTCCTCTATAATAATAATAATAATATGCTATTTAGCAGACGCTTTTATCCAAAGCGACTTACAGTCATGCGTGCATACATTTTTTTGTGTATTGGTGGTCCCGGGGATCGAACCCACTACCTTGGCGTTACAAGCGCCGTGCTCTACCAGCTGAGCTACAGAGGACCACTACTCTAAGCAGAGTAGGTCCTGACTGACTCTACTGAGAAAGGAGGAGGAGGGTGGAGGAGGGTGGTTGAGGAGGGTGAGGTGGAAGAGGAGGGTGAGGTGCGAGTAGGAGGGATTAGGTGGAAGAGGAGGGTGAGGTGTGAAAGGATGGTGAGTAGGATGAGGTGGAAGAGGAGGGTGAGGTGGAAGAGGAGGATGAGGTGGAAGAGGAGGATGAGGTGGAAGAGGAGGATGAGGAGGGGGGTGAGGTGGAAGAGGAGGGTGAGGTGGAAGAGGAGGGTGAGGTGGAAGAGGAGGGTGAGGTGGAAGAGGAGGATGAGGAGGGTGAGGTGGAAGAGGAGGGTGAGGGGAGGGTAGGTGAGGGGAAGAAGGAAGGTGGAGAGGAATATTGGTGGGAGGAGTGAGGTGTGAGGTTTAGATGAGGGAAGTGAGATGGGAAAGTGGAGGAGGTGAGGTAGAGGTATGGAGGGATGATGAGGTGGAGAGGGTGAGGTTGAAGAAGGTGAGGTGGAAGGTGGGAGGATGAGGTGGAGACGAGGGTGAGTGCTGGGTGGAGTGGGATGGTCGTGGCAGGAGGTGAGTTGGTCAGAGCTGGTGGGTGTGAGGGGGTTGCTTGGCTGGATGAGGGGGTGGTGGGCTAGCGGGGTGATGGTTGGATTGGGGGTGCTGAGGAGTGCGTGAGGTGCGAGAGTCGGAGGGGTGACGGTGGCAAGGGAGTGGTGAGGCTGGTGACGGGAGGGTGAGGTGGAAGAGGAGGGTGAGGTGGAAGAGGAGGGGGGAGAAGGATGAATGTACAGGGTCTCCTCCAGACCAACTCTCCTCCAACCTACTTGGCTCAAACCTTCCACTCCACACACACACACACACACACTGACGGAAGAGATGAAAGGACACAGTCAATCAGCAGGATGTGTGCTTTAAAAGCTTTACAGATACACTGTATTCTGACCTTGACTTAATTCTGGCCTTGACTTAATTCTGGCCTTGACTTAATTCTGGCCTTGACTTAATTCCACCACCTTTACGCGAGATTAAACAATAAAGAAAGCATGAATAAGGTCTAGCAACCTTGCGGTTCCAAGTGGAACGACATCTACTTTATTTTTTTCCCGATAGAAATATCAGCATTCTCCATGCACTGTAATTTACAACTTGATAAGAGCTATTGATAAGAGCTGGGTAAATGAGTAATCCGTTTGGAGAAGGGAATCTTGTTTTAGATCTATTTGACCTTTTTAATCGCTGGAGACAAATGTGAAACCAGTCATTTGACAGCAAACTGAAACCTATCAAACATACTGTATCAACTTTCCCAACGGTAAAGTTTCTGAAATGCTGGCCTTGTAACTGTCAGGGGAGCCAAGCTATGGGCTTCTGTAGCCCTGCGCATATGACAGTAGAGCGCCAAACCTACCTAGTTGATTTATG
Source organism: Coregonus sp. 'balchen' (assembly GCA_902810595.1). NCBI lineage: Eukaryota > Metazoa > Chordata > Actinopteri > Salmoniformes > Salmonidae > Coregonus > Coregonus sp. 'balchen'. Next base: position 17,197,539 of record LR778278.1, on the reverse strand, counting down.
ATTTCTAGAGTGTTTTAATTATATGCCCAGACTTTTCACTGTATTTTTTACTATTTGTATTGTGTTAAATATCCCTGATATTCTGAACCGTTCTCTCCATATATTCTAGTGAGTCTGTCGAGAAAATCCAAATTAAAAAGGTACACCAAATTTAAAAGGGATTGCTTTAGATAAATGAAGGAAAACGCCACAAGAAAATCTATCTGGCAGCAAGTGGGAGGGTTTTTCAGTGGTTGAATTACATGAATTCAGCGCGGGCAAGGGAACCACGCCTGCAAAGCTCATTATGCACTTTCATAAGATAAGTCTGAATACCAACTGACAAGTGCGTAGGAAAGGCTGAAAGACCTCACTGTGGGTGTGTGTGTGTGTGTGTGTGTGTGTGTGTGTGTGTGTGTGTGTGTGTGTGTGTGTGTGTGTGTGTGTGTGTGTGTGTGTGTGTGTGTGTGTGTTGTGTGTGCGTGTGTTCTATGTGTCTGACACACTGCCGAGGAGGATATGAACAGCACATTTCCTGGTGCCAGGACAACAACCTCTCCCTCAACGTCAGTGAAACCAAGGAGCTGATGGTGGACTATAGGAGAAAGAGGGGAGAGCACGCCCCCATCCTCATCAACGGGGCTGTAGTGGAGCGGGTCGAGAGCTTCAAGCTCCTTGGCGTCCACATCACTATGGATTTAACATCAAATTTAATTTAATTAGTAAACAACAGGTGTAGACTAACAGTGAAATGCTTACTGACGGGCCCTTCCCAACAATGCAGAGAGAATAAATACACAATTAATAAAGATAACAAGGCTATATATACACGGGGTACCAGTATCAAGTCCATGTGCAGGGGTATGAGGTAGAGACTGTATGTATGGGTAGGGGTAAAGGGACTAGACAACAGGATAGATAATAGACAGTAGCAGCAGTATACTGTAGGTAGGGGTAAAGGGACTAGACAACAGGATAGATAATAGACAGTAGCAGCAGTATACTGTAGGTAGGGGTAAAGGGACTAGACAACAGGATAGATAATAGACAGTAGCAGCAGTATACTGTAGGTAGGGGTAAAGGGACTAGACAACAGGATAGATAATAGACAGTAGCAGCAGTATACTGTAGGTAGGGTAAAGGGACTAGACAACAGGATAGATAATAGACAGTACAGCAGTATACTGTAGGTAGGGGTAAAGGGACTAGACAACAGGATATATAATAGACAGTAGCAGCAGTATACTGTAGGTAGGGGTAAAGGGACTAGACAACAGGATAGATAATAGACAGTAGCAGCAAATATACTGTAGGTAGGGTTAAAGTGACTAGGCAACAGGATAGAAATAGACAGTAGCAGCAGTATACTGTAGGTAGGGGTAAAGTGACTAGGCAACAGGATAGATAATAGACGTAACAGCAGTATACTGTAGGTAGGGGTAAAGTGACTAGGCAAACAGGATAGATAATAGACAGTTAGCAGCAGTATACTGTAGGTAGGGGTAAAGGGACTAGTCAACAGGATAGATAATAGACAGTAGCAGCAGTATACTGTAGGTAGGGGTTAAAGGGGACTAGGCAACAGGATAGATAATAGACAGTAGCAGCAGTATACTGTAGGTAGGGGTAAAGTGACTAGACAACAGGATAGATAATAGACAGTAACAGCAGTGTATCTGATGAGTCTAAAGAGTTAGTGCAAAACGGGTCAGTGCAGATAGTCCGGGTAGCTATGTGGTTAATGATTTAGTAGTCTTATGGCTTGGGGGTAGAAGCTGTTCAGGGTTCTGTTGGTTCCAGACTTGCTGCATCGGTACCGTTTGCCGTGCGGTAACAGAGAGAACAGGCTATGACTTGGGTGGCTGGAGTCTTTGACCATTTTTAGGTCCTTGCTCTGACACCGCCTGGTATAGAGGTCCTGGATGGCAGGAAGCTAGGCCCCAGTGATGTACTGGGGCGTACGCACTACCCTCTGTAGCGCCTTGCGGTCGGATGCCAAGCAGTTGCCATACCAAGTGTTGATGCAGCCAGTCAAGATGCTCTCAATTGTGCAGTTGTAGAACCTTTTGAGGATCTGAGGGCCCATGCCAAATCTTTTCAGCCTCCTGAGGGGGAAGAGGTGTTGTCGTGCCTTCTGTGTGGACCATCATAATTCCTTCACTACAGCCCCGTGGATGGGGGCGTGCTCGGCCCTCTGTTTCTTGTGGTCCACCATCAGCTCCTTTGTCTTGCTGACGTTGAGGGAGAGGTTGTTGTCCTGGCGCCACACTGCCAGGTCACTGACCTACTCCCTGTAGGCTGTCTCGTCGTTGTCGGTGATCAGGCCTACCACCGTTCGTGTCGTCAACAAACTTAATGATGGTGTTGGAGTCGTGCGCGGCCACACAACACAGTCATTGTTTTAATTCTATGAAAAACACAGAGAAGTCACACGATTTGAGAGTAGGCTGTATAGCAATAAGATGTGTTCAAAAGTGTTCACTGGTTCCTCATAGTTTTCTAAGCAGATGTGGTGACTACAGGGAAGACAGTATAATGAAGCTGCAGGATGTTTTGTTCTTTAACAAGGGGTGCTGTTGCCCCTGGATGCTGATCTAGGATTAGCTAACCGTGCCTTTTGCATACAATTATAAAAGGAAAACTCATCCCAGATCAGCTAACTGTTGGCTAGCTAGCTGAGTGATTGGTCAATTAACCAAGCAATCCCAATGTTACCAAGTATTGTCCATTTGGGCCTATTAGCAGAATTCAAAGTGCACGTAATCAAATCTCTGCTTTCAGAACCATGTGTTAAAGAGTATGTTTTAATCACTCATCTATCTTCTAAAAATACTCTGTTATATATAACTTCAGATGACATTGACCTGGCTTGTTCTTTAACTAGATCAAAATAGTCGTTATTTACAGATGCATTGGATTTTGTGTATTACAGATGACAAGAGATTCTCATTCATTTATACTGGTGAGCAGCCGATGCTCTTGTGTTGCTGGATTTCATTTTATTTATTAGGATCCCCATTAGCCCACGCCAATGGCGACAGCTAGTCTTACTGGGGTCTGACACATAACGAAAAAGACTACAGACAAAATACTTTTACAATTTACATACATTTAAAAACATTAACATGTGTTTGTGTGCATCTATCAGTTACACATACATGTCAGTACATACACACAACAAGTAGGTCACATGGGGGAGAGGCGTTGTGCCGTGAGGTGTTGCTTTATTTGTTTTTTGAAACCAGGTTTGCTGTTCACTTGCACTATATAAGATGGAAGGGAGTTCCATGCACTCATGGCTCTGTATAATACTGTACGTTTCCTTGAATTTGTTCTGGATTTGGGGACTGTGAAAAGACCCCTGGTGGCATGTCTGGTGGGGTAAGTGTGTGTGTCAGTGCTGTGTGTAAGTTGACTATGCAAACAATTTGGAATTTCCAACACATTAATATTTCTTATAAAAAAGAAGAAGTGACGCAGTCAGTCTTTCCTCAACTCTTAGCCAAGAGAGACTGGCATGCATAGTATTAATATTAGCCCTCTGATTACAATGAAGAGCAAGACGTGCTGCTCTGTTCTGGGCCAGCTGCAGCTTAACTAGGTCTTTCTTTGCAGCACTTGATCATAAGATAAGATAAAACTAGAGCCTGCAGGGCTTTGTGGAGTGTGGTGTCAAAAAAGCAGAGCATCTCTTTATTACGGACAGACCTCTCCCCATCTGTACAACCATTGAATCTATATGTTTTGACCATGACAGTTTAGAGTCTAAGGTAACACCAAGTAATTTAGTCTCCTCAACTTGTTCAACAGCCACACCATTCATTACCAGATTCAGCTGAGGTCTAGAAATTAGGGAATTATTTGTACCAAATACAATGTTCTTAGTTTTAGAGATGTTCAGGACCAGTTTATTACTGCCCCCCCGTTCCAAAACAGGCTGCAACTCTTTGTTAAGGGTATCAGTGACTTCATTAGCTGTGGTTGCTGATGATTATATGGTTGAATCATCAGCGTACATGGACACACATGCTTTATTTAATGCCAGTGGCAGGTCATAGAAAATAGTAGAGGGCCTAGAGAGCTGCCCTGCGGTACACCACACTTTACATGTTTGACATTAGAGAAGCTTCCATTAAAGAAAACCCTCTGAGTTCAATTAGATAGATAGCTCTGAATCCACGATATGGCAGAGGTTGAAAAGCCATAACACATACGTTTTCTCAACAACAGTCAATAATATCAAAGGCTGCACTGAAATCTAACAGTACAGCTCCCACAATCTTCTTATTATCAATTTATTTTAATCAATCATCAGTAATTTGTGTCAGTGCAGTACATGTTGAGTGCCCTTCTCTATAAGCATGCTGAAAGTATTTTGTTAATTTGTTTACAGAGAAGTAGCATTGTATTTGGTCAAACACAATTCATTCCAACAGTTTGCTAAGAGCTGGCAGCAAGCTGATAGGCCTGCTGTTAGAACCAGTAAAGGCTGCTTTACCACTCTTGGGTAGCATAATTACTTTGGCTTCCCTCCAGGCCTGAGGACAAAGACTTTCCTCTAGGCTCAGATGAAAGATATGACAGATAGGAGTGGCTATAGAGTCAGCTACCATCCTCAGTATCATTCCATCTAAGTTGTCAATGCCAGAAGGTTTGTCATTATTGATCGATAGCAATCATTTTTCCACCTCTCCCACACTAACTTTACAAAATTAAAACTCGCAATGCTTTTCTTTCAGTATTTGTTTTTTTTATACACAAGTACAATGGCTCACTGTTCATTGTTGCCATTTCCTGCCTAAGTTTGCCCACTTTGCCAATTAAGTAATTATTAAAATAATTGGCAACATCAAATGGCTTTGTGACGAATAAGCCATCTGATTCGATGAAAGAGTTGAATTTGTCTTTCTGCCCAGAATTTCATTTAAACTCCAAAGTTTTTTTCCATCATTCTTTATATCATTGATCTTGGCTTCATAGTACAGTTTCTTCTTCTTTTTTGTTGAGTTTAGTCACATAATTTCTCAATTTGCAGTAAATCAGCCAGTCAGATGTGCAGCCAGACTTATTGGCCACTCTTTTTGCCCGGTTAGTCGAGGCAATTGAGGTAATATGTACATGTGGGTAGAGTTAAAGTGACTATGCATAGATAATAAACAGAGTAGCAGCAGTGTAAAAGAGGGGGGGGTGGGGTGGGGGGGGGACAATGCAAATAGTCCAGGTAGCCATGATTAGCTGTTCAGGAGTCTTATGGCTTTGGGGTAGAAGCTGTTAAGAAGCCTTTTGGACCTAGACTTGGCGCTCCGGTACCGTTTGCCGTGCGGTAGCAGAGAGAACAGCCTATGACTAGGGTGGCTGGAGTCTTTGACAATTTTTAGGGCCTTCCTCTGACACCGCCTGGAATAGAGGTCCTGGATGGCAGGAAGCTTGGCCCCAGTGATGTACTGGGCCGTACGCACTACCCTCTGTAGTGCCTTGCGGTCGGAGGCCGAGCAGTTGCCATACCAGGCGGTGATGCAACCAGTCAGGATGCTCTCGATGGTGCAGCTGTAGAACCTTTTGAGGATCTGAGGACCTATGCCAAATCTTTCCAGTCTCCTGAGGGGGAATAGGCTTTGTCGTGCCCTCTTCACGACTGTCTTGGTGTGTTTGGACCATGATAGTTTGTTGGTGATGTGGACACCAAGGAACTTGAAGCTCTCAACCTGTTCCACTACAGCCCCGTCGATGAGAATGGGGGCGTGATCAGTCCTCTTTTTTTTCCTGTAGTCCACAATCATCTCCTTTGTCTTGATTACGTTGAGGGAGAGGTTGTTGTCCTGGCACCACACTGCCAGGTCTCCGACCTCCTCCCTATAGGCTGTCTCATCATTGTCAGTGATCAGGCCTACCACTGTTGTGTCATCGGCAAACTTAATGATGTTGGAGTCATGGGTGGACAGGGAGTACAGGAGGGTACAGGAGGGGACCCCCCCCCCCCCCCCACCCCAACCCCCTCTTTTACGCTGCTGCTACTCTGTTTATTATTTATGCATAGTCACTTTAACTCTACCCACATGTACATATTACCTCAATTACCTCGACTAACCGGTGCCCCCGCACATTGACTCTGTACCGGTACCCCCTGTATATAGCCTCCCTACTGTTATTTTATTTTACTGCTGCTCTTTAATTTTTTATTATTTTTTAAATTTTCTTTCATTTTTTACTTATCAATTTTTTACTTAACACTTTTTATTTTCTTAAAAACTGCATTGTTGGTTAAGGGTTTGTAAGTGATGTCTACACCTGTTGTATTCGGCGCATGTGGCAAATAACATTTGATTTGATTTGAAATAGAATGAATAGAACGGGCGTCCCCATTCAAGACATTTATGGCATAATGGGTGGACTGGCAGCCATTGCGAGTGTACCCAGGGAGAGGCTATATGGACACGCCTGGTTCCCAAATTGATGACATTGGTCACATAGCGAGAGTTGAGTGGAGACGAGTCAGTCATCTTGATGAGCCCTTCCCAGCTAGCTAGTTTACGCTTGTTTCAAACTTGTCTGCTGAAGTTGGGACTTGGGAGAATGTTCAGAATCATTCAGTTTTTATCTGAGTAATTTGTATTTGTTTATTTTGAGTGAAAATTGTGCTTTAGCCTTACTTGCCTGATATTGGCTCCACTATCTAGCTACTACCCTCTCCTTAATGGCCTGATATTGGCTACAGGATATTGCCACTCCTATTTGCCATATCTTCAATTTAAGCCTAGTAGAAAGTGTGTGCCCTCAGGCCTGGAGGGAAGCAAAAGTTATTTCCCTACCTAAGAATAGTAAAGCCTCCTTAACTGGCTCAAATAGCCGACCAATCAGCCTGTTACCAACCCTTTGTAAACTTTTGGAAAATATTGTGTTTGACCAGATAAAATGCTATTTTACAGTAAACAAATTGACAACATACTTTCAGCACGCTTATAGGGAAGGACATTCAACAAGCACAGCACTTACACAAATGACTGATGATTGGCTGAGAGAAATTGATGATAAAAAGACTGTGGGGGTGTTTAGTTAGACTTCAGAGCGGCTTTTGACATTATCGATCATAGTGTTATGGCTTTACACCCCCTGCTATATTGTGGATAAAGAGTTACCTGTCTAACAGAACACAGAGGGTGTTCTTTAATGGAAGCCTCTCCAACAAAATCCAGGTAGAATCAGGAATTCCCCAGGGCAGCTGTCTAGGCCCCTTACTTTTTTCAATCTTTACTAACGACATGCCACTGGCTTTGAGTAAAGTCAGTGTGTCTATGTATGCAGATGACTCAACACTATACATGTCAGCTACCACAGTGACTGAAATGACAGCAACACTTAACAAAGAGCTGCAGTTAGTTTCAGAATGGGTGGCAAGGAATAAGTTAATTATTTCAAAAAACTAAAAGCATTGTATTTGGGTCAAATCATTCACTAAACCCTAAACCTCAACTAAATCTTGTAATGAATAATGTGGAAATTGAGCAAGTTGAGGAGACTAAACTGCTTGGAGTAACCCTGGATTGTAAACTGTCATGGTCAAAACATATTGATACAACAGTAGCTAGGATGGGGAGAAGTCTGTCCATAATAAAGTGCTGCTCTACCTTCTTAACAGCACTATCAACAAGGCAGGTCCTACAGGCCCTAGTTTTGTCGCACCTGGACTACTGTTCAGTAGTGTGGTCAGGTGCCACGAAGAGGGACTTAGGAAAATTGCAATTGGCTCAGAACAGGGCAGCACGGCTGGCCCTTGGATGTACACAGAGAGCTAACATGAATAATATGCATGTCAATCTCTCATGGCTCAAAGTGGAGGAGAGATTGACTTCATCACTACTTGTATTTGTGAGAGGTATTAACATGTTGAATGCTCCGAGCTGTCTGTTTGAACTACTGGCACACAGCTCGGACACCCATGCATACCCCACAAGACATGCCACCAGAGGTCTCTTCACAGTCCCCAAGTCAAGAACAGACTATGGGAGGAGCACAGTACTACATAGAGCCATGACTACATGGAACTCTATTCCACATCAAGTAACTCATGCCAGCAGTAAAATTAGATTTAAAAACAGATAAAAATACACCTTATGGAACAGCGGGGACTGTGAAGCAACACAAACATAGACACATGCATACAAACACACGATAACATACACATAATACATAAATGTACACATGGATGTTGTGTTATAGATATATGGTAGTAGAGTAGAGGCCTGAAGGCACACACTTAATATGTTGTGAAATCTGTAATGAATGTATTGTAATGTTTTTAAAATGTATAACTGCCTTAATTTTGCTGGACCCCAGGAAGAGTAGCTGCTGCCTGGGAAGGCTTTCCACTAGATGTTGGAACATTGCTGCGGGGACTTGCTTCCATTCAGCCACAAGAGCATTAGTGAGGTCGGGCACTGATGTTGGGCGATTAGGCCTGGCTCGCAGTCGGCGTTCCAATTCATCCCAAAGGTGTTCAATGGGGTTGAGGTCAGGGCTCTGTGGAGGCCAGACAAGTTCTTCCACACCGATCTCGACAAACCATTTCTGTACGGACCTCGCTTTGTGGACGGGGGCATTGTCATGCTGAAACAGGAAAGGGCCTTCCCCAAACGGTTGCGACAAAGTTGGAAGCACAGAATCGTCTAGAATGTCATTGTATGCTGTAACGTTAATATTTCCCTTCATTGGAACTAAGTGGCCTAGCCCGAACCATGAAAAACAGCCCCAGACCATTATTCCTCCTCCACTAAACTTTACAATTGGCACTATGCATTGGGGCAGGTAGCATTCTCCTGGCATCCGCCAAACCCAGATTTGTCCGTCGGACTGCCAGATGGTGAAGTGGGATTCATCACTCCAGAGAACAGGGTTTCCACTGCTTCAGAGTCCAATGGCGGCGAGCTTTACACCACTCCAGCCAACGCTTGGCATTGTGCATGGTGATCTAAGGCTTGTGTGCGGCTGCTCGGCCATTGAAACCCATTTCATGAAGCTCCTGACGAACAGTTATTGTGCTGATGTTGCTTCCAGAGGCAGTTTGGAACTCTGTAGTGAGTGTTGCAACCGAGGACAGATGATTTTTACGCACTACGCTCTTCAGTACTCTGCGGTCCCATTCTGTGAGCTTGTGTGGCCTACCACTTCGCGGCTGAGCCGTTGTTGCTCCTAGACGTTTCCACTTCACAATAACAGCACTTACAGTTGACTGGGGCAGCTCTAGCAGGGCAGAAATGTGCTGTATTCATTGACAGCCTCTCTAGTCATGGTTTAAAAGTTTGGAAATCTCACAGTATCAACTTTGTTTTAGCTTTCTTTTACAAAACAATAAGTAACACAGGTATTAATCAGGAGTCATTATTATGTTATAACATACTGTAGTTAGGGACATTATTCTGTTATTGTGGTAAGCTTATATGCACCCATATTACCAGGAACGTGAGTATAGAGAACACCACTTGAAACCCAGAGTTACTACTAACGTGAGTCTCTACAACAAGACTTATATATTAAAAAAAAAATATTTAACCTTTATTTAACCAGGTAAGAAGCCAGTTGAGAACAAGTTCTCATTTACAACTGCGACCTGGCCAAGATAAAGCAAAGCAGTGCGATAAAAACAACAACACAGAGTTACATATGGAATAAACAAAATGTACAGTCAATAACACAATAGAAAATCTATATACAGTGTGTGCAAATGTAGTAAATTATGGAGGTAAGGCAATAAATAGGCCATAGTGCAAAATAATTACAATTTAGTATTAACACTGGAGTGATAGATATGCAGAAGATGATGTGCAAATAGAGATACTGGGGTGCAAATTAGCAAAATAAATAACAATGTAAATAACAATATGGGGATGAGGTAGTTGGGTGGGCTAATTACAGATGGACTGTGTACAGGTGCAGTGATCGGTAAGCTGCTCTGACAACTGATTCTTAAAGATAGTGAGAGAGATGTGTCTCCAGCTTCAGAGATTTTTGCAGTTCGTTCCAGTCATTTGCAGCAGAAAACTGGAAGGAATGGCGACCAAAATGGTGTCGTCTGCGTAGAGGTGGATCTGAGAGTCACCAGCAGCAAGAGCGACATCATTGATATACACAGAGAATAGAGTCGGCCCGAGAATTGAATCATGTGGCACCCCCATAGAGACTGCCAGAGGTCCAGACAACAGGCCCTCCGATTTGACACATTGAACTCTATCTGAGAAGTAGTTGGTGAACCAGGCGAGGCAGTCATTTGAGAAACCAAGGCTATTTAGTCTGCCAATAGAAATGCGGTGATTGACAGAGTCAAAAGCCTTGGCCAGGTCGATAAAGACGGCGGCACAGTACTGTCTTTTATCGATCGTGATTATAATATCGTTTAGGACCTTGAGTGTGGCTGAGGTGCACCCATGACCAGCTTGGAAACCAGATTGCATAGCGGAGAAGGTACGGTGGGATTCGAAATGGTTGGTGATCTGTTTGTTAACTTGGCTTTCAAATACTTTCGAAAGGCAGGGCAGGATGGATATAGGTCTGTAACAGTTTGGATCTAGAGTGTCACCCCCTTTGAAGAGGGGGATGACCGCGGCAGCTTTCCAATCTCTGGGGATCTCAGACGTTACAAAAGAGAGGTTGAACAGGCTAGTAATAGGGGTTGTGACAATTTCGGCGGCTAATTTTAGAAAGAAAGGGTCCAGATTGTCTAGCCCAGCTGATTTGTAGGGGTCCAGATTTTGCAGCTCTTTCAGGACATCAGCTATCTGAATTTGGGTGAAGGAGAAGTGGGGGGGGGCATGGGCAAGTTTCAGCGGAGTGTGCAGAGCTGGTGGCCGGGGTAGGGGTAGCCAGGTGGAAAGCATGGCCAGCCGTAGCAAAATGCTTATCGTAGATGGGTAGCTGGGAGGAGGTGCTCTTATTCTCCATGGACTTTACAGTGTCCCAAAACTTTTTGGAGTTAGTGCTACAGGATGCACATTTCTGTTTGAAAAAGCTAGCCTTTGCTTTCCTAACTGATTGTGTATATTGGTTCATGACTTCCCTGAAAAGTTGCATATCGCGAGGGCTGTTCGATGCTAATGCTGTACGCCACGGGATGTTTTTGTGCTGGTCAAGGGCAGTCAAGTCTGGGGTGAACCAGGGGCTATATCTGTTCTTAGTTCTGAATTTTTTGAAAGGGGCATGCTTATTTAAGATGGAGAGGAAAGCACTTTTGAAGAACATCCAGGCATCCTCTACTGACGGAATGAGGTCAATATCCATCCAGGATACCCGGGCCAGGTCAATTAGAAAGGCCTGCTCACTGAAGTTTTTTAGGGAGCATTTGACAGTGATGAGGGGTGGTCGTTTGACCAGCGGACCCATTATGGACGCAGGCAATGAGGCAGTGATCGCTGAGATCCTGGTTGAAGACAGCGGAGGTGTATTTAGAAGGTAAATTAGTCAGGATGTTATCTATGATGGTGCCCATGTTTACGGATTTAGGGTTGTACCTGGTAGGTTCCTTGATAATTTGTGTGAGATTGAGGGCATCTAGTTTAAATTGTAGGACGGCCGGGGTGTTAAGCAAATAATACTTATTTTCCACCATAATTTACAAATAAATTCATTAGAAATCCTACAATGTGATTTTCTGGATTTTTTTTCTCAATTTGTTTGTCATAGTTGACGTGTACCTATGATGAAAATTACAGGCCTCTCTTATCTTTTTAAGTGGGAGAACTTGCACAATTGGTGGCTGACTAAATACTATTTTTCCCCCACTGTATATACATATAAAAATATATTTATCTTCATTACTTTCCAACCCCACTACCCCTTCCATAATTGGAGTAAACTAGTGAACAACAATGCTTAGGATTCTACTTACAGCTTATAAATACTATATACATTTTATGGACACAGTCAATTCTACAATAATTATATTTTGTTTGTTTTTACTCCTGAACTTCCTCTACCCTCAACCTCTCCGATCATTTTCATAATGTCCATCCGGTTTGCTTCTATATGCCATATCTTTCTAACTGTGCTCTTTCCCAAAAGCTCTCAACCTTTAACCTATATACTTATTATGGAGCAATTGTTGCTGTATTCGGTTCTACATCTAGCGGTGCTCTTTGTTTGTAGTTTATTGCAGACCGTTGTGCTTACATTTTACATTTACATTTTAGTCATTTAGCAGACGCTCTTATCCAGAGCGACTTACAGTTAGTGAATACATATATATATATTTTTTATACTGGCCCCCCGTGAGAATCGAACCCACAACCCTGGCGTTGCAAACGCCATGCTCTATCAACTGAGCTACATCCCTGCCGGCCATTCCCTCCCCTACCCTGGACGACGCTGGGCCAATTGTGCGCCGCCCCATGAGTGCTACTCTGCTGTTCTCTGTTCTACCTCTGCTGTTCTCTGTTCTACCTCTGCTGTTCACTGTTCTACCTCTGCTGTTCTCTGTTCTACCTCTGCTGTTCACTGTTCTACCTCTGCTGTTCACTGTTCTACCTCTGCTGTTCACTGTTCCACTGCTGCTGTTCACTGTTCTACTGCTGCTGTTCACTGTTCTACTACTGCTGTTCACTGTTCTACTGCTGCTGTTCACCGTTCTACCTCTGCTGTTCACTGTTCTACCTCTGCTGTTCTCTGTTCTACCTCTGCTGTTCACTGTTCTACCTCTGCTGTTCTCTGTTCTACCTCTGCGTTTTCACGTCTAACCTCTGCTGTTCTCTGGTTCTACACTATGCTGGTTTTCTCGGTTCTATTCTACCTCTTGCTGTTCACGTTGATACTTGCTGTTCTCTGTTCTACGTCTGAGGTTACTGTTACAACCTCTGTGTCACTGTTCTAACCTCTGGAATGTCTCTGTTAACCTCTGACGTCACTGTTCTAAATCTGATGTTCTCTGTTCTAACTCTGCTGTTCTATGTTTACCTCTGCTGTTCCTGTTCTACTCTGCTTCTCTGTTCTACTCTGCTGTTCACTGTTCTACCTCTGCTGTTCTCTGTTCTACCTCTGCTGTTCCTGTTCTACTGTTCTCTGTTCTACCTCTGCTGTTCTCTGTTCTACCTCTGCTGTTCTCTGTTCTACCTCTGCTGTTCTCTGTTCTACCTCTGCTGTTCACTGTTCTAAAAATCGAATTGTATTGGTGGCATACACATGTTTAGCAGATGGTATTGTGGGTGTATTACGGGTGTAGCGAAATGCGTCTACCTCTGCTGTTCACTGGAGGAGAGGAGGAGAGCATAGGAGAGTGGAGGAGAGAGAGGAGAGAGGAAGAGA